>JAPZDY010000005.1:16367394-16379252 GCA_029783645.1 Ctenochaetus hawaiiensis
AAACCAAGGAGGTGCACTGACCTACCACATAACACATCTCTAGAGGACAGACATGGAATTAAAAAGGTGCCATAGCTACCATGATATCACTCATTGGTTTGTGGACAACCATGTTGACGCTTACAGTTTGGCATTAAAGTCCTCGCTATGGGGTTTTTTTTAGATCCAGAAATGAAATGACTTTATTGGACAAGAAGGTTGAGCTGGAGAAGATACGCTTGGCTAAAGCTAATTGTGTGATGTTCAGCGACACCTGTGACTCCTAGCAGACAGCCAGGAAGTGATGTCAATCAAACTGTTGAGGATTTTATCTCATCAGAATATGGTTAACTTGATTTACTATCTAGTTTACCACTTTCCATTCCTCCTTATTCCATAGCATACACAAGATAACACTTCTCTCTGCATTAGATGAGAATCAAAGACTTTTTTTGATCAATTCTGTCACTGATGCACTAGACCAAAACTTAATTCATTGTCCCTTACGTCTCCTTTTCCAGGTTAGAAAATTTTTTTTTAAAGATATATTTTTCATGTATTTCACCTGTGACTGTACAACTAGTCAGCTGCATGACACATCTGTAAAGTGCAAGATACCATAACTTTCCTTTTTTTAAGAAAGAAACTAAATTGAACACTAATAAGCCAGAAGGACACTTGAACATGGGCAAATTACACCTTAGAAAAATGTGAACACTGCCGCATCCTGAGACAAAAGGGCACTTGACTTACTGTTGACCAAATGCAATAACTCTAGTGTAACAGAAGTGTGAATCCTCATGCAAACTGCCTAAAATGCAGTGGTATTTTCTAATTGGAACAAGTAATTATGTTCTGTTATGCTCAGAAAGAGGACAGAAGAAATGTTTTTGTTCTTGTATTGAACCAACGCAACCACCTCTTGAACATATTTTGTAAAGTCATTTCATCCTTGTTTTGCTCATAAGCTGTGCTACACAATAAGTTTTTTCTACGACAAGCAAATCAGTTATTTAAGAGATACTTAAGGTTATGTTAAGTAGACAGTGTTTATACATTACACACACACACACAAAAGTGAAAAAAAGATGTGCACATTTTTTGTTGCTCTCTGCTGTAAAGAGCAATGACCTTTACTTACTTATCTTTGATGAATGTCCTGTTATAGATCCTTTAAGGGGAACTAAAACTGTTTTAAAAAAAATCTTACCAGGTTGTACAAAGTGGAGTCTGAGAGGAAAGTCTCAAGGCAAAAAAAGGCCTTTACACATCTCTCTACCACCTGCTCTTGCTTCTCAAGCACTTTGCGTTTAATATAAGGTAATATCTGCAGGTAACTCAGATCTACCATTCAGCATGTATAGCATTGCATCACCTCTCTCATTTTGACTTAGCTGGACAATGCAAAGACAACGTTTAATGAGATTTTAGTAAGAAAATAAACCTGAAAATATGGGAAATAATAAGATTATAAAAGTGAGAAGAACGGCCTTGATCCCCAGTGTAAAAGCCACTCTTGCATGGTTGCCCAACATGTATCTCGTATCAAATCACTGCTTAACTTTAAACTCTTAATTTTAGAGTTAATTTAACTGGTCCCTGTCTGACATCTGTAGTTTTAATAGGCCAGAAACACAGAACAGAAAGTTACATTGTGTGACTATAAGTTTCTTGTGAGAAGCAAGTTTTATAGCATCAAGATTTGATTTGGAAATTGCACAAATGTGTTCATGCAACTTGTTTATTATATTTGCCTCACAATAAAACACAGTAAGTTGTTGCTGTTCTCTCTGCATCTTGTGCGCAAGGAATTATGTGGTTTTATTTCTGAAGTTGTTTACACAAAAAGGACAGCCAAGATACCCTCTTTTAATTATAATGATGAGATGCTTCATTACTTGTAGTCAACATTATCAGAAAATTCAACTAAAATGTAACTCGACCACTTTCTGTCTTTTAGTGTAGTCCAGTGAGTATTCTAGCCATTAACTGCACACAAGCAAGTGTTCAAAAATGTCCATAAAATGTGAAGCTGTTTTTAGGTTTGTGACAAAACTGCAGTGCTGACCATATAACACATACATTCTTGTACAAATATTTCCTGCTGCCACAGTAAATATTTCTGGTAAAAAGGCCGCTAGAATCAGGTCCATCAATTATATCTGAAAGGTCAAACATACCCATACAAGGAATACAATGTTTGGCTCCACTTTTCTCCGCATGCATTTGATGATTTCCAGCAGTATAGAGAAATTCAACATTCATCAAATCTTTTCAGCCGACCATAGACTAAAAATAGGTCAGAGATACCATAAATTGGAAACGGGACACACCATTTCCCTTTTGATGTGGCCACAGTGAAAGTCAAAAGCCTTAGCAAACCAGCTGATGTCTGTAGTCTTGGTCAATCATTATAAAAATGGCAGACAGCAGGGCTGAGATCAGAACAATAGCACGGACGGTCAGTAAATGACTTCAGTCAGTCATCAATTACCCAGAAGACAATGTGGGAAGTACAAAAGCCACCTAATTACTTTTAATCTCGACTCGAGATGTAAAACAGGAGGTTAACATAATATCACTTAACCATCTTCATGGTTCAGTGATGCCAAATGACTAGGCTAATGAAAGCCAGTCTGCCTCACTAACACCCTCTGACTGGTCATTTTTTGTGAGACAAGGCACTCTTGAAAATCCAATTTTCTGTGTGCTTGGTTTCTTTTTTATGTCTATTCACTTGTCATGTCTTACGTCAAAGAGATTATTATTTTTTGCCGTTTTCCTGCCTCTCTCTAAATCTATCATTTACAGCAGGTACAATACTTGGATAGGGCAAATCCTTTCTGCATGAGCTCCCCCTCTGTGGCAAGGACTTGAAAGAGGATGGAAACTGTAGAGCAGAAGGAATGAGTTCTGGGGTTTTGAATATGTCATTGCCGTTATAATCTCAGGAGGTAGGACCACAGTACAGTTGAAAACACGGACATTAAGAATTTAAGTCGTTCGGGGATCAGGCAGGAAACCCTCTTACAAACTGCTCTTCAAACAAGAAAATAAACACAGCTTTAAAACCCACATCAGGTGTGTGTACATAGGCAAAAACTCAGCTCCTACACAGAGTTCACATGTATCACTGCTTGCCACATCGCAGTCATAGATCATGAGGAGTTATTATGGTTGTAGCTTGTAATGGGTCTGTACAGGTAATGGGAGAATGGGCCGAATGTGACAGACAAATGGCCAATTTTCTCGCCAACCTCAGAGGGCCTCTAATACTCCCCCCTTTGCTTTGTGCTCTCATAAGACACATTGCAGGACTTTGGAGCTCTTATATTAGGCTGCACATTTTTAGTCACAAGGACTATATGAAGGAAGATCTGTCAGAAAAACGGCACATAAAAAATGATTGAACAAAAAAAAGAGCGGAGGCTTTGTGATGAAGAATAAACTGATGTTGAAAACCTAGTTTCAGACGTTGAAGTGAGCCTTGTCAAATTAAGACAATTACCCCAAAAATGCTTACAAAGACCTCCACCATGTGTCGAGGCAAACTCTGCAGTCACCTATGGGTATTCAACATTGAACTGTACAACAAAGCATATACCACCTACTGTAAACATGCTTATAAATAATGACTTGCCCTGAGGCTGACATTGACAGCAGCACCGTGCACAGATCTTAATGAATCTTAATTAGGTTTTTAGGGCATCATAAGGCTGGTTTTGACTCTTTCAAACACATCACTGTGTAATTAAAAGAGAGCATCTCCATTATCATTAACAGCACTAACATGACATTATAACCCTCTTATCTGTCTGTTATCTTGAATATCTTGAAGTGGCTTTTGCATAAGTAGAATCTTCATGCAATTGTAAATGCTAAATGACTGCTCTAGTATTTAGTGTCAAAGAAATACTTGCACATCTTTGGAAATAAGCTTTCTTGCCAGTGGTTTAAAGAGAAGATCTACACCATTTTAGGTATATGAAGTAAATGAAATGCCACTTAGCTGAAGCTGATGCCTCAGTTACAATACATGTCTTTCACAGAGGTCATATTGCTGTACTGTTAACACTACATGACTTGCTGTCACGTAATGAGGAATTTTAACGTTGTTTTAATTTGCACACTACACAACATATCAGAAAGATGAAACTACTGATGAGTCTGTCAGGTCTCCATACTACCTTATCAAAAAAATACACACAAAAAGTGACATAGGACATAATAGAGTCCATATAGTCAAAGTTATTCAATTTGCAAAAAAAAAAAAAAAAAACAGGGAGAAAAGAATATTGGTAATATAATAGGTTGCAGGATATGCTGGCAGCAAGGATTGATTATTTTGCAGAGAGTTGAAGGTAAATAAATATTTTTAAATGAAACAGTATGGCTGCCTGTTTTTTTGGGGTTCACCAAGGATGACAAGGTCAGAAATACTGAAGAGTTTATTTGTATACCAATGTTTTCTGATAAAAACTTTATTATTATGCCTACTCCATACAAATAGATGCATGATAAGACTGGGTTCAGGGATCTACTGAAGTGACAGCAGAGGAGTGTTTGCTCTCATTGGCTGTAGATTGATGACCAGACCTAGAGAAAACCAGATATTCAGCTATAGATATTTCAAATATCTTTTGGGTGTCCATGAGGCTTTCGGTGAGCACTCTGTCCAGACAGATCTCCTGAATAAATGTTGTCATTGTATGTGTGTTTATGTTTTTATTTACAATTTATTTGTATTTATTGCATTGTGACAAAACTGTAGTAGATATGACATATTATGTGTGAGATTTAAAGGCAGATTGTGTTACCTTTCGTCAGAGTCAGACTAGCGGTTACCTCTTGCATTCAGTCTTTATGCTAAGCTACTCTGACTGGTTGCAGCTTTATATTTACAGTAAATGAAAATGGTATCAATATTAACATCTCTCAATAGGAAAGCAAAAGATTAAATTTCCCATAAGGTCAACCTATTTTAAGAAACTAGTTTAGGAATCTGGAAGCTTTACAAATTCACAATAAACATTCTTTTCTTAAGCTCCATCTACCCTTGTCTGTTTCTTCCTCTGATGACTTGAGCATTGCTGACCTTTCCGTGTAAAACCCCTCTATCTGGTAATTCAGATTGGACCAAAAAGAAAAAGATAGAGACTGAAATAAGGGCCCCCGTAGACACCTCGTTCAAATACTCTACAGCAGCTGCAGGCTGGTTTAAGCCTCTGGGGTTAATCTGCTATTTAGCAGCAAACACGAGCACATTAAGTAAATTTCCACTCAAAATGGCCCTCTGCAAGAAATGTTCTACCGGTCTCTGATTATGTTTAAGGGTTCAAACTTCTGCTTGGGCCAAGGATGTCTTGTGCCAAAAGTTGATTTTCATTCAAAGAATAAGCTAGTGCCATCAGGGGCATGGAAGTGAAAGCTCCTGCCCTTTGAGCTGTGTGTGCCAAAATGCCTTTTTTGTGCCTGTAAGTGCCTTCCCCATATTCAGCTGGCATGCCTGTGCTCTAATGGGACACCTCCATACCTCACTTTACCCTTATGTCACAGAAGAGGGGACCTTGTGTGGGCCAAATGACCCTGACCCTTGTTTTTTCTTTATTTTCACCCCTGCGTCTTACAGAATCTAGGCACGCCGCAGACATGTGTGACCAAACATAATTTAGTAGAGTTTATTGCTTAAATTTATGGGAAACATCCACTGCTAGAGTGAAATACGGTATAATCATTTGTGAAAACTATGTACCTCAAACACAGACTATAATATGTCTCGAGCTCTGCAACAGAATACAGTATGTGCTGCACACTGTCTGCAAATAACACTAAACTGCACCAACAAATAATTCAACCACACAGTTTTGTGGTCTTGTCAGCCTTGCACAGTTATATACTGTCCAACATGCTGTATTTACTGTTGCTTAATCTTTCCCTCATCATTAGTCGTGCCACATTATCAACGAAAAATAAAAGATTAATGTATTGTGTGGCCATACCTTTAGCATAAACCTCTCCCCTAATTCAGCGTCCATTGCTTACAGGCTATTGTGCAAGTGAGCAGAATACTAATGTCACTCCAAAAGACCTTATGATTTGAGAGTCAGCATAGCAAAGCACAACTAAACTTCCTTTTTTCAGAAAATCCAAACTTCACAATACTTTTTAAAGGCCACAACATCAAGTGTCAAGATGTATAAAACACCATTTAAAGGTAATTTATAACTCTGATTTGCACATCTTAATGCCATCATCTGCTTAACTTGTACTGACTTTTGCTAAATATCCGGTCATGTCTTTCTCATATAATTTTTACGTTTTATATCTATTTCTTCATGTCTTGCTTTGATTTCTTATATTTTTAGGTAATTCCTAAAAAAGTTAAAAATATATAAACACATCTAAATCACTATGCTTATCATAGGATTATTAACATAAAATCATGTTACCAGTGTGGTTAATGCAAACCTTTTACAGGGAGCTGTTTTGTTACTTTTTAATAAATGACTTGTTTATTTAACTGATAATTGCTACCAAAATGTCATTACTAATATTTCTGATTGTTTCTGGGACTTAGTCTGTAATTCCAGCTTTGAGAAAAGGCAAAATTAAATGATGTTTAACATCTGGGTATGATAAAATGAGATTAACAGATTTAAGTGCCATTATCTTAGTCTCTCCAGATTCTGTGCTATGGCTAGAACATAATTGGATCATAAAAAATGCAGGTGCAGAGTAAAATGGCTAACTGTCACATGGAACCACAGGATCAAGAGCCTGTTACTGTCTGTGACATGAGAGTTGAGAGCAATGATGGTGGAAGGCTGCTTCAGGTTTTATTCTGCATTGTTCCAATGTCTTCAAGGTCAGCAGCGGCTGTGCCCTGCCACAGAAGAAAAGGTGAAAAAACAGATGCTGCAGGATGTTTGGAATAAAATATATATTCAGCCAGTGAAAAATAACTGATTACATATTTACTCTCTATTCTCCTTTTTTTCTGTGTCTGCTGCTATTTCTCCTCTGAGAGCTTCCAGCAGAACCAACAACCATAGTGAGGATTCACTGCTGCATTTGGGGTCCAGTTCTTAACTTAAAGGAGAGTAATAGTTGAGATCGAGGGAGCATTAATCAGTTCCACTTGTAAGATAAGTTGCAAACTTTCAGTCACGAACCAACCTGTTTTCCTGGTAATTACATTTATAAAAATTCATTTTGAAAAAACAAAAAAATGACTCCCACCAAGGAGGTTTTATTTTCGGTTCCATTTGTTTGTTTGTTTGTTTGTCTTTTTGTCAAGAGGATTACAGAAATATATTGTGGAACTTGGTGGAAAGGTGTAGCATGGGCCAAGGAAGAACACATTCAATTTTGGATGGAAAGTGAATCACAGTGCAGCTGCACAAACTGTTTTTCACTTTCATTAACATTTTGAGATGGGGCATTCAACCTTGGAGAAGTAAATGTCTTTAAATCTTTAAGTTTAGTAGAACCAAAAAGTTAAGTTTAAGAGCGAAAAAACATCCACTTTTACGAGTACCAGTAATCCTCTTTGGTAGCCTACACAATTTGCTCATACTTCATACAGAAAGCAGTCGTTACAGAGCACCAAGGGATGATACTTTTATGGAACAACCGGTACAATTGCAACCTTACCACTAACAACCTGATTTTTATTCAAATTAAATTGTGGCTATACAAACATAATATCCTGTTTTCACAAATCCATATTAAAGGTATATGGTTAAAAATAAAACAGCTTAGATTGTGAGGCTAGGCACATACATATTCTGACTGCATAAAGGACTTGACCTTTGTTTCAGAGGTCTGCGCCTCAAGCCTTCTAGTTTTCATTGCTTAATGTTTAGAGGTAACTGTTTTTCAAGTAAAGGAGGAAATAAGATTTTGCAGCACCTGAAAGGTGCACAAGAGCAGGTCTAAGAAATTAGCTTTAAAGTATATGGTTTAATTTACACAAAAAAGGTATTTAAGGTTAAAAAAAAAAATAAGATAGTAGTTTTAGTTATAAATAAATACATCTGACAGGTTGAGTCCCGTGGTCTCGATATGGGTTGCTGTCCACCGCAAAGAGAGTTCACATACTCATTTAATGTGGACAGTGTGCGGTACTCTTTAACTCTTTATTGTATTTTATACATCTACCCCTAATGTGGTTTGATGGAAAAAACAGTCAACGTATACAACAGCTGAACTGAAGGCACCACTGATATATCACACTTTGAACTGTTCACTTGAACCTTGTGCAGTTATATTGGCTTTCTGTGCGTTTGCTTCGCAATCAGACCACACTTTGCCCCTCAAAATTGTTGAAAACAAAAAAGCACTTGTTCCCAGCCTTGTTATTCTCTCTTTTTCAACATTAAAGCTTGGAGTAAATAGAAGAACAGAGAAATGACACTTAAATCCCTCTGCATTCTCATTAGCACACAAGAGGCATCTAATAAAAGCCTGACCTTCACAACATGTTTTTGAGGGAACCTGCAGTTTTAAAGTCAAAGTCTTTATGCCAGATAAGCAGTAGTGCATTTTAATCCTCTCTCTGCTGAGTGGGGCATCTGGTTAAATAACTGCCTTTTCACCTTTTTTCTTTGCAGTAGGGATTTCTGTTACGACTGCGCTTCCTTTCCCAGATCCTCAAGACCTCAGATCCAACAATTGTATAGGCACATTGTGTCAAGCTTAAGCTCCCGCTCCAAATAGCCTTCACAGGCTAAGGCAGCATATTCCTGTCCATGGCATGAACCAATCCTTATTTTCTGTGAATTCAGATTATAAAACTTTTTCAATATTCCCGTTCCCATCCTGTGTTTACAAAAGCTGCTGTTGGTCAGTTATGGTTGACTCTCGAAACCAATTAACTTTTTTTTTTTCTCCTCACTGAGCCGATGCTCTTTCCCACATTATCTTTTCCACTGCTTGGTGCTTCCAATCCAATGTTTCCAAGGCAACAAGGCATCAAGAGAGATGCTGTAGGTTTGCCATTTCAGGCCATTTCAACTCTAGCATTTTAGTCAGGTTAATTACTTATTAAAGATTTAAAATGTGCACACAGACATGGTCAAGACATGTAGTGAGAGGTGGGTGGATTCCTGTAATGAACCTCATTACTCTTACCTCGCACTCCAAATCCTGATACAAAGGCAGCGAGGGTGAACACTATAAATATGCATGCATTCAATGTTTGACTGTACTACCAGGTAGGCAGTATGCACAATCAAAGCTTGCTCCGTGCCATATCTGAAAGATCACAGGATGTGTCAGTGTATGACAGTTTCTGTGTTGCTGACTTTGGTGATACTGTGGTGATTTCCCTCAGGCAAGAGATCTTCAGCTAGCTCATTCAGAGTTGATTTATATTAATTAAAGATGATGCATTCTGGTTTAACTAAGTGGCAAATAGCCTCAGCGTGCAACCCTGCTGAACGTTCCTCCTGTTCTACTCTACTCCAATAATTCAAAAGCCTCAGCTTCACCTTGAAGGCACTGAAAATGTGAATTTCCAGCAATAACTGTAGATACGCAAAGTGTGATGCTGTTCGTACCCATTAAATAAAAGAGACAAACAACAGCACCTTGAAGCAGAGATCAGGTTGGTATGACCTTTCTGCTAGTTGGTGCTGCAGTACATGGAATAACAGCCACGTTATATGATGAGGGTGCACGGCCTCAGTCCCTAGTGACTGACACACTAATCTTCCTCCCTGGGAAGACTTTGACACAAAGCAACCCCCAGACAGATTTGCACACAGATATCTTTTCTTGTCTGACTATAAAATCGGCTACATCAAAGGAGAAACAACAGCCATTTAAAACATTTAAGTAACATTTTGAGGTTATTACAGTAAACTTTAGATTTGCACACAGTTCTGTAGAAATACAGTATGTGACAAAAAAAGTTATGGTTGCATCCTGATTGCATAATCATTTGCTTTTGGAGAGGAAATAGATATTGCTGTTGAATTTGCAATCCAAATAAATTTTCTTACCAAGTCCATTAAAAATGAAACACAGCCTTCAGTTTATCATAATGTTTCAGCACTAATGGCCTGATGATGCATAGTTTATGTAAAACTCATATAGTTTCCAAGCATGTTTGCATTTGCATCCAAGCAAAGCATCACGGCTACTTGGTGCTTAAAGCTTTAACACAAATCCCTGATACTTCATTGTATATAATGTAAAGATCGTTTTGAATGACAAGTGCTGCTTTTTGACTTTAACCTAACAATCATTTCCAGTCATTGGATTGCAAGTGTGACATTTTTTTCAGGCAGTGTTAAAATAAACCAGAAGTGTTTACACTCACCCATCATAATAATTAATATTAATTTTACTTTGTGGTAAAATTACCTTTATATATATTTGATGATGCTCTCCATTGCATTTAGCACAACCTAAGTCAGTGACAACATTTGCTGTATCCTTGGAGAGGCCTAACAAGATCATACCACATTCACATTCATGCATGTGGCCAGTCTTGACTCCATTAATGCACTCTACCGAGTGGAATAAATACTTGACTGTTTTATTTTGCACAGAATGCTTCAATATTTCACATCTGCTTTACACACAAATCATGCAGAAACAATTCCTTTTGACTTCATCATACATATGTGAATGCAGTAGAACTGTGTGGATCTAAAAACCATTCTGAGAATAAATGGGAACACTTTCAGTGCAGCTCACAGCACATCATTTAGAATGAGTGTAATGAGAAAGTGTGAGGAAGGGCAATTAACATTTAAAAGCGGAGCCTTCCTCATTGGTAATGGCCATGGTGCCATGGCTCTGTATGACTTGGCACAGCGCAAATATTTAACAAGTTCCTCACTGAAATAGATGAATGCAAAGAAGGTGAAAGAATTTAATGTCTGTGAGGCAGTGCTACTTCAAGTTTTGCTTGTGGTTTTTATACTTAAGACGTAAAAAGAGAACAGACAGATGTTTGAGCATTATGTTTGGACAGATTTTGATCAAGATGAAAGTGGGAACTTAAAGGAAAGTAAAATAATTAAAACAACATCATGCAAGACTTGTTATTTTTTGCAGTTTGGTGTCCATACCGTTTCTTTGTGCAAATCATTTATTTACCACTGTCTTAAATATGATATGTTACCTATAATCAGAAATTAGCACACAGATAATTTTCCAACAAAGCTAAAAATCAAGCAAAACAACATTACAATACCTGATGTAGTGAGCTAGTTAGTATCACTAACTAGTCTAGGAGCCAGTAAGGCTCACTTGCTGTTTTAAAAGCCAGGCCAAGATTTGCTTGTCTCTTGCTCTGTCACTCTTTTATCTTTTTTAAGCTTCCTCCCTGAGAGTCCACTTTTGTCCCTTTGCCACTACCATGATGTCTGCAGAGGTTGCTGAACTTCGCTCTGCTGCCTGCTTGCCTGGCTCCAGTGATGATTCCGGTGTTGCTCCGTGCCAGCATTCCCTGCTGGATCCCAACTGCCCCAGGCCTGAAAACCTCCAACTCCCAGCAGTCAAAGCTCCTGTGCTAGTGGTATAAACACCAACATTCCCACTTACTAACGAAATCCAAGTCCAGTTTGATCAGAGGCAGGTTGTTGCACAGTTAACTGAGCTAACAAGCTAATCCTCCCAGGTCCTACTTCTATATACATTAAATTAAAACAATTCAGGAGTGTGATGTAGATTGTAGCAATGAAAATCATTGATAATGCTTGATAATTTCATATCAGGTTTGCCTCTGCAATGAGATTCTTTTTTCTTCAAGCTGTACAACTGCTGTCCTCCTGTCATGAAAATGAAGGGCAGCACTGAAATCTGCAAAGCTGTACATTTCACTAAATCTGGGGGGGGGGGGGGGGGGCAAATTAAAAAAATTTTAA
>JAPZDY010000005.1:16411939-16422763 GCA_029783645.1 Ctenochaetus hawaiiensis
CCTCCTCAGAAACTTTCAACTCAACTATTTGATTCTGCGTGCCGTGGATCACGTGACCAAAAGGCGCTTTGTCATAGAATAAGGGAGAAGCCTTGGAGCGCTTGTTTACAACTCTGACACATGCCGCTGGCTCTTGGACACAAAAATCAACGTAATTTAGAAATGCAGTCACACGTAGGGGTGAATCTACATCAAGATTCTAAAACGATTAATCGTGCAGGCCTAACTTCGACACACACTGTCTCGTTTATTTTCGTCCATAAATTAGCCGCATCACTGTTTAAGCTGCAGGGTTCAAAGTGTGTGAAAAAAGTAGTGGCTTATAGTCCGGAAATTACGGTACATTTAAGATTCTTCTGCATTTTTAGTACTGTTTAGATTAACAGAATCTATTGTCTTAAATGCCAGTTCATAATGTGCAGGATGTTAGATTGTGGAAACTGTCAAAAAACACACTACAATAGACTTCTTCAAATCAAAAAATAATAAAAATTCCTACATAATGCCAGAAATTTTTCTCTAATGTGCAGTCTTGGTGAGATGTTCCTCCGTGCCTATAGCTCTCTGCCCTGTGACACTTCAGACTGGACAGCCAAAAGTCCAGTCTCTCCATTACAAATCCCATACATTTATTTTTATTTCACTTGTTATGAAACTGTGTTCCCTCCTATTGTCCCTCAACCCCTTACAGCTGACAGATGTTATTTTAAATCAAACTGCTTCTTTCAGACTTCTATACATGCCATTTTGAGCTGATATTACAATGATCACTGGCTCCCAAATACTGTTTGTGGGCACAGTTGTTGCTGTTAATGCAACTCTATTGTGTTTGTTAGTTTTATTTGGTCTCAAATGTTCTGATTTTTCATTCTCACTTTGTCACAAGAGACTGGAGAATGTTGTTCTGATATAGGATGAATTTGCCATTTAGAGAAACACTGCCAGGAATGCTCATCAAATATAAGATCAAAAAGAAACTTACAAAAAATTTGCTGCTCAGGCCAGGTTTCAGACATAGTATTTTCTAATGTTTTTGCTTTTTAAGTTTGTGGATACATATTGAGGTGATACAACAATGAAACATGTGAATTAGTCTCAGTATCATAGGCTTACATTTAAACTTTTAGCTGGTAAATTGATCTGGACAGGTGGGTGTTTTAAGCCGCAAAAGGGCCTGCATTGCTCACTGCTGGTGAGCAAGGTCAAAGTTTAGGCTTGGCTTAGCATGACCCCTTTCTTGTCACTGTGACAGCACTGCTTCATTAAGCATGTGGCTCAATATGTGTGTACCATTTGTACATGGTAGCCCCTGCCGATTAGGCTTTTGCTATCTGTACTTGTCTCCTCCTTACTGCTGCTGCTTTCATGAGCCCTTCATCTTCATTAACATGAAGATGATCTCCACCCTTTACACACAAACAGATTCTGTTCCTTGTCCACTGTGCATCCTCCTCTCCTCACCCCGTGCACTTCTGTCTGCACAAAAAGACCAAGAAGCATTGATTTTCTAAAGCTTCCGTCTGATGTAGAATGATTTAGCAGCCTCCACGCCCCTCCCTTGGCATGAACTCTACGTATGAGCCTGTCCAGTGCAAGGCAGGGCTGAATAACTCAGACTCACTGATGGATTTGGATGAGACCTTGTCCACTCTCCTGTCTCCATAGCAGCGGTAATGATGGCAGAAGAGCCAGTTATGGTGCACACCATGCAGACAGCCATCCATATAGATAAGAGGAACAAATCACAGCTAGTGTCTTTCAGGGTAAATTAGCATCCATCCCCTTGAATTACCAAGCCAACCTGCACCTTATCTGTCATGATCATCAACACACCATGGACGCAAAGTCTGGCTCAACTAAAACAGAAGAATGCAACTCGCAATTGGCAATTGATCTGATAAGGAATGTAATCTGATACCAAGTTAACAACCCTTGTAGGTTTACACAGCTACTGAAACAGTGGTGAGGCAATTAACCTCCACTGGATCCACATGCGACACTTTCCAGTATCACCTGATTACAATTTTAGGATGAGGAGGTTTGTAATGATAAAGCCTTGGAGAAATACTACTAATATTGCATATTTTAACACATTTGAGTATCCTTAATTTTCATTGAATACTGCTCTTGCCCACAATTACAATGTACTAAATATTAGGCTCAAGGGGCTTAAAATATTAAAATAAAACCCACTTAACATTAATCTACTAATAAAAATAATAATAATGATAAAATATGAATTTATCAGTCCTGATCCTACTTTTGAGCTCATGTTGCCAACACACTTGCAGAGGAAGAATGGCCTGGCAAAATATAATGACTCTGGGTGCTTTAGTTGTCAGGACTTTATCCCCTCAGCTGCTCAACACATACTTAAACATCAACCAAAGGTGGGTGTATGGTGATTTTCTAGTTTTAACACAAGGGAAGAGGGAGGAAGCCTTAGAAATGGGCTGTATTCTTTAGCATTTTAACATTCTGGACATGCAGCAGCACAGAGATGAGAGAGAGGGGCTCTAAAGGTTTAGTTTAGGTTGCAGAATGAAACAGCTTCACTGTGTGTGCCCGTGTGGGTGTGTGCATGTGGGTGTGTGTGTGTGTATGTGTATATATTTATATATATATATATTTATATACTGTATATATAGTAATTTAAATGTTAAGGTTGCTCTGTAATAATTAAAGAAAGGATGGTTCAGTAGGTTTAATAATATTTTCCAAATCAATTTAGCATGGCTATAAATGAGGCTGACTGCAAGACAGACAATAAGTTGTGCAAACCTCATTAGGCTTTCCTTTTGTGAGTGTGTGTCTGCAGTAGTTATTGCATTTAGCTATAATACAGATTATGTGATAATAGCTTATTAAATTCAAAGTTCACTGTGGTCGTGAAAATTAATTTCAAGCAGGGAGCATACCTTTCTGTAACATTTAGGTATGCAAGACTTCCTTAATTGCCTGACAAACAGAATTACCCTAGCAGATAAGCTAATATAAAATACCAACACTGCATTATTATCTTTTTTTTTTTTACTATTACACTGAGGGTGGCTGTTGATTGTTGTACACTCATTGAGTTTCACAGCACCTCGAGCTTATTCAGTGAATGTTTACTGTAGATGAGAAATTCATTCATATTCAGTCCATAACTATTTACTGCAACCATTTCTTGCCTTTTCCAAGACTGAATGTCAAATTAGTCTGAATGTTTTGTGCATGCACTTCAAACAGCAGAGAAGTGTTATTGAACTGGAGGCTGAAACTTTTACCAGTGTGTAGCCACTCCTGATCAATGCACTGTGGCTTACCAACCCACTGTTTACTTTTTCTACTGTGTTTAATCTGGCTAAAAAGAGCATGTTCATAAATATCCTTTAAGGTCAAATAAAGAGTCTTCATTTGACTGGTTGCTATTGGACCTAACATTCTCTAATATTTCTTTTGTAAACACTATAATCAACAATTATTACACACTGCAAGAGTTTTGAATTTCATAAATGCCGTATCAGGATAGGGCAGTGTAAGAGGGCCTGTTATCATAACTCTTCAAATGATAGTAGTTATATCAAAACATTATGCAAACAAACAGCTTTGCAGATATACCAAACTTTTTTAGACATCAGGAAAAATAAAAGCTTAACTGAGCTTTGATTTTATGCAAAACACTTTTCTGACCAAGTAAGACAGATGGGCACCCATCTGATGGGAATCCGAAACAAGTCAGACTCAGCAGCTGAACCCTCAAAAGTTAGTCATGACAGGTTCACATTTTGCCTCCTAAAAGCAATACAGTCCTTTTCACTCATGAATAAATTGTTACCTGTGCACCAAAGCCAAAGTCCTCTCATATAATGCAAACATGTAAGGTGTAAAACGGAAGACAAAAGAATTTTTTTTTACTAAAAAATGATTGTTTACCCTGTACAAGTTAAAATATGACAACTAAACACTAAAATTGCTTCCTGCAGACAGGAAGCACAGGGGATGTTTGCTTTTGCTTAAGGGCCAAAGTTGGTTCTTATTTTGGAACTAAGCCCAGTAATTTTTTTCAGAAGTTAAGGAAACAACAGAGACATGTTTTGGGTCTCAAGAAGCTGTTTTTTTATCAGTTGGCACACTGTAACATAAACTGTACATTTACAGCCCCAATGACAACTTACTGCTAAACTTTTTTTCTGCTCTGCTTGTATTTATTGTCACTTTTCTGTTGCTCACACTTTCACAGTTGCTTGACAACACTCTCTTTTTTCTACTTTTTACACTGTTCTATTCTTGACGGAGATACGCTTCTCTTACAAAACAATGTTGCACCGATTAAATCCCAGACTTTGAATTCTATTGCATTTAATTTCCATGGATTTAGCACAAGCCCCAGACCTGAACCAAAAAGACCTCCAACAGAAAGAACCTTTCTTGCTCTTTTCCTTCTTCTAACTGTTCTGACACTGCCAAAAAATCAAACAACCAAGCACAGATGGAGTGGCAGGAATGCAAATCTCTGCATTTTCACTAAAGTTTAAAACTAACTGATATCGTGCCAACATTTTTGTTTGTATTAAAGGCAGAGCTAAAGGTTGTGAAGCTTAAATTTACCACGGACCTTTCTAGGTGTTCAAGAGCAATGTGCAGGACAAGGAAACTGCATCCTGGACCTATATCATAGTGTTCTATTGTAACCAGCTGACAAATCCAAATGGCTTCTTTTAGGTTTAAATGCACATGAACCATGCAAGTGAACCTGCAGAGTAGACATGTGTATGTGAAAAACGCCTGGTTATTCCTTGAAGCCAAGATGTAGATCTTTCAAAAGTACACATATGAATATCCAAGTTTGGATACCTCTGCACTCCTGCTTGGCTTTGTGTGGGAGGTCTGCTTCTCATCATGGATAATAACCATCTCACTAAAATCATGTCTTTCCTCTTAGAAACACATCTAGAGCTCTTATCCTGCCAGTGATTTCAGCTTAGCTAGGGTCTTCTCAGACCATCACTCTTCCTGATTCTCTGAATGAAAGCTAAGGAGCTGAAAGCCTCTTGTGCGGTGCCAGGTCTGCACTGTGCGTCTCTCTCCATTAGTTGTGTCAGCCTGTCCCTCTCTGATCACAGCACATACACAAAAACATAGATAAATGCACACACATACACAGACACACACAAAGCCACAGATGCATGATAGAGATACACATACAAACAGTTGGAGGGTGCAGATGGGCAGTGTAGGATAGCCTTGCCCTGCAAACAGGCTCAGAAGGACGACATCATGCCAAAACAGCTCATTAAATGCTATTAGCCTGTCATTTCATCTAAGTGAATCCTTTCTCAATTCCTCTGCTTAGCAAACAGCTTTGGGGTCACAGCTAAAGACGAAAAAAGACAGGCAAATGAAGCAGGGCCACTCACCCTAATGGTGCTTGTGGGAATGACACAGAGGATAATGTGTTGTCAACGATCAGAGTACAGGATTTGAATCTAATTTTACACAGAAAAGAGCAGTGGATTTGAGATGGTCTGTTTTGTGCTTCTGAGAACATGCATCTCCCGAAAAACCCAAATTACAAAATTAGAACATCCAATGAGCTGTGTAACGTGGAACAGTGATTCATTTTAAGCAATTAAACATGGCTTCGGGCCAGTTGCAAAGTTAATGTTAGGTGTTGAATGAATGTAACAGTCTGAAGAGCATGCACACAAACTAGATAATGCATGGATGAGATTTTTAAAAATGTTTAATTGTAAAGCTGTTTGTTTTTTTGAACATCAGTATTTAATAAGTGACCAAGAGACAGAAAGAACTTGGACTTTCCCTAACTGGAAAATAAAGTCCTTTAAAGCTGCAAAGGAAATAATTGAGGTCATTTTGCACCAAAAGAAGAAATATGCTGTTAAAATCAATACAAAGGGTTCCTCCTGGTCATAAATCTGAGTTGGAAACATGAATCATAATTCTTCAGTTCTGATTGCACTGTTCTTCTACTTTTAACATTTTCGACACAAAAGTAAAATTTTTATTTTGTAAAACCAGTGTTATTCTTGTATATCGGCCATAACATAGCTGACAAGGCACATAATGTTTCTGACTTTCTTCTAAACTCCATGATGACTTATTCTCTTCTGAGCTGATAATGATTCGGTTTCACTAATTTTTCATTATTATTCCTAATAGGTCAATATTCAGAATTTATTACCAGCTATGTAAACACTTATTATTTTTTTTTTAAGGATTAGAACTTATTCTCACTAAAACATGTCAGAGATGGTGACATTATTTTGGATTTAGAAGTAGGGCTGCAACGATTAGTCAACGTGATCGGTTATGTTGACAACAAAATTCGTCGATGTGAAAATTTTCACGTCGACGCGTCGTGTTATTGTGGTTGTAAATTGCTGTACGATAAAATCACACACCGGCTGCTTCATGCAAACTGCAGTGCACTACAGAAAGTGCTGGGGGCAGTATCGCTCACTGTTTACATCCTGCAAGGAAACAAAGAAGAAGAACGCACGAAATATGGCGGAACCGGCGGAACAAACAGACGAAGAGGCTTGAAAACTCTGACCCAAAGTTTCAAAAGTTTGGGAACATATCACTGAAAATAAAATAGCGAAACACATTAAATTAAAACTCTGTGAAGCTCAACTCTCATTCCATGGTAGCACTACGGCGATGGAAGTCAAATGAGGCAAAGTATCCAACACTTGCATCACTAGCCAAGTCATTCTTGTGATTTCCAGTTACCTCACCATCAAAGCGTCTCTTCTCTGCAGCTGGAAACATCGCCTCAAAGAAGAGAGCCAGCCATACAACTAAGCTTGTTGACATGCTTACGTTCCTGCACTGCAATTTTGAAAAAAAATTCCTTTTAGTCACGTTGGCTTTAAGCTTTGTTTGAGCGTTTGGCCTTAAATAAAGCCAACTGTCAAAATGGATGTTTTGTTGTTGTTTTTTTTTACTTATATGGACTTAATTGCTTAAAGTAAAAGCAACTCCTTAGTTGGTTTAAACCTTATTACCTCCTCCCCTGCAAGGCAGGTTAATTGCAGCTTTTTTGAGTTGCTTGTTTACAAAGAATTTTTCTTTACTACCACTTACACTTTAAGTTTGTATCATTTGATTAATTCATTTTTTTATTGTGGTCACAATGATATTTTATGTTGAAAAATATATCAATTATGTTACATATAAATGCTTTATGTGTCATTATTTTGATAAATTTGTTTAAAAACGTAAGCTGTCAGAGTACAACAGGGTAACTTTCACAGGTGTGAAGATTTAAGCAAGTTAGGTTAAACAGAAATCCAAAATAGGTGCTTAAAAATAAAGAAGATAATCGTGACTAATCGAAAAAATAATCGATAGATTAGGTGACAACAAAAATAATCATTAGTTGCAGCCCTATTTAGAAGTGGTCTTTGAGCATGCATACAGCATATTTGGAACATCATTTTTTTGACATTTTGAGATGAGATTTTTTTTTTGCAAAACACAACCACTTTACTGTTTATGATAAGCTCTGTGCATTGAAAACAAATCAACTAGTAATTAGTTTGCTGGGGTTGTGATGCATGCACAAAAAAGCTTACATTACTAGTTACATGGAAAGACACACCTATGTTATATACCTGCTTTATGAAAAAAGACCATGATATCAACAAGTTTTTGGATATGCCAAATAACGAGTAAATGAGAGAGCAAGACTGTGATCCCTAAGTCGAACAAATCACTATCATTGGAAAACTCAAAGAAAAGGCTGCATGTGAATGGTAATATTAGAGGGATATACTGTATGTTTTCCATGTATGTCCATGTTAACAGTTAGTGGAATTTTTGCCTTTTTTAATTAAAAGCATAAATGAAGTAGGCTTATCTTGTGTTTTTTAAGCACAGCAAGTGTCTCAGAAAAAAAATATATAGGAAAGTAAGCCCAAAAAGCCACCATTCAAAGTCCATGGATCCTGTAAGCTATAATTTAGAGACCTAGCAAAACCTTTATAGTAAAGTCTGCTATGATGTTGCCAATTTATTTATCTATTCACCCCATGACACAGGATGAAATGGCGCCATTCAGCCCCATTGAAAAGCTGTTGTCTGGTGCCTCACTGCAGACGGCTTTATAAATCAATATGAATCCACAAAGTCAGAACACAGCCTAAATGGAGACTAAACAGATGATTAATATGGCTCAAGGTTTTGATAAAGGTCAATTTGGTAAAAGTATGCATCAGTTTGAAGCAATTACCACCAGTGATCAGGCCCCACCTGAAGAATTAGAGTTGCCATGGACACTTGCTAAGCAGGAAATGCAGATGCTTACCCTACATGACACAGTCTTAAATGTATTCATTACTATTCTCTGTCACACTGTGGGTAAAGCTAGACACATGGATTTCTCCCAAATAGTCAACAAGAGAAACTGGTTGGATTGCAGAACACTCAGAGTACACTATGTGCTGTTGTATTTCACTGCACAGAATACATGAACTTCTTGCTGCCATGCTCTCCAGGTAGGATAAGAGCATGATGTAAAGCAAAGCTACACATACATGTGGTTAAACACGGTTCAAATGACAAGCGTACTAATTATCATGTAGTTGTAACAGGGTAAATTATCTTGAAGAAAGTGTGAGATTAATGCAAGCATGCTTTGTTTTTTTTTAAAAAAAAAAAAAACGCAACCAAACACAAAATTCAAAAAAATATTTTAAAACTCTCTCAAAAAAAAGTTCTTATGATGAACATGGCATGGTTACTTGTTACTTGTACACTGAAGTTGTGCATTTCATCTCTATGGGTGACAAAAGATCACTCTTAACAAAGACACATCTTAGAAGATGTGGAAGACAAATACAGCCTGAAAACTCAGGCCCCTTTTTGTATTGTACTTAAAATTTTGCATGTTTTTTGAAAGAAACAATCGTATTTAGTATAGCATTAACTCCCTCAGCAAGGGCAAATTGTATGAAACATTAATTCATTCATGTATAAAAGTCCCAAACTGCAAGTGTCAATTGCCAAATTTCCTTTTTATCTTACAGTTAGTAAGCTACAATTGTGCAAAAAAGTGTAAAAGGTTGCCCTGATCTTAAGTCAGTCAGTGTGTCAGTTTTGTTCCCATGATGATGATTCAGTTTCAGAGACCAATGGTATCAAATCTTCAAGGAAACGATAGTTAACTGTCGGCACAACAATAACATCACACAGTCTTTGCTGTCAAGATTTTAGCATGCTGTCATTTCAGCAAACAATTTATTATCTGGTACCAATAAGAAATTGTTTGCCAGACACAACAAGGAACAATGAAATATTCAAATATTCTTAAAGGACATTATTTACTTCTGCTAATGCCATACAAAAAAATCAATTTATGATTTAGTTTTCAAATATTGGTCTGTAATACCTAACAATGGTAATATCTGATTTGTATAGACACTCAATCCCACCAGGCTAACCCCTAAATGTAATACTCAATAGTTTGCTATCTTTCTTTCTATATTTTATCCGAATTTGTCATTTGCTGAAGAAGTCAAATACATTTTCATCGACCTCAAGGTCAGACAAGCAAACTCCCACATGCATCAGAATATAGCAAGTGTCAAGCAACATACACCCCTCTAGCCTTAGGGCTGTAGATAAGTGTGAATTATAGAGCAAACCAATCATTTCAAGTTTTACACCTTATACTGCACAGCCTAAAGGGAGATACCTCAACACATCAATGCACAAGCTATTCTTGATCATCTACTGCTGGTACTGTCTAGTTCAAAATTGTCAAGAAAAACAAACAAAAAAAAAATTATCTAAGAACTGGGAAAGTAAGCTGGAAGGTCATTAAGTGTTAAGTAAGGCTTTAATGTTTCCTGACTGGCAGAACTTTGGATGTGACAATTTTGAGCACAATATTTAATAATGTAACTGTCATTGATTTGATTTTCCAACATTGTAATCCAGTACATATTAACATGAGGTCGTTAAAAAGACGATTTCTTTTTTAAATTTTTTTTTTTTGGTAGGAGGTATCTCAGCACAGTGACAGTGCCTTCTGAGTGAGCACGGTTTTAATTAAACCCCAAACACAAGAGCTATCGATAAACTCCTCACAACTTAATGCCCTGTGAGTTGCTGCCATGAATGTGAAGGGATTGGTGGAGTTATTTACACCATAGGGGCAGAGTTAATCTGCCTTGATGCTCTTAGATCTCAAATCAAATAGAAAGAGATTGTAAATACCACAGAATAATCCACCCAACTCTTTTGGCAAGGAGTGATGACTTCTGGGGTTAAATCACAGGAAAAGAGTTTATTTTTGACAATATTAAGACCAGATGAGATCAGATAAACAGTTTATAGAGTAAATACTTTGGTGAGACCATTACTTCTAGTTCCTCTGAGTGGTGCATCAAACTTCCCTTAGAACTTCTCCTCATTCACAAAAGACAGAAGGTCAAACTTTTACATAAAAAGTACAACAAAGTGGATCTGCATCTGCCATTGAAATTGCAATTTTCTCATTTAGTCTGAAGGTTATATGTTCTTTTCCATCCAAGGATTTTTTTAATACTTTGCTGAAAGATAAAACAATCAACAAGAAAATCATGCCAACATTTATTCATAATTTTTACCTCCCTACAACAGCTTTCTTTTTGTATATACATAAATCTGCAACTAATTTTTGACTAGACCTGCACGATTAATCGTTTTAGAACCTTGATGTCGATTCACCCCTACATGCGACTTCATTTCTAAATTACAAGGCTTCTCCCTTATCCTATGACAAAGCGCCTTTTGGTCACGCGATCCACGGCACGCAGAATCAAATAGTTGAGT
>JAPZDY010000005.1:16427784-16493403 GCA_029783645.1 Ctenochaetus hawaiiensis
TGTCTCCCCAGTAATAATATGATGGATTTGATGAAATGTATTGCCCCCTGTGCAAGACTCAGCTTAAATTACTCAAAAATACGCAAAGAGAGGCATATTGAAAATATATTCATGTATTTCCTTTCCATATTCTGTTCTAAAAAAAGAGACAACTGAAACCTACTAAATACAAGATGCAAAGTACAAATACACTCTTTCTTCAAGTTGCATAACAGGTCAAAAGGGACCCCACTGAAATTGCACAGAAAGTATATGAAATGGCTGTATTTAATGAGACCACTGCTAAAGAGTTATGTTTCATATATGAGAATTTTTTTTTTTTTTTTAATTAAAAGGATGTTTAACAGAGTAGTAGATCCAACACTCCACATCCATGGCTTACTGATAAAACTGCAACTGGCATTGATATACTTTGGTAAACACAATTAACTTGTTAATTTTTCCAAAGATGATACCTTTAAATGTTTATTAGAGTATTTTTACTTTAGTCTCTAAGTTTTATGAGGGTAGGGGACCTGCATATGTATGACATTAGGTCCTGCACTCATTTAACTGCAACACCATCTGTATGCAGCATTACTGACTTGCAGTCAAAACTTGATAACCTCTGCTATGTCGAAATGGAAGACTGGTACATTGGATGAATCAGAATCACCCAAAAGAAAGAAAGAGTATGCTGCAGTAGTTATCCTTTTTTTCCACATTGTGCTCAATTCACCAGGCAATTTTTCTGTCTCAATTTATGTTTGATTGCTGCATTGTGGGATGCCATCACAAGCTGACATACTGGCATTTTTAAAGATGTTTACTTGGCCTCAGTACTTAGTGAATTAAGGTCTTTTGTGTTATGAGAACATAATGCTATTTTCAAATACCTGTAAAATTGATGACATTATTCTGAGTCTCATCAGTAATGCGTTTGGTGTTAATTTGTAGTTCTTAGCCTGCTAATTCGTTTAACAAACATTGCACATATGTATCTACTAAATAGTAACATGTCAGAATTGTCACTGAGGGGATGTAAGGCTGATTATGTTATCTTTCTGTTCAAAGCACTGTGTTGTGACTAAACAACAGTCTTACATGCCGCTTGTATGGTTGTAGACATTACAAATTGTGTAATGTCCCACCCAGTAAACACTGTGGTCACATTTCTTTAATGGCCATTTTTTTATAATCTCCATCTATATGTTTTTGTTATTTTTTATAATAATTGCCAATATACTGCTAAATATTTGGATGTTGTAGTTTCAACTGCTGACACTGATATTCTGCCTCAAAACTTCATCATCAAGCCATTATTTTTACCTTGCCTTTGGTTAAAATATAACAACTAATCTTTTGTCTATTCAAGACCACCAGCTCCAATTCTTGACTCCCATCCCAAATCAAAAGGCATTTAAAGGGTCAATGCACAAAGACTGTGCCAAACAAAAACTCTTCCAGAA
The DNA here is from genome assembly GCA_029783645.1 of Ctenochaetus hawaiiensis. Lineage (NCBI taxonomy): Eukaryota > Metazoa > Chordata > Actinopteri > Acanthuriformes > Acanthuridae > Ctenochaetus > Ctenochaetus hawaiiensis. Next base: position 16,429,233 of record JAPZDY010000005.1, read on the forward strand.
AAATACATCATACTAAAAAACAGAGAGAAAGCTCTTAAAAAACTGCTATGAAACTGTGCAGAAAGACCTTAACTATTTAGAATAAATGCTATGACTTCTATGAGAAAGAGATATCTTCACCACAAAATCAGTAGGGAGGTAAAGGTTTTAGAAGGTACTTAAGTGGTGCGTCATACAACCGCAATCAGAGTTGATCTTTGGCACATTACACAAAGACCTAAGGTTCCCAAAAGGGTGGTAGAATAGCACCAACCATTTGGTCATTTGGGAAAATAACCAAAACACACCTTGGTATACTCTGGGGTTTATTCTGTGTAATATAAAGCACTTAATATACCACTGTGTGGGTTGATGTGACTGCCTCAAAGGATACTATAAATACTGACTATTCTCACAAGTCTTTAATACAATAACGTTCCCACTACTCAATACTTAAGACAAATTAAGACTTTTTCCCATGCTGCTGGTAATAAAAGAATTCATCATTCAATCCAGATGTTTTCTTCATTCAATCCCATTCCTACTGGACCTTCCTGTCCCTGATCACAGGGATCTGGTTTTGTGAGAATGGCTTTTTTTTCTCCGTTATTCTCAGAAGAAGCATTTCAGATCAACAGAGGAAGGTATTAAAGCATAAGAATCTCCATAGGGGACTGACTGATCCTGCTTGACCTTGAGGCTGATGACAGTCTCTTTCTCATTTTTCTTTAAGCAAACAAACATAGAATGACTATATATCTGAACAACTTTTAGTTATCTGTATAGTAATATTGACAAAACATCATCAAACTTGGTAGATGAATGAATTGATTGTGTCTGGATAGGCCTTACAAAATAATTAATGTTAAGTGTTTTCCTCCCTGTTTAACAACACCAATGACACTTCTTGGTTGAGTGAAAAGAATACTTAGTTCCAAGTTGATTTTGCTTGAATATTTTCTGGATTTGTTGCAAGGGGGTGTGAGGTAAGATATATGATGTTTTTTTAGGATCAAGAAAATATAGGGGTTTACATGTTTTGACCTCTAAATTGCTCTTAAATATGCTATAAATATTTGGATCACTTTACCTGTCTTAATTCAATTTTCTTCATTAAACCTTTGGTGCAGGAGGTTTGTAACTTTGAGAAAATAAACTAAAATAAATTTGAAAACAGAACAGAACAGAAAATGCTCACTTGACCTTTAAGGTGTTTACAAAAATGAGTCACCCTTAGATGACTTAAATAATGAAGGCCAGCTAGATATTAATCTATAAATTCATTGCATAGTTATACAAATGTTGACAATAAATGCTGACAGATTTGTATAAAACGCAACCATATATCATAATTAAATTAATGTACAATTTTTTCTGTCCCTGTGTAAGCCTCATCCACATGTTTGGAAACCTTCCCTGTCTACTTGGACAAATTTTTTAACTTATTTAGACTTTTTTTTTTTTTTTGCTAAAGCCAAGTTAAAAAAGTGAGGGCCGGGAAATCTCTTAAATGGTTTCATTCTGTTCTGTTTTGTTTTGTTTGGTATTGCTTGCAGTGTTCCTGCATTTGCTTTTTTTTCCTGAATGTGCAAAATGTTTTATTACGTCACACATCTATGGAAAAACTGTAAATGTTTCATTCATTTGCTTGTGTTTTGCTCACTTATTTATCTTCTGTTAAACAGGGAGGCCACTGTAATGAAATCTTAATTTGACACTGTACAGACCTTCCGTATGATGAGTGATTATTAGGTTCATGGACTTAAGTAGATTTTTAGCATTTTGGACCTCCTAAAAGTGGTCACCACTGTTAAATTGGCAAACACTGAGCTTCTTCTTGGTCCTGTGGTAGTAGTTTGACGTTGCCAAATCAGGTAAATAGGGCTAGTGTTGGATGTGTACCAGTTCTCATTCCTGGATAACAGCACAGTTGCTGATGGTGTCCATTTTCTTAGACAACAATCAGAAATACAACAAAAGTTGTGAACTTGATGTGTCATTGAACTGCAAGTGCATGTAACAAGAGTTGTACAGTTCATCAACGTCAAATATCAGTCACCTCCCACTCAGAAGACATTTTTGACATTTTAAAAAGTGCAGGTATAAATAGTGAAATAACACTTGCTAAATGATGGCTGCTTCAGTTTTAGGGTCTAGACATTGTTCATGTTGTCTAACAGTCACACTGTACTGACATACTGGTGTATCTGAACACAAAGAAGGGCCATCGTTAATGTTATTAGTAACATGCTTTTCTAATTATGGCAAGTCAAAAAGATTGCTGAGGCCTTTCTTACATTGAGTCAAGGTGTTTCTCTGGACTTCTCTGGAGTCAATCAACACTACAGTGGTTATAGTGTGAACTGTGACTGTATTGCCAAGGTATTACAAAACCTTTAACAAGAACTGAATCAACATTATAGTTTACAGTTCTCTGCACTTATTTTTTTAACCACTGAAGCTGGGTTTTTTTACTGCAGCAAAAACAGAAAATCATTTTGTAAACCAATAAAGTTTTAGCTAATATAAATGCATACTGTACATAAGAATGACTATTCATTTAAACACATCTCTGGAAAATATGAGATCAGAGAGGGCTGATAACAAGTATTGTTGTCACAGTTATAAGTAAGGTTTAGTAAAGTCTTTTTGGGAGAGAGGGGGGATTGGTAGTGTAAATTAATAGTATTACTACTACTGATTGTGTGATTAAGACTGCTCAACGAGGCAGCTAACTTAAACTGGCATGTTATGCTGAAGTCAATTTCTGACACAGGAGTGCTTGAATACTTAAATACTGTCATTAACAAAGATAAGTTCACTGAATGTAGAAAGTTAAGTTAGAAAGACAGAAGAGATTAAAAAAAGAGGCCACGTTCACACACCAATATTCTAAAAGAGGGTGCTGTAATAATATACTATATGTTTTAACTATATTTTTTATCATCACTGGAACTAAGTTTTCTAGAAAAAAACCTTAGCAATAAGTAATAATGCTCGTGATAACATTAACATACTCTTGTTGTCTAGAAAACTAAAATGTACTTGAAAGAGATACTATTTAATATGCATTTAACCTGCTTATTTCTTCCAAGTCAAAACTTTGGTGAACTTCTAAATGCACATAGAGCTTGTTAAATGGCTACGGCCTGTGCTGTGAATTGAATGCAGCGTGAACAAGAATTATAGACTTTAAAAGTGAATCATTAGGCCAGACCACATACACTTAGCTTATTATTGATTATCTTTAAGTTTCACAAGCATCAAACAGCATTCTTAAAGAACACTTGGAATTTTACCTGTTCTCTTTGCGCACTCAGTGTACTTGCTGTTGATTTAAAACTCATCTAATTAATTATTCAAGGGTATTATTTTCTACATTGAATCTATTTCCTGCATCAGCGATGCCAGTAATGGCTCCCAGAGGATTCTGGAGTGCCACGCTTTCTCCTTCTCTGCTTTTAACACACTGCCTTTATAATAGTGCTGCAAACAAATTCAACATGCATGCACACACACACAAATCAATGTTTCAAGGGCTTGCAGCGTTTAGCAAAGTACTCTAAGTGAATTTCTGTTCTTGGAAAAGTGCAGGGTTTTTGTCAGTGTTCTCTGTCAAACTGAAGACATTTCAAAGATGTGATGCAGACGGGCTCGTATCATAACACTGAAGAATCAGTGTTAAATGCTCACTGATTTTCATTCCTCAAAGATGGTTCCTTGAAGTTTTTCAGCTTTAGCTTAGGATGGTAAGAATTTTGTTGTAAAGTCCTTGGATTACTCTGTCCCATCAAGACTGATGTCTGATGCTTCAACCAATGACAAACTTTGGGCCACAGGATCTGATCTACAAAGGCCTTCCATTAGTGATAGGCATTTTAAGCCAAAATACTAGTCCTTACATGGTAAAATATAAAGCAAAGTATAAGCAAAGTATAAGCAATACCCCATCCCCCACACATGCACAAACACATGCATAAACAAATATATGTAAAGTAAGAGAAAGAGCAGTGGGAAGCATTTTTTATGCCATATACTGCACTGCTCTGGTCTGCAGAAAAGCACTCTGTATTTCCCAGTTGTGTATGTAATGAAAGGTGACTGTTAGATAAGAGTCAGTTGGAAGTGCTGTCCATAAATCTGTGGTTGTGATCACAGACAGTTTTTCAGCACTGTCTCCTGAGTGTGTAGCTCATTCGCATAATTATCACATTTGTTAACTGCATCTGCATGGAAGCAACATGTTGTAAATATACAAAGTCATTTCCAACGGGTCCAAAAATTATGCTATGAACTTCTTTAAGTTTTGCCTCTTTATTGTTGAAAGAATAATGTTTAAAGAATACTGTCAGTCCCGTATTTGAAAAAGAGCCAAAGTTAGGAGCACCACAGCCAGACATTGAAATTGGGACTGTAGTGGATGAGTGCCTTTTACTGCGAGACACTGCACACTTGCAATGTGGTCCTAAATTTGGGAAAATAAGCTTACTCAACCGAGCCACAATGACCAGCAGATTATATAGCATTTTGGACCATTTTCACTTTAGGGTAAGGGAGTATCAACATGGTTAGAGTGTGGTCTTTTGAATGGTTAGTTTACATAAATCATACTTAACCACCAAAAAAGCTGTGTAGCCCAAAAAAAACAAAAAAAAAACAACAAAAAAATAAACAGTAGGTTGGTTATGTTGGGTTATGTTTCGAATCTAGGTTGGAAGTTCATCCAGATCAGTATTTTGACTGTTTTAACTGCATCTTGTGAGTGATATCTTATCCTTATTGTAGTTGCAATTTAAGTGCAAATTAAATTTCAACACAAAGCAATGTCTTTTCCAGTACAAGTTAAGGAAATGCAGGGCATCAGACAAACATCTTTATAATGACTAACAAGACAAACCTACAAGGCTGCTCCTCAAAATTTCAGCGTTTTTGCTACATTTGTTCGGATGTTGTGCTCTGCCACAGCTGAATTTCAGCACCAGAGAAATGTCTTATACATAATATTTCTTTATTTATCACTATTTGCCGGCAGACATTCTACAGCAGTGTCACAGTAGGTGATCTGTTGTTTATTTCTCTGTTTTTTTCATTTGATGTGGCTAGACTGTTAATGCTTAAAGCTATAAATGAATGTTAACAATAAATATTGGATAAATAATTGGCAGATAATCAAACATAAAGGACTGTGAGCAGTACAGTACACAGCTAATCCCTTAATGGGGCTGAAGCAATGATTCACAGTGGTTTTTGAAGAGAAAGACAGACTCCAAAAAAGACTTTTGTCTTTTGAAATTATATCAAACGCTAACAAGTGTAGGCTGCCATTAACTGTCACCTCCAACAATGTGGTGGTAAGCAATTTATTGAAAATGTTTTAAGGTACAAGAATGAGTCACGGGGCTGACTGCACGGCAGACTGAACAGTGTTTTCTTAGGCACTGCATTAGTGGCCTGTTTTTTATGACCACTAATAGTGCTTCAGATAGTCATGTCCTGTCTTTACAATGGGTGACAAATGCTCTGTGTACACAGTTGTGCTTTTGTTTGAATGTCATATTCTTTTTTACAAAATCACTTTAAGTCCAATTTGAAAGTTAAGTATGATGTCTGCCATCCTCAAAGCAGTGTGCAAGCAGAATTATATTAATCCTAGCTAGTAATTTGCTCTTGAATAATGATTTCTAACTTTGAATTAAAAAATTACTATAGTGGCTCATACAGGTACATGTAAACATTTGCATATAGTGAATCAGTAAGAAGGTAAAGGAAGTGTACTCATACTCAAGACTTTTATCATGTGAAAACAGCAAAAAGTTAATGATGTCTTTGTAATGAAAGACAAGATGATGCAGCCATATGATTTCCCTTTTCTTGTCAATTATCCCATATCCAATATATCCCACTTTACAGCCCGTTGGCTAGAGATGCAAAGTAAAGCAACTTCTCCAGGCAAATATTGTTCTCTCAAGACTTAATTGCAGTAAGAGGACAATTAATAACAATGTCAGTTTACCAACAAATAACGTCTCAAGAAGATAACCCCTTTTCATTTAAATGAACATGCCAAATAAATCCAATTGCTTATTACTGCCTGCCAATAATTTTGAGTGTTTAAAAAACAATGTTTTGTACATAATAGATTCTGCACAAATGTCCTTATCAGAATGACATTTTTTAATCAACAAGCCCCAACAAGAACATTTAATTTAGAGAGAAAAATTCACTACTTCTACAATCACACAGGATTATTTCATAAGAAAAGACAGATGAGGTGACTGAAGGGGACTCTAGTAATACAAAATATGTGTGTGCATGTGAGAGGTAAGAAAAGGACTAAGGGCGGGTAGTGAGGGTAGAAAGAAAAAAAGGTGGCTAAAGGAGAAAGATAAATCAGAAATTACTCTACACAAAGGATCCAAAGGATCCATTAATGTAACTCTGCACGTTTCTATTCAGACAGACAGCATTATACAGACTGGGTGATGAAAGTTTTGGTGGAGTGGAGTCTCACCCGCAAGGTTTCAAATAATTCTTTTTCTCTGATGTATCAATTCTAATTTGCATCATAGTGGGTTGAGTTATATTATTCATTTAAAAATCTTATAAAAATGTTCAAACTAATTTTTTTTGTATCTGTGCTTGTACGCTACATTACTGTGTATCCTCTAAATATGCAGAAGCATAAGTCATCAGATAGTTAGGGTTAGGGTTGAATTGAATGCCATGAATCAACACTGAAATGATAAATCTCAATATCCTTATGAATACATCAAAAATTATACAAACACTTGCTTTTGGCTTAGCTGTAGGCATGCATCTGCATTTAGCGATGGGATCCTAACCTTGTAATCTGCAGAAAAGGCTTGTTTGATCAATAAGAAATGTGATATATTTTAATTTAGTAAGTTTTTATGTCCTTAAAGGTACAGAGGGAATGCTAGAAGTAAAGAAGGTAAAAAAAGCCTCTAATGCTACCCTGTAGCTTATTTACTCAGTGCCAAAAAGTCAAACAAATACAACAGCTTTGCTCAAACACTGTAATCACTGGGGGGGGGGGGTCACACAGACACACAAGACATATCTGGCCTCAATGAATATCCACAGTGCCCTCTACTGGAGACTGAGAAATGCAACTTAAAGTTTCAACCTCTGACAAGATCGTGGTCATACAAGATTCCACGTTAGGGGAACATGTGTTCATGTCAATATAAAATGAAATTTTGCTCCTACCTGTCAGTGCTGTGTGCCTGGGCCACACTCTCAGACAATGGGGTAAAATCTTGACTAGATGATGAATTTCTGGAGATGTGTGTAAAAAACATTCAAAGAAACTGAAAAAAAAATAACAAGGCAATTCAATAGATTGCACACTGTACTTTGAATCAGCATACCATATTTTTAAGTAGCAATCTTGGTATAGTTTCAATTCTTTAGATAGAAAATATTGTTGACCTATTATTTTAGTGTCAGCAAAGCTCAGATTGTGCACTCAGGCAAAATGTACCAAACAACTACCACAGAAACCCCATTACTAGTAAATATGTATATGCTTGAGTAAGTTAGAGCAGAGAAACAGCCTCAGCTAAATTTTGGCATGCACATGGTTCAGAATACTGGTATTTATAGGTTTCTGTATTTGTTGTAAACTTATTTTGATCGTAACACACTGATAGGAAATGCCACAGAACATATTATTCTGCCTGCAAAATGTGTGAACAGGTCTAGTTTAGTAACCAGCTCACTCAGACGAAGGGGAAGCTGATGCGTTGGTGAACATAACTATACTTTGACAAGACATCAATATACATAAGTCTGTTTTAATGCAGGAGCTGTCTGACAGTTGCTGCCAGCAAAGCACAAGAAAACACCCCCACCCCCACCTCCAACCCCACCCCTCAGTACAGGGTGTTCCTCCACTTCTTTAATCTCAGATGTACAGAAAGTGAAAAATTATGATCCTATGGAAATGAGGCAAATAATCACACTGCCATCCTCCATTATGTATATGTGACAGCCCTGCATTATGCAATGTAATGCATAGTGTTCTGTCCACCCATCACAATTGCATTCAGAATGCAGAGCAATGGTGTGCATGTCTAATAAATATTGCAGTAAGATACATTTGGACCATCTACCCCACTGCATAAATCAAGAAGCTTTCCAGCCCCACATTATCAAGGCTTCACTTGGCTGCATGGTTGCTCTGCCCTTCTGCTCTCCAGCAACTGTTGGTGGTTACTCATGCATCTCTGTGACTATACACCTCCATATCTGTCCACTCCCTTTATGGATCAGGGTCTACAACATACTATATAAAGTTTTTATTTTAAGTAGAGTAAAGTTAGCTATAGATGTAGCGTCTGGAGGTCCCGCTAGAGTCTTTTTTTGTTTCGTTTTGATTGGATTTTTTTGTTTTGTTTTGTTTTTTGTTCAGTTTTTTGTTTGTTTTAGCTTAGTTTTGTTTTGTTTTTCGAGTTTTTTTTAATTATTTAGTAATTTGTACCACTCTACCTACAGTTGAGACCTCTCAACACCATGATGAAAAAAAATCTACGATTCCCATAACTGAAGGCAGAAAGGCTAGTGCATACCAGACAAGGCGAATAGCAGCAAATGAAGCAAATCTGTGGGACTGTGAATAGATAAAGCAGTGTTTTTAAAACTGTAGGCTCTAGGATAAAAAATAGCGGAAAATACCCTGTAAGCTAGTTTGTACAGTGATTCACAGGTATGCAGGTTATATATGTTTCTATTTACACTTTCTTTAACTAACGTTAACCTTGTTTCAATTAAATGTCGTTTCCAACTAAATAAGCTGATTAAAACTTATTTAGTTACTTTTGTTTTATAGACCTTATTCATGTCAGCAATATTTGACTTGTCACAGCAGAAAAAGCAAAGGTGTAGCTAATAACATTGATTACGGTTCTGATTCGTTGTCCCAGTAAGCTAGTGAGCCGATATGCTTAATACTGTGAGCCTGACCCGTTCAAAGAAGCTCATTAACTCTAGCCACATTAATTAGCCAACAACTGTGCTTCTACCCTCATAACATAACAATTTATTACAGTAGGCTGACAAAAAAATTAAAAATAAAAATTATGAATCAGATACTGACAATATGTACAAAACAAAAAAGCGTAAATTGCATAGACAACGTTAGCTATCTACTTAAACCATCACTGATGGTATTAACTGTATTTAGAAGTCAGACTAAGAGATGAAGAGACACTGCGAATTTCGTATATAGTTTATGTTCAACATTCGAACGTTTGAAGTAACTTAGCTTATAAAAAAAACTGTCTAAAATATGCTAACAACAAAAAGTACTTAATTTTACATTTTGGTCGTTTCCATTAATTACAACAAGCAGTCACAAATAATTTCAGAACAACCAGCTCATAAAAACAGCTCACAAGTGCTTTGAAAATACCTCACCGAGGGAACTATATCTATAGTTCTGACGAGATGAAAAATATTCCTTCCTTCTGCTTCTCAGAATCAGGGAAGAAAGTCCAGAAAGCTAAACGTGATTGGCAGAGGAGCTCAAACTGTAGCTAGGCTGTTATTGCTAGGCTAACAGGACGTCACATTCGCGCGCCTGTGAGGGAGCCTGTGACAAACTTGATCTTTCTAGGCTTTAAGTCATGAATGTTCAACCAAACTTTACCAAATCAAGAAGTTAAAAACAAATTCTTAAATCAAATAGTCGTGGAAGTTTTTAAATAATCTAGATGCATTTTTTTTAATGCATAAAGACCTGACAACAAAGAAAACTTAATGTCAGCTAACTTGAAAGGTAGTTTTTCTTCTGTATCAGTTTATATATAATAATCTTATGTAACACTTAAATGCTAAGCTATGAATGCTCAAACTTCCTTTCACTTGTGTTATGTATACTCAAACGCTACATCATGAAAGGCAGAACAAAGAAAAAAATAAAACCTGAATAAAAGTTATGATCATCTTTCTTTCGCTTGTTCAAAGAAGGTAAAACAGGAGAAGCTAACATTCAATAACAAAGTCAAATACAGTGCCTCAAAATGCAACTACAAAAAAATAACCACAGTAATAAATCAACAGAGTATACTGTAGGTTCTTACCTAAGGGCTCTGGTATAAGTCACTGTGCAATAAATGGAACAAAAGGTAGAAAATTGATTTTAACTTCTTTTTTTTTCTGTATTTCAGAGTTTTCTGAAGTGTTTTAAAACTTTAAGGTAACTCAAAAGTTTTTTTCTCTGAGCAGGAGCTCAAGAAATACAAAGAGTTGCTAATGAAATCAGTCACGGCCAAAGCCTTTCTAGAGTTGAAACTGAAACTAACCCACAACCAAGTGTGAATACGCTTCAGCACTGAGGCAGCCAGCCTATCAAGGAGAGGCTGTCAGATAGCCTAGCGAAGCTGGAAATAAATGGTTTTCACCTGAACTCTATTCCCTTATTTTTCTGCAGGGCAAGAATATTTGATTTATTATTTAAAAAGAGAAGGATATGAAGTAACAATCATAGATATGGAAAAGTAGAAAAGACTTTTTTTCTCTCCAGGGTAAAGCCACGTATTCAGCTGTCATCTTCTGGAGTGCTGTATCATTATATAATTTTTCCACTGCATCGCTGCTTGATGTGTGCTACTCCTATAGTTGAACACTTGCATCACTCGGGTCCAAGTGGGCGATTTGGTATTTCTAACCTGAGGGCAGGCTCAAACTTTAGCATCCTATTGGTTTTCCAGCCATTGCAGATGCAGCTGATGTGTGGTGTCTGGTCCATGACCGCAAGGGCATTTCATGTCTGAATGATAGGCACAAGTCTCTATTGGCTTATTTGGACCACAGAGGAGCTGATGGCACTCTGCACACGAGCAGTAAACTGTTGTAGATGCACTGCCCTCTTGTAAAAAGCAAATGATAGATGTAATTTGTGATTAATTACTGAAATTTTAATTTTTCCCCTGGTTGTCAGTCATGTCTGTTCTTTTTTTCTGCTCTGATAGATTATGCCTTTCTAGCTATCTGTTAAACATTAGTCCAGTCTCGCTGCTGTTTTGGTTCTCTGAGCCTCCACCTCCTGGGGAAACTGAGTCTCTTACATGGCCTCCCAAATGTTAGACTCTCTTAATCAGCCACTAATCTACTCCTTTTCTCAGCTGTTTAAAATTAGACAGTTAACACTCTGCCTGCACAAACATGTTTCTAGAAGCATCAACCAGTGTTTTATGTCATTGGAGGGTGGGACTCAACTATCGGCGTATGGGCATTAAACGGCTGTGAATGAACTCTTCACATAGCTGCAGACTGATGCTTTTCTTTCCACTGACACTTCTCATTCAATTTTTTACACATAAATTGTAGCTTATTGGAATTCAGAATAACTGTTGCTGTTGTTATTGCTGACTAACAGATTAATACCCTGCAGACTTCGTAGCCCAGAAACAAATACTGATATTAGAGTATGATGTGTATTGTAGAGTATAATGTGGTTGCAGCGATGACGGCACCTGCTCTGATAACATCTTAACCATTACTGATTCACCATTTTGTCCAAATGACCATCACCTCGCAAGCCAGTCATAGTCAGACACTTTGTATAAGATCCAAACAATATCTAAAGCAGCTAAGAATGAAAATAAGTACATTTACTCATTCTGCTCTATATACTAAACAAACTCCTCGTAATTCACAGCACTCAAAGGATCTGCCCCCAACTCCCTGGCCTAGCACGTAACATTCCTCAGATGCTCGATCAGACTGGGATGTAGGGAATATGAATGGCACCTTAAGCCTTCCATCAGGGGGTGTGGAAGTTCTGCAACAGTGTTTGGATGGATGGTGCGTCTTAAGTTGCATCCACATTAATACCAGAACCTGAACCGGACAGTACAGTGTAAAGAGATTTTCTGCACAATAAATAAGCCTGCTTTGGACTTAAGAGCAGTGTTGCTTCTTTTACCTAAGTAAAGACTCAGAGCACACACATATAAATACTAGTTTAAGCTGATTTTATGAAATCTTTCTGTGGAGGAAATTATCAAACTATATTAATTTGTTGTTTTATCAATACCTGTATGAAATTTCTAAAGGAGCCCTAACATCAGGTTCAAAAGTAGCAGAGCAGACAAATTACAGTGCCTCGTGCCTTATAATAAAAGCTTATCACAGCGTAGTGCATTGCAATTAAAAAAAAGTTTAAACATTTTCATTTGAATGCAGTTCTGCTGCTCCATGATTAATGAATTCTCCTAGTTTCAGACATTGTTTGTGTTAAATCCTGTGCTAAGAGGTATTTGACCAGAGACAGAGCAACTGAGTTTATGAAAGCTCAGTCTGCTGAGAAGTGGAACTAAGACTGTTTTTTTTAAATGTGGGGATTCTGACTTAGCGAAAGCCTTCAGTATTAAACTCTCCAAAGCATACAATGAAAGGCACAGAAACACAAATGTCAGTACAAAACTGCATGGGATTTTCATGACTCTATGTTTCAAGAGCTGTAACTAATGCTACATTCAAAGTCAGTTGAAAATAGTCAACTGGGACTGTGATCACTAAAACACCACTCTGATTTTTCTTTGAAAAGATGGTAGCTATTTAGTGCAATGAAGGCATGAATCACAGCAGTGTTAGTCAGACTGTCAACATTTGAGCAGGAACGTGTCAGTGCTGTATTTATCTTGTTAAACCTTGACTCAGTCTGCTTGGAGTCTGCCGTGTCTGAATTGAACAGATGGTGTTTAGTTGTTGATGCAGTCTTCAAGGATAAATTTAAATACCAGACAATATGAGATAATTACTTGACAAATTTAGTTTTCTTAAGTTTCTTATCGTGTAGCACAATCAGCTCTGAGATGAAGAGATGTCAGTAGACAATTTTTAAGGTACCTTTAATTTTTTAGGACCTTAAACAAGTTTAAATACATATTTCTGCATAGAGATGATAGAATGTGCCATTATGTCTGTGACATAAACGCACCATAAAATCCTCAGGGTAGAGACAAGTTTGTCGCGTTGTTGGCGTTCATGTTTTAGGGGGCATTACACCACATTTATCAAAGTCAGGAGTCAAAAGTCTGACTTAACATTTCCAGAACACAGCACATCTGCTGAGTGTGGAACAAAAATGCCAGCTTTACACCTCTTAGGGGAAAACGGGAGCTGACGCTCTTTGATGTTTCAAAGCACAGTTTAGCAAAACATTAGTATTCAGCGGCGATGCATGGCAGCCAAATGCTATTTTTCTTTATAGTATGAATTTGAGCAGTGTGAGATGTCAGTTTCTATTTGACAGCTCATTTGTCAGTCCTTTAGGCTACTGGTAGGAATCATCCTTTCAGTGTGCAGACACGCAAACCCTCCACCTGTCCTGCCATGTGGAAACATCCCTGGACCTTCGCCCATAGTCAGTGAGCCTGCAGAGCCAGACACACACACACACACACACACTCACACACAGTTTTTGGGAAGAAGTGACCACTGAAGCTGTATTCAATTGATTTATTTTTTTGATGCAGGGTTCTTAAGCTCTCATTTGGATCTTTTGTTTTTTCAAGCCAAACTTTAAACCAAACATTCAGATGTGAAAATGCATCATTAACAAAAACTCTGCGTTAAACATGGCCACCTGTTGTAGTATCTGTTTTGTTTTGGGGCATATTTTTTCACATATGCAGAAGTCCTCCTCAGCACCTGTAAACAGACCTTGATGTGGGAACTTGTGGAGCCCCTCTTTAATTGTGTACATATGTTAAACCAACGAATGCTGTTGTATTGGTGTTCTGGTTGCTTTACAGTGTTTGCAAAGCTTGCAGTTTTTTGGCAGCATTTGACAACTGTAGAGACAGTCTCATTATTTCCTAGTTGCATCATGAACTGCAATGTTGCAAAAGTTCGATAATTTAGCTTTTTTTTAAACAAGGAATTAAAGAATCTAAAGTCAAAACTTGAGTATAATCAACCTGTAATAACAACAATAATGATAATCTCACAGTCTGCAGTTGTTCATTTTCTTTCTAATTATAAGCAGTAGTTAATTTTTCTTTCTCTTAAAATCTTTACATCTAATGTAACTCTCTCTTTTCCTTCTACCATCTAATTTTCTTCATATTTGAGGGAAACCATCACATAAAACCTCAGAGGAGCAGTTAGAGGCAGAGACATGTTTTATTTTTTATGCCCATCAAATTGGATTTTTGTTTTCTGTGGCCTTGTCCGAGATTGCTGTGGGTGAACTAAAGGAGCACTTCTCAAAGTCTAACTCCACGGCCATCTAACAGAGGCTTCAGGAAAAAATCATCAAGAGCAAATATAATGAGGACAGTGACTGACCCATGTACGCATTTTATTTTTGATAGCTGTGTTCAAAGTTTGGAATAAAGATCTAATAGTTACCACAATCTTTTCAGTTTCTGAAGTCAAACATCCACATTTTGGAAATGGAAGTGCGATGGAGCTGAAGGGGGGAAGCAAGTGGCAACTAAAAGAGCTGAAAGCTGCTGGTAGTGAGACCTATGTATCAGGATACGCCTGTCTTTATCTAAGCCTTAGTATCTAAATATGACAGTCAAATACAGCCTTTTTAAAAATAAAATATCTCTCAGCCTTGAGAGAAACTGCAGCCTTGTGTTAAAACTCAGTTTTTTAAATTTTTTTTCTTTTTTCAGGGGTCATCTGAAATAGATCATGGTTGAAATAAAAGGACATCGGCCAGCATCTCTCAACCTGCGAGACACAAGCTGGACCAACATAACTGCGTCCACAAAGCAGCTGGAAGTGAGGCCTGACATGTGGATGCCAGCAGACAGCAGGTCAGCAGCTGCTAAAAGGATCTCCACAAGGATACAGACTTCCACTGACCTGGCCTCTGACAGAAAAATCCATAGAGTGTGGGAACTCTGTTGAAAGTTGTTAAACACTGGAAACGCATCAGGTGCAAAAATTGATTTTTTAAGAGAGCGCATTTGGATGTTTGCCTTGAAACAGATGAAATTGATCTGCTTGTCATTTAGGGCACGTCATAATTTTAGTGCTGATTAATTGCAGTTTAAAATGTCAGGGATAAATGCAGCTGGATCAATATTCAGTCAAAAGTCTTTATTTTTCACTACACATCCCTCTTCCTAAAGCCTGTAAAGTTGATGCAGGAACACTGACACAAATGACGTGAAATTTAACATCTACATGCAGCTACCCTCGATTTCACCTGCGATATGTGTGTGTAAGCTTTGTCTTGTCCTGTCTAAATGTGTTAGTTTCTCCATCATTGTGCCACTACACCCTAAAATCGCCAACAACTCTAGTTTACTAAATTGGCAGTAATGTGAAAACTTTGGTTAGTTAGTTAGCTTTGTGCCCCCGTTTCCCCTTCTACTTACCTGTACTGTCACATCTTATTTCTCTCTGATCAGCTCGTAACGTTGACATGTCTCCTCACCAGAGATTCCTCTTAAGTACAGAATGCATCCTGCCTCCAGAGACTCACCAAAGACTGATGGAGACGCTGTGGCTCTCCTCATGCTTCATTACCAGAGGACCTGTTGTATTGTTCTCACTGCCCTGTGTTAAACACAAGCCCTGAACAACAATAACTTCTCCGCTCGTGGAAGCTGTCAGTGTAAAAGCTTGAAATAAACAGCTTTTAAACGCCATGGGAATCCAGCTGCCTTTCATAAAACACTTTTGTCTGAGCTTTTCATACAAATTTTGTGTCTCTGTGCATTTAATATTACAGTTATGGAGAGTTCACAAAATAGAACAGACAAATCTGCTTTTTAGTTGCACATGGATGTTGAATTCCTGCCTGATTTTTTCCTCATTAAAGACACAAAAAATCATCTTTTAAGTATTAATAAGCGACAATATTCAATCAAACAACACTTGGATGTAGTCTGGAAAACAAACTTGCTTGATGTTGACTGGTTCTCTTCAATTTTGCTCCTGAGAGGCAAGAAGATGATTTAGTCTGTTTTTTGTGCAAGTGTCATACAAGGGTTTCCAGTTAGCATTTGTTTTTTCGAATTGTGCTGAACTGAAACATTTTACACAGCTGGTTGTATCTCAGTTTGACATGTTGATCTTCTTAGAAAAGTACAGACGCTGCCTCTTGTGCAGAGGCTTAGCAACCAGCCTTACACACACAAAAAATATAGAGGCTACTGTGGAAAAATAAAGGATGTCAAGATAAAAGTGCACAAATGGAGCTTTAGAGTGTTGTTATTTAGCCCTCTCTGGATTCAGATAATTCTTTAACATTCTGGTCTCATGGTTTCTTAAAAAAAGTAAAAAAGGGAAGGATGCTTTAAAAGGATAACCAAATATCATTCTGTTTATCTATGTAAAAGTGCTTACTACAAAATTATAACTTTTCAAGCATTTTGACCCGTTCATTTATCCTTGTTGGTACAAAACCTTGAACCACTGAGCATTATGTCACTATGTAGAGATGCTAATCATAGTTAACATGTTTCATGCAAACACTCTTGTATTTCCTGTTTTAAATTACATTAATTATTTATGGCGCTGTTGAAATCCTAATCAACTTACAATGAGAAAATGAAATGAAACCAACCTTCCTGAAAAACAGACAAGGACAAAAGCTAAAACTAAGTGGTACAGAGAAGCTAAAAATTTTGCCTTCCATCCAAAATCCATGATGACTAATAAGGGCGAGCAGACTCACTTTCTGGCAGCTGACATTTCTTCTCACTCACCGAGCTAAAATGCTATTAGTGTAGACACAATGGGAGGGATTTGAATCCATACTTTGTCAAGTCACCTTGGCTGTCTTTCCCATTCTGATCATTTGTTCCTCTGTCCTTTATATTTTGTCTTTTAATACCCCATTCCCAGTTCCTGTTTCTCCTCCGCTGACCTTTTCAGCACTGAGCACTATGCCTCCTACTGAGAGGCAGAGGAAAAAAACAGCTGTGGTGTGTTCAGTAAATAATAATGGAACTACAAGCTTAAGCCATGCTGTAAGCAGTGCATTAAAATCTCAGTTTCACTGTTATGGAAGTGTAAAATCTTTTTGATCTAAGGCATTTTTAAGTCTGCTTTTCTTTTGAGGAGCACAGAGGTTTTAGCCCAAACAAAGAGCATCTTATCAAGAGGGTAAAAACACTGCAATGAGGGGCCCTCAAAAGTACAGGCATATGAAAACTGAAACAAACTCAGCATGAATAAAGATGTGAATTGGAGGGTAGCTCGTAAGGAGTCTTGATTAAAATATATTATGCTGCAGTTCCAGTATCACAATTTACATCGCTTCTTAATAGACACTCTCTTTGCAATAATTGGAACTAAAGTGCTGAAGTGATCATGAGTGCTTGAGGGCTTAATAAGTAAATGTTAATGTGCTGTATCCATAAATTGGAGCAGTTCGCCCTGTGATTGCGAATGCACAACTAAACTATCTTGTTGCTGCTTACATGGCAGAGTCTCAAGGCCTCCCGCTAGGTTCACATTTTAAAAGACAACATAATTTGATTGCGATGTAAATCTCAAGCCTGCTGATTTATTTTGGTGGCAGTCAGTTTTTTGAGACCAACAATGAAGATGCTAAAAGGTTTCAATCAGAGCTCTACACAAATTATCAGCTCTAAAATTAACCAGTCAGTGGCCAGTTATTTTTATTTTGTACTAATTTCTCTTCCCACACTGAAGTAACAAGTTTCAGTTTTTCAAAGATGCCCTATAAAAAACAGGTCATTTATTAACTTTTTTTATAATATATATAACCATTTTACATCCACCCAAATATATTATACTGCTGTCTGCGCTAATTTTACAGTTCAGTAAAGTTAATAAAAAACCAATATAAACCTCTGGCACGACAACACTTTTCAAGGTGAATCAACATGCATGATTAGCCTCGCTCTAATGTTGCAAACACACAATAGAGGCTCAAGGACAAATATATAAAAATCTATGTTTCAAAACAAGTTAATGAATGTCCCATATCTTCATTTTTGACATCCTATATACAGTAACTTAGAGGCTGAGCCGACGGGCGTCCGACTGCATCCTTCATCCATGACAGTAAGTGGACAGCAGTGTTAGGAAGATTAACTAGAGAATAATTTGGTTTTTGAAGCCGCGGTTGAGGTCTTTGTGTGGGAGGACGATCGAGTTGAGTATAATCACCTCAGAGGGGATGGTCACATTACAACCTGAGGAGGAAAGACAAGTCTGTAGTTAGTCTGTGGAGTGTTGTTAAGTGCAAACACAAGGCTCTATACTCCCAATCCTACATTTCTGTTAAAGGTAGTTAACATGGCTGAAGAGGCTAATAAAAGCATGACTGAATAAAAAAATGACAAAAATCATTTGATCATCATGATCTTAAGCAGAAAGGTGTTACAACTTAAAAGCAATATGCACTAAAATGGAGAAAATAGCAGATGTATGGCTCAGTAACACTTCTTGCAGATTTACTGAGCCATGTTGGCCACTTCCTGCAAGAAAAAGTAAAGACAAATGCATGCACAAACTGTGTCGATCTATAATCCAAATACATATCATACACCTCCCTCTCACTCCCAGGAAAGGCACACGCTCATGTACACACATACATGGACATAAAAAAATCATACAAAACTTTAAAGGTTATTCACACGATGGGAGATGGGTATGTATGGTTTATTTATCAAAGTAGCTTTTAATGTTGTTAACAAACTGTTGCTTTAAAGGCTGGATAACTTGCTCTACATGACCTATAATGAGCTGCAATATATCACCATCTTTCATGGGCCCTTGAAAGCTTCAGAGCCCTCGTTTGTTGCACCGGTTGCACCTCCAATACTTAACACCGGTGCCTCTTCCTCATTTATACACTTTAACTGGCATTTGCAAATTGATCTGGTAAACCTGGTGACTGACTTTTCCTTTCTGAGAACCATCTAAAAAGAAATGCTGAAGACAATTATTTGAGGAATGCAAGTTTCACCCAGGATCAGAGTACACTTACCAAGAATGGTAATGGAGGGTGTGAGTTTTCCTTCTCTGAAGAGGGTCTCGCTGTCAATCTTTGCGTAGGGATCATTGGGGTTCGGGTCACTCGGGGTTCCTTCGACTCTCGCCCACTTGCCAATTGTGCTGTCCCATCCCACAATGCTGTTCAAAACACAGCAGTGGTCCTACAGGAACAATGACATGACAGGCAAGGTTGAATGTTTTTCAATATTCGATCAGGTAACAACAACATAATTGAAAAATCACAGAGTTTGAGGTATTCAGGTATGCTGTATTAGATACTGTTTCTTTATGTGAAAAAACAGTGACCACAGGCAAAGCAGACAACTTGTAACTTCACTTCAAAAACAGGCTGCGTGTTTATTTATACAGCTCAAGTAACAAATTGTGCTTGTAGGCAATATGCAATGAAAATCAATAAGTCACCTGCAGCCTAATTTCATTTAAGAACCATCCAGTTGTCACTGGAGACCTGGGATGAAATTATACCAGCCTCCAAATCGTTAAAAATGACATCTTTCTGAGAGGCAAAGGCAACAATATTTCTGATGTGACAGAGGAGCTTAAAGATAAATTTTCTGGAGAAGTCTGTTAAAGTGTGGATAATGTTTCTAATAAAATGTTAAGATGTCAGCAGCAGTAAATGGGAAGATAAATTTCCTTTCAACTCACTTAGTGTGAGATTCATTTCAAGCTGTTTATACTGTAAGATGAGTTGATATTTCCAGCAAATGCTGCTCTTATTTAACTGAAACATTAAACCTCCTTTAAACTCTGGAGATACTTTGATTATTCTTGTGGCAATAAATCGAAAATGGCGTCATTAATTCATGGCACCACATTGGCACTTTGGTGCATAGCAAGAAACCAAAATGCAGTGTTGCAACATGCCCAGCTGGTGCTGTTTGGGTCAGGAACCTTATTCACAAGGCTCACCTGCAGAGTTGCACCGTGGAGGATGATGGACTCTCGAACTCTGACCCCAGCACCAATAGTCACACCGGTGCCAATCGATACGTTGGGACCCAGCTGAAACAAGACAGGATAAAACCATTTTTTCCTTCTCTGCCATAACAGCTTAGATAGCACAAAGGTTCTGTTCTGTTAAAGGTACATGTAGATTTGTATGTATTTAAGATGTCAGGTGCAACACAACTGGGAAGCTACTTACCACAGCAGTGGGGTCAATGTTGGCTGTAGGATGAATATAGACATTACCTACAAAAAAAAGACGCATGAAAAGACTTGTACCCATAATAAGAAACATAAAAAAGCTACAGAAGTTGAATAAATCTTACCACTTATTTTGGGACCCCCCTCCTTATTTGAGGCCAGTCTTTCAGGATGAGTTGTGTGATACTGGTTGAGGTACAGCCGACTGGCATAAATTGCAGACCTGGGGAAAAAATTACAAAAAAAAACCAACAACAAAAGCATCACAATGAACGTAATGTATGGTTTTTGGTGTTCAAAGCACAATCTTTTAAATGTTCAAATGTTCATTCCGATTTGCTCAAAAAACAAAAAAACAGTCTCCAACTATGGGTTTTAAACTAAGCTGAAACCCTTTATGTACGACAGACCTATTCCTCTTTACTCTCACACTCTTACAGGCAACAGTTTTGTCCACGCTGCAAAGACAAATTTCTGTCCTGTTGAATGTGACAGCGTTTATGACTGGTGCACTCACCCTGCAGATTTAATCTGGCTCCAGAAGCTGAGGGTTTTATACACGTAGAGTTTGCCCTGTCCTGCTAGGGCGGTGAAAATGTCCTGCTCCAGCCTGATGGCCTCTGCTCGGTGCCAGCCGTTGGTTGGCTCCTCCCTGCAGGAGACAGTTTATCATTTTATGGCACTGAGTTACAAACCGGTACCATGGGCCTCATTTATTAAAAATACAATCTTGTTCACAGAGTTAGAGGCCGGAATTTAATCTGGTACAAAGTTAGGACTTTTGTTGCCATTTTTAAACTGCATTTCCTGCTTGTGTTTCTTGGTGTCTAGGATTTTTTTGTCTAATTCATTATGTAAATGAGGGCTCTACCTCACTGTCTTTCTGAGTTGAAAAAAGATTCAATATTAAACAGAAAAACATAATAAAGGAGCACTTATGGCTGTTGTTATTTTCTCTTCCTATTTTTTTGAAGAACTGGGTGAAGCATTATCAAAAATGCAGCAATTTCCTAAAAATTGTGGTCTTAATGCATTGTTTCTACATCACTCTGTGTATGCATGCAGGTCAGGCAGAGTGAAATTCCTTCATTCCATTTTTTCCATTTGTCCAGTCTCTGTCTTAAGTATGATGAAAAAGTTTAACTTTTGTGGCAGATTTTGGGGAGGCCTTTTGCACTGTGTACCACAGAAATAACTTCAAATTAGGTTGATGCTGGTAGCATGCTGGCTGTGTAACATATAGGACCCTATTTCAACAATCTGTGGCAATTGTGCAAGTGGGTTGAGAGCATGTTAAGCTTTATTTTGGTAGTAAAACAGCAGATAATCAGGGTGCAAAGTAAGGTGCACAGCACAAAGTGATTGTATTTAGACACTCAGTTAGTCTAATGCGCATTTTGTGCATCATCAGTTACACCAATCAGAGTGCAAGATGTGTTTCCCTTTAAAAGCCAGTACACCAGGATCTGGTGTGTTGTAATTTTAGTGGCAGAATCAGGTAATGTTAGTTGTAAAAGTGAACAGTTTTCATCATCTGCATGTGTGTTTAAAACACAGAGTGTGCACACTTTGTGGACCCATATGTTGGTACATGTTACTATCTGAAAAAAGCACCCTTTAAATAGCAGGAAAACCATGACTGTAGACCAGCTTTTTGTTGATCTATGGTGCAGAGGCTCTCTGCTGCCTCAAGACAGCAGTACGCCATCGGTGTGCCAGACCACACCTTGTTTTAAAACCAACATGCTCATGGGTGCACAGAGTGCACACAGTTGCTACTTACATACTGTGGGCACTGGGCATGTAAATAAAAATTGTGTTGGTCTTAAACTAGCAATGACACTTGCTCTATACTGCGTGTCACTTTGTGCCAAGTGTAAGAGAGGGTCCAGAGAGTGCGTGCAAAGTGGTTAAAGTATCTTCGAACAAACATTTTTGCAAAACTTGCTACAAAGCCGGCAGGGGAACCTTATTTTTTATCCATATGTTGAGACAGACATTTTTCTTGCATTTGTGTACACTAAATATAATGCAAAATTGCACATACATACAATTACATTAAACATACAGAGACTGTTGTAACATTATTTACTTTTCAGTTAATTAAGCCAGTAAGGAAAGATCAATGCTGTTAGAACTGAGGAGGAGCTCTCATTGTTTTCCCACTTGTTATCCCACTCGGAGGCCTCTCCACTCAGTGTTTGATATTTTTAAAATATCCCGTTGTGTGCAAAGCCAACCCAGTGGCACCAGTACCCCCAAAGCCTTTCCTCAAAGCCAAACAAAAACATGAATTTACAGCCCTACGATCCAGCCCTGAGAATAAGATGAGAGCAGTGAGTTAACATTCATCACTGATGTTAACTTTGATGGTGTCGGTGCTGGGTTTAAACCAAAGCTGATTACCTAGTAGTGATCCAAAACTTCAGTAGAAGAGTCTGTGTGTTCCATATTAATCAGAGTCTCTGGGATAGTGTATTGTGAGAGCCCCAAGATGAAACAGAGTGTTAAATATTGATGAAAAGAATATTTTAAAGGATAGCACCCATAATCGAAGTTTTACCTAAAAAGAGGGGATGTGGTTAGAGGCAAAGTACTCCCCAAGAGATTTTGCAGTCTAACCCTTCTCATTTTTTATCAAGTATCTCTGATGTGTTCAGCAATTTTGCTGATTCAGTGCCCTGCCTGATTTAAGTGCTATTGATGTAAGCAGGTGAATTATGCAGAGCAGAGTTTGACCTTTCGTAATATATTTTCAAGCGTCCTTGGGTTGTCAAATGTTAGGTCGACAACACCTCAGTTAACATTTAGAATCATGTAAAATGAACAAAGTGTCAAATTCCCATTATGGCTCATGTGTGTGACCGTGGAGCAATTTGTCCACATGTACATGTTGGATGTGAAGCTCAAAAGCAAATATATTTAATTCCTCAACTGTGAGCTAAATAATTAGATTTTTTCTAGCTAACCTAAAAAAAGCTACAGAGACAAAATAAAGGTATATTTAAATAGATCTGATAAATTCAGTAATGTTATGCTTCCTCTTAAGACAGCAAACATTTCATTGCCAAATGCAGGATGTATGTTTAACACAAGATGATGAAGCCCATGATGTTACTGTACATATCACAGTAGCCAGTAAAGTGATTGTGTTAAATAATTGTCATTGTGATTTTGCCACTATCACAAAAACTCAATTGACATCCTATGGTTCACTTGTTTAATTCATACTAAAATCTATGTGCGATCAACATCAACAAGTAAGGTGCTGGACTGTGTCTTGGCTCTGAGCAGGTGCCAGACAAAAGAAAATAGAAAAAAGTTCATCACAGTTTTTACGCTGTTTTTTTCCAGTTTAAATAAATAATTGTTTAATTGGTGAGCTATTAAAATGCAAGGAAAGTTTATTTTGTTACCATTTGACAGATGCAGGCTAGTCATATCCCCCAGTTTCCAATATTTGCTTGAAGCAAGGCTAAGCTAAGCTAAGAAAAGCTTGCCTTATACTCAAACAAACAGTAAACAAGCATACATCCCAGAATTTCTTCACTCCTTGACAGGCACAGCAGCGCATGTTTCAAGGACAAAATTCGCCAAAAGACACACAAAAAAAACCAAAAACACAAAAACCAACACAAACCAACAAAAAAAGCTAGCTGCTTGTAAAATTGGAGGAGCATAACTTGCCAAAAAAGGGGCACAGGCAACATTCACAAAGCATCCTATGCAATCTCAGTCTAATAGTGGGTTATCTTTGTACAGTTCACACCAAACACTAAGTGCTCTCTAATACAGTGTGCAGCCCAAATGTACAGACTTACCCATCGTATGGATATCTGATGATAGTGTGAAAAACAGAAATCATAGCAGGAAGGATAAGGAAAGGGAAAAAAGACAAATGAAGAGAACCAAAAAATGGAATAAATGGTATTAACATGCATTTCAACACACGAATCCCCATGAGAGAGAGTTTCAACTCACAACAGCATGTCCTGTTGGTTCTTCTGAAAGACGGTGCCAATGTGCTGGAAGATGTCTGGGTTAAAGAGGTATATGCCACAGTTTATGATGTCGCTCACAAAAGTGCTTGGCTTTTCAACATAATGCAAAACCTAGACAAAAAAGAAGAGCCGTCATATTTCAAGAAATTGTGATGAATGACTAAGACTATGACTATTAAGAAAAATTTAATAGAACCGGTTAAATACCTCATTTGTTTCTTCGTTCGCAACAATACAGCCGTAGTTCATGGATTGCTTTCTGTTTGACTGATGAGATGAAAGTGACATTCAACTTTAGGATGCAATAAATTTTGACATTTATGAACAAAAATCCTTGTTATTACTTATTTACTTATTTTTATCATTACTACAACAGCCGCCGACGTCAAAATCTCACCGTTGTCCCGAGGATAACAAAGCTGTTGGGCTCTCCGTGTTCCTTTTGGAAGCTGAGCATCTCTGTGAGAGGAAACGCTGAGCAAACATCAGCATTCAGAACAAAGAAAGCTTCTGGACTGCCAGAGACAATCTGATCTCTGAAGTGATAGATGCCCCCTCCAGTGCCTAGGGCTGCATACTCCTGCAGATACCTGTGGTGCAGGGTCAAGAAAAACGGCATACCTGAAGTCATTTAGCAGCAGGAAAAGCACCACCACTTGCACAGAAAACATTAACTCAATAAGAAAAGAGAAGAAGCAATTTATACCATCTGAGAATATTTTTACAACTAGCGCCTATTTTTTTTTACTGGCTGTTGAATTATTAAGACAAGAAAGAAGCTCAAGATGTGTGTGACACCTAACTCCTTAGCAGCACACACAAGAAATATTTAAGTCATTGTAATGAATGTTTACTATCAGAATAACTAGGTATATTTGTGCTTCTTTAGCTTTGAGCTCTGCTGTTTACCTGATGGAAATTTTAAATTCCTGCTGTGCGTTCAACAGGAATCTGTTCAGTTCTTCGTTGGGTTGATAGAAGCCGATCAGCAAAATCTCCTTCATATTCGGTACCTTGTAACACAAAGAACAGTCTCTAGCTTTAATTTCCAGTTTTAACTTTTTAACAATTTGCTTTAACTTCCACAATTTCCCTACACTGAGTACTATGCTGACTCATACTACAGTGACTATAGTATTGTGGTGACACTCACCTTGGCACATGCTTCAATGTGATGCTGCAGCATGGGCACACCAGCTACTGGAAACAGGGGCTTGGGAACTTCAAATGACAGTGGCCTGAACCTTGTCCCTGTAAAGCAATGAAGTCAATTCAAGTCAAATTTATCTATAAATAATAATGAGAGTTATTATACTTGCAAATTAGGTGCAAGACAGATTTCTAGTTTGCCTCAAAACTAAACAGAACCCTGATAGCATTGATGTAGTGATTTAACGTTCTGCACTTTCTCTTCAGGCAAGATCCATTCAGAAATCTGTGTGTTGCTTTTTTACCTTAAATGCTTTTCTTTGCCCATTTAAAGCACGTTTGATTTTCTATATTTGAAATGTTCTCTGTAAATAAAGCTGCCTTACCTTAATATTATAAACAAGCAATATATGTGTATAAGCTCCTGCATTCCTTTTTTTTCTGTTTGTTTAGTCTTTACATATACATATATGTTACAGGCAGCTTATAATCCCAGTAAAAATCTTTATTTGGATTACTATTCTTATTTTAGCGTTTTTAATCAGTACAGTGGATTGAATTTATGCCAAATAACAGATTGAGTTAAGTTTTATTTTACTTATTCCTGTAGTAAATGTACAATAATCTTAAAATGACCAATCTTTGGAGTGGAGTACGGTCTCTTGATAAGTAAGATAATGGGTCTAATTGGTGATTAATAGCAATATTAGGTAGGGTAAAAAAGTTACAGAATATCAGCATACACGGTGTTATTATAAACATGTAGCCATTTACAGTTAAGGTCATAAAAATTATTAGGTTATTAAGACCTCAAGTCCTGTTTTGATCCTCTTTTGTATGTGTGGTGTCGTCTCATTATGCCACGTCAGTTACATACTATAAACAGGCTCAGCGGGTCTTAAGGGGTCTAGTTAGCGTTAGCAACTCAGCTTAGCGTCCGTTAAAGTAAGCACAACTAACTCTGAGAACATGACAAGGAAGACATGCATTCTTACCTTTCTGGGGGCCACCAATTAAAATAACAGCTTTTAACATCTTGGCGGAGAAGCTGTGACTCGTGACACCTGCCTGTAAACTACCAGCACTTGTTTACTGAAATATTTCCGCATCCACTTCCTACTTGTGACGTCACTGAGATCAGCATAAAACCCGGAGCGGAGCAGAGTTACTGAAACGGAGTGAAGGAGGTGACAAAGTACAGACTGAAAATTGGAGCAACGCAGCGCTAACATCATATCACATTAAGTGCTCCTCAGTGCTACATGTAAAATGACATCCCAAATGAAAATATTATTACGAAAAAATGTAGATTAATGGGGGGATAAAACTTAAATCTGAAGTGTCCAGATGAATAAACACACACCAAAATATAAAGTTGAGAAAAATATGTTAAAACTGCATTTGCCAATCTCTCCAGTGTTCTAAAAGACATTTATGTATACAGATGTTCACAGGGACCACTGAATTTCATGTGAAGAGAAATCAGAGATTTAAGAAAATCTAAGCAACAAATTCTCCATGAATACACACTATTTATACTTTTGCAATTTATTATAACTCCACCCATCTGTGAAGTCAATCCATCTAACTATGCAGAGATGCCAATGTTCAAAACCAATTTGTGCAAATACAAGTCTGCTTAACATCAAACAATTTAAACAATACTAAAGAGAAGAGGACTTGTTAAACTTAGTGTATGAAATAGCTACAAAATGTCTCATAAAAGGTAAGAAAAAGTTATCTTAAGTTATATCTTTCTAGTCCTCTGTGTAATACTCTTCATTATATTAGCTAATTTGTATATATTGCTTCTGTAATATGTTTCTCACAGCATTTTGACCTGCTGTGTTAGGAAAAGAGAAGATGTTCCTATAACATTGATTGCTCCAAGTAAAAGCAGCCCGAATCAAATTCAGCCCCAATTCATTTAATCATTCATCCCTTTGCTTTTACTACTGTGACATGTCAAAATGTATATGATGAAAATGTCTAAACGCAGAAGTAGTGATAAAGCAGTGGTACCTGTTGATCTAGAAGACAGTTATTTGTAGTTGATGAGTTTGTGTTAGTCAAGGCAGCAGTTTGTGTTTTTTTCAATGTTTTTAAGAAATGTTATTTCTAGTATAAGACTGTTTCTGTCAGTGTAAAGTCTACCACAGGTTTAAAGGCATTATAATATTGAAGGACAAAGTAAATTCAAATATTATCATTTCATCATATCAAGTTTTTCTTTTATTAATTATATTTTCATGTCCAAAAATTACTTATTCTATTTTCATGAGTGTCACTGTGCTTTTAGAGAGTAAACTTAAAACAAGCAACTCTTACAACCAAAGCATTGGCTTTTAATTTCCCAGCTTGTTATTCTGTTTAATTACACTGGTTTGTTCACAGAAAGTTCAGTTCACCTTTTTCTGTTATGGTGTATCTTTTGCATGTGCATAAAGTAGGTTATGCTCTTATCTGAGCTGGGGGAAGTTACAGCAGTGGGAAAAATAACTCAGCTGTCAGTTGAACACTCATAAAGACAACAAATAACACATACATAGCTCTAATGAAGCAGTTTACTTTCAAATTTCCTCATTAAAATGTAACCTGAAGTAAAACAGACTCCCATGTGGAGGTATTCATAACTCAAACATATGCAAATAAGATGCGAATCTGCATCAAACAAACAGCATAACATTTTAGTCAACCATCACCAGGGGACAAGGTGCTTTGGTACGAGCGCTTCAGCAGGAGCAGCAGAGGAATCTGAGGAGCGTTCTTATCTCCTCAGATGTTCAAAGGTTTATTCCTTTGAATTCTCGCCATCTCCAACCGAACAGATGCTGTATTACACGTCCTTTATAAAAACCAACACAAAAAGGCAACACAAATAGTCAAATGTGAATGGGAAGAAGACAGTTTTTATCATACTGAAAAAAATCCATCCATTGTATTGTCACAGTACAATAAATCCTCAAATGTATTACAAAATATGTACAATTTTACTTTCTGAAGTTTTCAAACTGGCTATAAAAACATTCCTTTAGAAATTCTATGAGAGCTAAAGAAAAAGTCACACTGTATTTTCATACTGTAAAGAAATTTAAAGATCCTTCATTACCATCTTACTGCTTAAATATGACACATATTAAACGAAATTCAAAACTGATTGAAAAACATAGTGTATAGCTACAGATTAGGCTTGGGCAGTATCAGAGTATGATGGACCTGGGCATGTAGGAATCCTGAGAATGTGGTTTTCAATGAAGTCAGAACCAAGAAGCTTCTCCTCTTGTTAAACGGATATGGTGATGCTGTAAGGAGGCGATGTAGTGCTGTGCACATCACATGACACCAGAGGTCTGTCTCTTCTTGAGGAACAAGCAGCTGAGCTGAGAAAAATGGTGACTGTGAGTTGTGGGGATGACATCATTTGGAATATTTCAGTTTTAGACCAAATTATAACGGAGAGGCTACAAACATGGACGAATCGATATAAAGTATTTGCCTTTATGTTTCTTTGGGTTTTTATACACATTAAGTATCTGACTATATAGTAAGTATATGAACACAGGTCTAACAGTTTTGGACATACCAGGTTTCTTATTTACAGCAACGCTATTTGACACCAAGCACTGTAAGCTTGACAACATCATACATGCTCAATGACTTCCATCACCAGCAGCTCAGCTTTTACCTTCCTTTCCAGTCATGTACTGTTTACCCGGTCAAAGGTCAGGAGGGAATGAAAAAAACAGATACTGCCCAAGCCTATGACAGGCCCTTTGACTCAAATTCACCCTGTGTGTTTAGATTATCTTCATTATATCTGTTGGCAGATAGGAGAACTACTACAGGTTATCATAAGAAATCATCCCTTCAACAGCAATTCAGTCATGTTTCAAACATTACAAAGCAAACACAGTTGTTAATCCTTCACATTGCTGTCAGCATTCACAGTGCAACACAATACAATTCTAAATGCAGAAAAACTACTTCAGCAAAAAATCTTTTGCTGAGAGGCACAAATAAGGGATGCCCTTTAAAATATGAGTTCCACACTCAGTACCTGGGGCTGTCTTAGGTTCAGATAAATCCTTGCTGTTTCATGTGTGAATTGTGAGAAGAAGAAAAAATATGAGGGGCAGAAGCCAAATCACATGAATCTCTTAAATCCGAAACAACTGTCTGTAAGACTCCGCAAACATAGAGTCATAAGAAAGCCATATGTAAACATTTTTTCCCGTACGTTGTGCTGACTTTTAACACCAAGTACCAACAGCAAAGAGTGTTTCTGATTTGTAAAATTAACAGTACCGTTATTAATGAAAAATATGCAACAATTTCAATTTTTCACAATGAAGTCCTCAGTCAAAAATCACATCTTCCACTCAGCAGTACTGAAAATGTGAAACCAGCATATCAAATAAAGCCAGAATTAAATGCTTTTAAAACAATGTATTGCTTTCCTTACAAAAACCCAAAGTCTGTGCAGTGAAAGACACAGTGGGTAACCTGCTACATGAACCCATGAAGTGTGCAGATTTGTTATCGTCCTGTGTGACACAAGAATTAGAAATCTGGTTGTAACTGCTTGCAAAATAACAGAAAGATTCTCATGCAAATCTAAATACTTGTTGTCTCTACGTTAAAGATGCAACACATGAGCACAGTCCTGTCTATGAGAGGTGATATACTTATTGATTGGTAGTAAGATATAACAGTATTATGACTGTGTTCCTAGTGGTCTCTTGCACGGGTTGATGAAGGTAATAACCTCAATGAATACCCTTTTAAATTTACAAAACTGGTCTCTTTTAACAGATTCAACCGTTTATACAGTACCTCAGAGCTCCGCTTTGCTGTTATTTTACAGCTGCATATCGCTGTCTTTGTACCACCGGTCTCTATATGCTGTGTTTAACCGACGTTTCTTCTTAGTGTTCCCAGTACTATCTCCTGTTGTAGAGGTCTTTGCGTTTTCGCAGCTCCTCCAGCACCCGGGCCCTGAACTGGGTCCAGTCTTCATCCTGGAACTGCTGGAGGCCAAGGGCCAGATGGAGCTCTGCAGAGTGGCTGCGCAGGAAAGGATTGTACTGCCTCTCTTCCCCGATTGTGGAGGGACTCTGAAAATAAAGTGTATTTAAAAAGCAGCTCTTCTCAGGAATTATGTGCACAAGTCTCTCTCTAGTGGCCACAATCATTCATGTCATTTATGTCATTCATGGCTTTGCATTTCTGCAGCACAGTCCCATTTTTAACTGCAGCACAACTTCTCCAAAGCAACAACAGCTTTTAGCTTGACACTTTTTACACTTTTTACATTTATTTCAGCCTAATTAATGGTCATTGCTCATTCAGATTATAAGATCCTGAATCGCAGACATATAAAATAGCTAAAACAATCAAGAGGGATTTTCTGCTATTATATTGTTAATTGTAAACCACTATAAACAATCTCATCTTCAGATTTATGTAACTACTAAAAATTCAGCAAAGGGAAAAAATTTTCAGAGTTCACCAAGGCTAAAGTTTTATCACAGGAAGCCTGATTTACCTCTATTTTTGTTCATTTATTGTGAGATTAAAAGTGTAGCATGATAAGAATAACAAAAACAATGCAAATGATAAAATAAATGATGGCTGACTTCCATTCAGCTGCCTCTGTGTCAGGCTACTGCTACTGTGCACGGCATTACTCTGTTCTAGCTTTCTTATAGAACAAAACCAATGTTAATGTTGTTAGTAATATCTGTGCTTTTGGTAGCATGGCAAGTCAAAATGTCTGTTGTAAAAAAGGCCTGTAACCAAACAGCCAAGTCAAAGTGCAGAGCAATGCCATCACATATTAACAAATACTAAGCCTGCCAATCCAC
This sequence comes from Ctenochaetus hawaiiensis, assembly GCA_029783645.1. Classification (NCBI taxonomy): domain Eukaryota; kingdom Metazoa; phylum Chordata; class Actinopteri; order Acanthuriformes; family Acanthuridae; genus Ctenochaetus; species Ctenochaetus hawaiiensis. The sequence continues at coordinate 16,460,359 of JAPZDY010000005.1, forward strand.
ACATCATCACCCAATTTTATGCAGAAGTACAAGTTTTTCAAGCCACAATTGTTTGAACACCAGCTGTTTTTTTAGAGGATTAAGTTTTTCTTTCTCACTGTATGACCCTTGCACATTTATGATATGTTCTGTTTTTTCTAAACCTTCACTGCACTTTATTACCTAAAACTCCTTGTTTTTCATGGCTGCACAACTAGATCAAATAGAACTACGGTACTTAAGTTATTTGACAAATCACTTCTTACAATGTTCTTAATCATTAACAATCATCAACCTTTTAGGTAGCTCTGCCAAACACAAAACTTTGTTTATTTGTATGCATGTTTTTTTCTCTACTGTTTCATCCATAAATCATGTTCATATTCAAATACAACAAAAAATATAAAACTGTCAGAAACTATTCACAAAGAATCAGACAAGCCATAATACAGGCATTAAGCATGTGCACTTTGCAGAGAAAACTATGCAGCTGATCACTGAGTGAGTCTTGAGTAAGAAAGCTGAGGCAGGTGCAAATGTATGAAACTACTCCGAGTGCCATGCCTTAAAGATGGCAGATTACATTTCAACTAAATTCTGGACAGGCATTTCTCCCAAAAGTGAACTTTGGCTCCTCTACAGACTCTATTAGAGATGAGACTCAGCTCTGAGGGAGCCAGAAGAGGAGGGAGTGACAGAAGAGCAAGCACCCGAGCACTGACAACACACACACTGCAGGCAGGTGATAAGCCCTTCTTCCCAGGTGCTGGACAACATGAATCCTTTCTGAAATGACGCGCTGGGGAGGCATAACAATGGTGATGTATCATTCTCACCGTGCACAGCTTCTGGCCTCGCTGCCGCAGCACCCACTGATATTTGTTTTCCCTGGCAGTGTTGCGTGGCTCAACCTCAGCAGCAAACAGCAGGTTGTCCTCTGCATACTCATGGCCTGAGGAACAGCCAGCAGACACAAAAGTAAAATAAAATGCCCAAATGCATCACCACACGCAAGCTTACACTGTATTGAAGTCCCAGAGCAACCGTTTATAAGGCTGTCATGGTTCTGAAATCAGCACAGCGCATTTAACCACATCGCACAAAACACTGATGTCCTTTTCTCTGACAACTGAGAAGATTTTCTTACCGGGCCATAATAGAGTATCATCACTTAGGGAGGCGACTGTGTCCAGAGATGACAGCATTGTTGTGGCATTGCCTTCAAACATCCTCCCTGAAAACATCAAGAACTGGTTTTATTCACCTCAAGTCATTCTAAGTTTACAACAGAGTATCCTCAAGGTTTGAAGGATATAGTATCTGCATCCAGAAGACCATATTTCATACTTTTTAAAGTTTTCATTGCTACATTTTAGTCATTTTAAAAGTTGAAGGTCCAATGTGAAGGTTTAACTGTAATTTTTTTATACAGATTTTAAGACATGTTATAATAAATTTTAATTTTATAATTACGTTGTTTTTATAATGTCAAAAAGACCCTTAGATCTCCTGTAATCTGAGTTCTTGCTGGTTGATTTCTAAGGCATTTGTTTTCATTGGATGTATCACAAACAAGATGCTTTAGCTTAGCATTAGCAAACAGCCAGATCATGATATCCTCAGTCATTCAGTGGCTTGTTACCTGGGACACCTACTCTCATTATGTGTAGAAAGACTGAATATCACACGGGCAAGCTACAGTAGTCACTGCTGTTCTATATGTTCAGTGTTGTCTGTCCTCTGTGTTTCCATGGAGGCAAGAGCTGCTCAGAAAAAGAAACTCAGCTCTATATGATTATTTTGAATCTGTCCTCATGTAACTCACCACATCCTGCCAGGAAGACCAGGTCCCCAGAGAAGAGGCTGGAGGGGGTGCCGACCGCTCGGCCATCCAGGAGGTAGATCATGTGGCCCACTGTGTGTCCAGGAGTGAAGAGGGCCTTAAAGTGCAAACGTCCAACTGTTATTGAGTCCTTGTGGGAGAGAGGGCTGAGAACACAGACAAAAACAGAACTGTTAAGAGAATGAAAAATTTAGAGTTTCTGATGTGTCATACAATCAAACCAACAGACTTAAAAAATATTGTCCAATGTAGCAGCTATGATGCAACTCTTCAAGCCAAACTACTGGATGATCAGAGCAGCAGGTCACTAACAAAACAAATAAACCCACTTGTCAGGTAGCAGCCAGTTACAAACAAGTGTGAACGAGCACAGAAAAGTAGAAATGCTAAATTAACGGCCAAATGATTAATTAGAAACAAAAACAGATAGTGAAAAGCAACCTTTAAAATAGATACAGTGTCTCTTATATATAAAAGACACCTTTAAAGTCATTTTGATGTTAATGTGCATTTGCTAATCTATAAAAACAACAAGGTCACTGGTTTATACAGTCAAGCCCATCATCGACATTTCTTGAAAATACTCGAGTCTAGTGGTTTGATTGTGGTCTACCCTACGATGACCTCCATATTTCAGCCACAAACCCCTCAGGCATAACAGAACAGTTTATCATGCCTTTATTATTTACTGTGAAAGCAGCTGCTATGAGTGCTGACAGAGGGCACAGGACAGGAGCCAGTACGATCAGATTGATTCAGTGGGAAGCAACGTGCTATACTCTGTGAACTAGCACTTACTGTGTGAGGCCGGGAATGTTATCAACTGCATTTCCATAAACTCTGCACGAGCTGTGGAGCCTTTTCAGTCCTTTGTTTCCCCCACTGTGATCCCTGTCAATGGAACAGAAAGCAGAGGCCCGCTGGTAATGTTGACACACTAAAAAACTCTATATTTGTTTTGGCCTTCAATTCCACGCTGAGAACATTAAACCACTAGATATTCACATTTTGAAACATGCAACATGTTTTATTTTCTGCCCTATCCTCATAGTTTTTTATGATCAAATTAGAAAAAGTAAGTATATATGAAGAAAAAAAATAAATAAAACTCACCAGTGCTTGTGTGTACACAGTATTGCCTCAAGTGTCACTCCCTCCTCCACAAGAGCTGCCTGAAAAATTCACAAATGCTTTTATTACCTTCAATCACAACAAAACAACACTTTGAAGAATTGATTTCAAAAGCTTATTGCCCTTTTCAGCCACAAAATACTTCAGATTGTAAATTATCAGTAATTTGACCTATGTGCTTGTAATAGATGCTGCTGAGAACAAACTTACAAAATGAGCTCATTCACCAAAATCAACACTACAGACAGTCGATAACTGTAGCTGCAGTAAACAGAAAAGATTATTTTCTGCAAGGTAACATTGATCTGAAAGCACCTTACTGGCTTTTGAGTTATACAGATACACAGACAACTAGTAGCAAAGATATTTACCTGAACAGTTTGAGGGTCTGCAGGGTCTACAACAACTGCCACACTGGAGGCTGTGTCAATTACAAGATAGCTGTAGTTGTCGGTCAGCACTGAGACGGGAATTATTTTAATACCTGCAGAAAGATGATGCATTTCAAATTACAAACTAATCAGAACAATATGTGACTTTTTTAAATTTAGAATTGTAGAAGTAGATACTCATTAAAATGCATTGAAACATTTCACGGTGCATCTTAAAATTCATATAGAATTAGATAAGCTGACTTTATTGATCCCACTTTGGAGAAATTCACGTTACAGCAGCACAAAGAATGTAAAGAGATTTTTACAAGTTATGTACACCACATATACCTTAAGACACACACACCCTCGATGATGAGACTGAACAGTATATTGCACTAGAAAACAGCATATAATTCAACTGTATACTGCACCAGAAGAACAGTAGAGAAACACTGTATATAGTACCAGAAGATTACAGTATGTTGCACCAGTTATACTGTTAGAGAGAAGTGAACTATTGTAGTAGGTTACAGCCTTAGGCATGAAAGATTTCCTGAAACAGCCCTTGTGACAGCAAACCTGGATAAGTTTGTTTGTTGAGCTCCACCAGTCCACAAGATGGTGGAGAGGATGCTTAGGATTTTCCATGATAGATAAAAATTGGTTCAGTGTCCTCCTCTCAACCACCTACTCAAAGGTTAAAATATCTTGTACAACATACGATACTTTGCACTGTTCCTGCACTGACCCAGCCAACAGGGCCTTTTAGTGTTGTGAATGGCACTCACAATGATAAAGAACACACAAGAAACACTGTACAAGGACAGTGCTGCTGCATACCATTAATCTCCATAGGCTGAGCAGTGGAGTGTCCAGCAGGGTAATGTTCTCGGGCTTTCCTCATTTGCCTCTTGTAATACATATAGCCGAGCCTGGTCCTGGTGTAGAGTGTGTACCTGGGGAAAGAGTTCAAAGGAAACATTGAGGGGTGGCTGGGGTTCACGACGTGATCCCATCATGTACTGACCACGTTTTAGACCACAGACGTGTTCTAGCTACTCTAGCTACACTAGTTACAATCCAATTTGATTTAGCAAAAGAATGTTTTGTCATTTTTGAGGCTGTTTCAGCATCTACAGTTACAATTTGATGGGTTGCATGTCGCAACGACATATCTTCAAAAAACTGGACGTCAGTATTTGCATTTGTGGCTTACATGTATGCCGAATAAAGCGGTGGCTAATATCGGTTAAATAATGGTTTAAGAGCAACCTTTAGGTACGTTCATTTTGTCTCCTTACAAATCCACTTAAAATTGTAACATATTTGAATACAGTTTGGTGGGCAGGCCTCACGAAGTATGGCTAGAGGTTGCTGAGCTACGCTAACAATCATCGCCGTGATAAAATATTGTCTTAATAAACATAGCCATATTATACTCACGCGATTCGGAATAACGGCTTCTCTGAGCGGGCCATTATTTTGCTCAACAGTCTCCTCCAAAACACTCGTGCTGAGCGTCTGTAGCGAACACACAAACATAAGAAACCCAAGAAGGATGCGGTGGCAACCAGCGTTACCACCAAGTCAGAAAACGCCATAGTCTCTGAGCGGAACGTAATGACGTGTGAAATGACACTGCTATACCCGGAAGCGAAGAGATAAAATAATCTTTGTCGTTTTTATCATTCATGGTTTTTTATCATAATTTCATAAACATATGAAGGCATACTCTGTACATGTAGGCTAATTGTTTGTATTTTATCTGTTATTTAAATTTTGATTAAATTTGCGTTAATTGATTGCAACTGCATTACTGTAATACTTTTTAATTTTTTCTTTATCATATCCAATACAACTTTGCTTCCGAAAAAGTCCAGTGTGTGAAAAACAAAAACAAAACAAAACAAACAAACAAAAAATACAAACAACAACAACAAAAAATCAATTGAACAAATATTTTTTAATAAATCTTGTGACGTTGCCGTAATGATTTTATTATGACCTGCGCCGCTGAATAAGGAATACCATTAGTATTTAGCGGCGCTGATTACTGTATTGGCATAGCTCACTTTAGGTTTAACCATTAACTAAAAGTTAAACTTATTCACTTTGGCTACAAAAAAAAAAAAAAATAAATAATAAAATTAAATAATAAAATAATAAATAAAGCCTTCTCTCTGTTTGTCACTTCATTTATTTAGCGAAGCTTCCAGGTGTCAATTAACAATAGACAGTGGTTCAAAATGAGAAAATACCGAGTAGGCCCTATATCAATTGGGTGAGCCTAGAGGGGGGGAAAAGCTGTTATAAGTCTATCATAGGGAACATCAGGATAACTTTAAAATTTAAAGAGCTAAGTCATTATGATGAGCAGAGTAATATACCATTTAACTAAATGTTTGTCAGGGACATATAGTCCAAAATGTCTTTCGTTTATAGTTTTATTATTTCAAATAGGAGCATGAGCAGCAGGAGTCTGGAGTGTGAGTTTCAGTGAACATATCCTATTACAAAGATGACAGCCAGCCGTGGTGCAAGTCTGCAAACCCCCAATGAGAGAAAGGACTGAAGAAAACAGAGCTCCCATCTTCAGCTCGAGCTACGAGGCAAGTGAAATTTCTTTCTTTCTCTTTTTTCTTTCTTTCTTTCTTTCTTTCGTTGTTTATGTTCGTTAAGTTTAGCCTGCATTGAAAGTATTTATTCAGACAAGACTATAATTAGCACACAGAGTTTAATTAGTGCCGATGTTCTCCCTGACTATTCCTGAATAACTGAGTTACTTTATTTAGTGTTATTTTAATAGCAAAGACTCACAGACATATATTTTTTTGTCTAGCAGATCATAATCCAGAGCATTTTGTTTTTACCTTTTTACAAATGATTTTAATTGGGTTACAGTTTATTCACAACGATACAGTAACCACATTTTTATCATGTTCTATTGTTACAAGGAGTGCAGGTACAGGTACAAAAGTTATTACATTTTTGACATTCTGACCAGACATTAGTTGGAGATTGAATGTTAACATTTTATATGATTCAGATTACTTGTCAGTAGGTTTTAAACCACCGCTACGTTACATGCACAGAATAGGTCTGACATTGCTGATCACTACCCAACTTCTCCTAAAGGTGATCCAGGGAGAGAATGACGTCTAAAGTTGATAGTCCTCCACCCTATGAGGACGCACTGCACCATCCAAAGTATGGAAACTACCCCAACCAGCCACAACATGGCTCCCCTCTTCCACCACCACCATCTTACAGCCCCAGTCCCGGCATGTGCCAAGGCCCGCCTGGCTACTGGGGCCAGGAGGGTGTCTACCCGCAGGCTGGGATGTGGGCAGCCCCTGGCTTCTCTCCATCCGGGGTGCCCACCACAATACCAACTCTGTCTGCTGGAGTGATTACAGCCAACCCAGGTTCTGAGGAAATGATACCACACTTCAGACAATCTCATCAAGTGTAACAAGTGTAAAACACCACTTTGCTATTCCCAATTTTGCAGGAGACATGGAGGATTTTCTGAGCACCCAGTGGGAGAGCACATCTATTAGGCATGCCTTCATCAGAAAGGTAAGCATTTTCTCCATCTGTCATGCTACACAGATACATTTACTGCCAATGACAAAACCTTCTACAGCGACTGGGGGTGTTTTATTGAGTGCTCAACAGAAATGCTTGGTTTTGTGTTTGTGGGCAGGTTTACTTAATTTTGGCAGCACAGCTTGCCGTCACCTTTTCAGTTGTTGCTGTCTTTACATTTGTGTAAGTGTCACTGTTCATCCCAGTCTAATAATCCATCTATTTGTTTACTACATCTGATGGAGGTTGGGGAAACGCTCCTAAGTGTTTGTTATGTCTGTGCTTTCATAGTGACCCAGTGAGGCTGTTTGTCATCAGATACCCTGGCATCTACTGGGCATCTTTGTAAGTTACTCTTAAGGAACAAAACAAAAACACACCTGCAATACAATTAAATGAATAAAGAAAAACATAAAAAGCAACTCCCCATAATCATCCATATTATAATTATTATTTTCAAGCATTTCATTACAGTAACAGCTATGTTATTTATGGAAGAAATTAAAATGATTCCTCTCTCCATAGTGTGGTTTATTTTGTCGTTTACTGCATTCTCATCTGCTGCAAAGAGCCGAGGTAAGCAGGACCCTGGTGTATCATAAAACAGTTTTACTGTTTCTAATGTTACGTCTTATTTAAATACTCATAAACAGCGATGAAACATCAGTTTTATACAATTAAAAATATTCATTACACAGGAGGCGTTTTCCATGGAATCTCGTGCTGCTGGGAGTGTTTGTAAGTGTTGTTTATTATGAGCTTCACCTAATCTATATGGCAAATCTAGTTACATATAGTGAGTGAAATAATATTTGAGTTTTAGACTAAAAAAGCAAGATAAGACAACCAGTAAGAAAGCAAAGAAACTCTGAAAGAAGTCCATACTCACTCTGACATTCATGACACATTGTTGTGACGTTTTATCTTGCAGACTCTCGCTTTGTCTTACATGTGTGGAACAATTTCAAGGTTTGTTTTTGGCTCCAGCTGAGGCATCAAACACGCAGCCTCACATTCATACACAGATACAGTTCATTTTAACAATGATGTAACACACCCAGTGATAATTTTTGTGTTAATCACTATGTGTGTCTTTTACAGCTATTATGAAACAAAAGCAGTGTTTATCGCCATGGGAATAACAGCAGTAGTTTGCATAGCTGTCACAATCTTCTGCTTTCAAACCAAGGTAGATGGAGATGTAAACTGTGTCTCTCTGTAGCTCAGTAGCCCGTGGCTTGTCAGAGGATGTCTTTGTTGTCGGTGTAAAAGAACGCCTTTGTCTCACATTACAATGGGGCACTGAGTTCCTTTAAATATTTATGACATTTCGGAATAAGACGTGAATCCAACTTCTCTGTCTGATGCAACTCGAGATGAATTAGTTGCATATTTTGGCCTTTACATGACACATCCACCCCCGGCTACATATTTATTTTACCTGATTCTGATCCTCTTTCAAGTTTTTTTCCACTGTTCTTTTATGCTGCTTGAAGCACATTAGCTCCACTCACTTTCATCCTGTTAATGACTTGTTTCTCATCACAGGTAGATTTCACCTCCTGCAGTGGATTTCTCTGTATTGCTGCTGTTTTGCTCATGATTATTGGGATCGTTACAGCCATCGTCCTCTCCTTCCAATATGTAAGGACTCCTTGCCCAAATCCTTTAATTTATTCTCTCTACTTGTGTTTCTCTGTGAGAGGAGTAGCAGCTTAGTAGGGTGTATCTGTGTGACTGATTCCACATTCAGAGGCCTTTCTTGTGTCACTCAACAGGTCCCTTGGCTGCATATGCTCTACGCTGCAATCGGAGCCATCATTTACACTCTGGTGAGTCTACACACACTGATATAAGGACCATATTGAAGCTTTGTGTAATAAGCTTGTTGTTGAATTGCAGGAGACATAATGGTCCTTAAACCCAGAAATACACAGTTGTTTGTTTGTTTAATAACATGCTGACAATGTGATCATTCCGAAGCCTCAGATCCATCACTGTGTCTTGATGTTGGTGTAAGAGGAAAGGCCAGGAGATCAGTAAATTCAAAGTGATTTGTTGTCATGGGACCATAAGGTTGCTCTGTTGTCTACCTGTCAATTTACGCAATGTCATCATTGGTGAATTCATGTTGTGGTCTGAAAGTGATGCTAGAAGAAAGATCTTTTTAGTCCAAAAATGAAAGGGTTCATTTTCTAGTGATATTAAAAGTGATTGGTAAATTTCAGAGCTATTTCCCACTGAGATTTTAAAAGTTCTAATCATGCTTGAGACAGATCTCTAGAGGTGTCAATGTTGTTCTGTTAGTCACTCTTTCCACCTCTTTGGTCCAGATTGAAGCTTCTCAATGATCACTGGATGGAATTTTTTTCCGCAGGATGTATCACATGTATCTATACTGACTTTGGTGATCCTGACTTTTCAGGTCACTATTTTGTCTTATCTGTAAAATATATCAACATCTAGCTAATATACTTGCCAACTTATATAGATCTTCAAGGTTTCCAGAGGATGTCTGAATGACATGAGTAAATTGTCTCATTCCTGTTCCCCTCAGGATGATCTGTAATAACTTCAGTGATCATCTAACTTTTCCTCTAATGGCACTATCAGATCAAAATTTTAACTAACATAATGCTAAAGTTTTTTTAACTGAACAAAAAGATGTGAGTTTTTGAGCTGCTGTCCCCACAGTGCACTGACAAAGACAACAGAAGCAGACAAATCTGCATTCTTTATTTTTAACTGAACTTTTTCTTCTCTTTCTCTCCATTAGTTCCTAGTATACAACACCCAGCTTCTCATTGGTAATCGGGAGTTGGCCATCAGCCCAGAGGAGTACATCTATGGAGCTCTCTCCCTCTACATCGACATTGTTCACATCTTCCTCTTCATTCTTCAAATCAGTGGAGCTGCTACTGAATAAGTCCATGGTTCCATACTTCACCTTTCTGTCTGCGTGTTTTTAGGTTATTGTGTCCGTTTCATTAAATATATACTAAGTGCATGTGTGTCACTTGGAATGTTTCATTACCAGCCATTTATGTTCAGATTTCCAGCTACTCATTTAACAGTTTACTTTTTTTACGACAGTAACACTTGAGCACTTTGATTTTTTCTTGCACTGTGAGAAGCAAGGCTGTGAGTATTTTAAGTTTTTTTAACTGTGAATGAAGAGGGAAACTAAAGTGCTGCCTTCTGCAGTGTTTGTTTAATATTTTTTCTTGCCTTTTGTCTCAGTAAGTAGTATTTAAGTAGACGATGCATGCTGCATGTAGCCATAACATTATTATATTGAGTGTGTACAGGGAGGAACATAAAGTGTGCATGTTTTAACGCTGTGAAGCCATGTTTCCTCTGCAGGAACTTTCACTAGGGCCTGGAAACCTTTGAAGCAACTCACTGTGTTTCCAAAGCAGGATCCAGAGTCTAAGCTAAGCTACAGAGACATTATTTTACCCCCCAAAAACGTCTTGCTTTGGGGTTGTACTTTCCATGTATACAGACATCTTGAGGGTGTGGCTGGTAGTGTTTTACATTTCTGATTAGTTGAGTACTCACAGCTTTTTATTTCAGCCACCATTTTTTAAAAAGTCTACCTGTTATTTTATTTATTGTGCTTCAACCCATCAACACTCAGTTACAGAAAAAAGCATACAATAGATGGACTTGTTAAAAAAAAGTTAGGGTAAATCATTGCTGCATAGTAGGAGCTAAATGATGTGTGAAAACAGCCATCTGTGTGTCTGTCACTGTTAGATTAATTTGCTTAATCTTCACTGGCTTTGTGGACATGAAGGCAAAAATATGCAGAAGGAACTTTTTAGTTCTTTGTACAGTCTTTGTGGGATAATAGTTCCAGGTGCTGTGGGTGGAAAAGTGGCTGTAATCTGTGAACTATATTAAACTTTATCATCAATAATTTCAGATGCAAATCTTTCAAAAATGGAGACCAATTTGTAGATGTTTTTAGAAGTTATTTTTATTATTGTTCATCTTTAGTCCTCTAATTACATACAAAAAGGCTGAAGTTACAGTAAGAGACTATGATCATTAGTCCTTAGTCTGTGCTGGTATTAGGAAGGACTCGGATCTGTTTTATGGTAGTTTTGTCCCACCTCCATAGAAAAGAACTTAGACAAACGTGGACTCGTTGATTAAAAGGTAGATTTAACTTGTGCAGCTTTACTGCAAATTCCTTAAAACGCCGGCCAACTCCTCTTTCTCTTTCATGCATCTGTTATTTTGTTGTTGTAAGACAACTACATACATCAATCAATAAAGTCCAACCTACTGTTGCAACTGCTTCTTTCTGTTGTCTTAATAGTTAGTATTAGTGGCACGTTAGAGTCGTAGAGTGGCACTAGCTCCTGTACTTTCTCCCTTTCTGGATAGTGGATTAGTATTGTTTCCCGTCACCCAAATTCTGTGTATTAGTCCAACGAAGACTGAGTTTGTCCTTGCAGGTGGAAGCTCAAGGTGTGAGGCGCTTAGGGTCACGTGGGAACATGGAGGTTTGACGCACATTGTGGAGTCCCAGGTACAGCATGCAGACTCTCTCCAGGCCTAAGCAGGGAGGGACATTTCAGTTCACTCAATGTATCACAAATCTTTATTTTTGCCATTAAAAACCTATAAGACACTTTAAGTCATAATCACATACAGAACACTGAGAAAATACAGTGGAAACAGCTCGTAGTGATCAAGGTTGCAGTCATGGATTATATGGATCATAAGCTTGGAACTGAAAAAATGGGCTTACAATAATCAATATGAAAGCTTGCTTGTCTGCTTTTAGCTAGCTAGCTATCTGAGGCTGCTGCTGCATGCACACTGAAACCAGGATGGGAAAAAGAAAGTCATCTTCTCTCAGGGAACAACATTCTCTCCTTGAAGCTTATAACATACAGCTAAGGTCGAGTCAACAAGACACAGCCGTGAAACTCAGTGTTACTCAGGCAAACTTGCATAGTCTAGTTAAACAATTATTAAGAGTCAGAGTAAATAGTGTAGTGCAGAAAGGATTTAATTTAATCCAAATTCAGATGACAGTCTCCGTATCTGTAATCTCAACACCTGAGGATATCTGGTTTACCATCAGTTGTTAAAATGATAATTTAAGTGGCTTTGACACATTTTCTCAGGTTTACTGAAGTGGTTTCACTGCTCTGTCATGTAGGGAGCAGATTCTATGTATTACATAATTCATGATCACATTGGGGTTTTTACAACAACAGTGCACACAGGGAAAGCATCAGTGGTCTGAGCCACCCTCATCAAGTGGATTGCTAACGCTAGGTCACGTAGTGCCCTCTTGAGCAGATGCCCCCATTCTGAGGGAAAAGCTGCACTGTATTTTTAAACCGTCAATAAAATAAAAGGCAAAGCCGCCCCTTTCATTACTTTTTATTCATACATGTACAAAAGTCAAAGTGTCAAAAACAAATGTCAGCACGAGCAACAAAGGAAAAGAAAAAATATGGAAAAAGCTATTATAATAGTTCATCTGAGGTCTGTAAAAAAACAGATATTTCTTACCGATGCCTCCACCGCCATGTGGGGGAGCTCCAAAGCGGAAGGAATCGATGTACGCCTTGATCTTCTCCAGATCTGCAGGATCACAAAAGGTCAACGTGTAAAGGCATTAAACTTTTCTCTTGTTGTCACAAACTTCTACAAATCATTAGACCAACATCAGTTTCCTGGTGGTGTAATTCAAACAGATCCCCAACAGAGGGAGACATGAATCATATGTAAATTACTTAATACCCAGTTCTTACCAATCTGGTGATGGGTGGCCCTGTCGGTCAGCAGCTGAGCATCGTGAATTCTCTGAGCTCCAGACAGGATCTCCTCACCTCTCATGAACATGTCATAAGAGTTGGAGTATTTCTGGAGAAAAAAACAATAAGAAATGTAGCTTAATGGGTCAAGAATCAAACAGACAACCAGAAGACATTGCTGAAAAGACTTAGAAAGAAAAAAACAGGGAATGTAAGTTGACAGTGCCATAGTCTACATGAACATGGGACGACAGCAGAAAACATGACAAAAGCATTGAGCAGCTGAGCTGAAAACTGTCCACTTGAGCTGCTTAATAGACTTGTTGGAAAACCAAATTTGAAATTTAAATTAAGAGTACAATTGCTTTTCTGTAATCCTGCTTACAAGTTTCTCTTGATGTTGTAACAATGATACGAATGCTTAAGTTAACATTCCTCCTTTTCTGCTGTTTTGTTTGAGATGTCTTTTTAGAAATTAAAAGTGTTAACAAGATCTGACACAGGCTTGCAACACACCTTTCCTCCCTCATTTGAAATTCTGGATTTACTAGTCAGAGAGCCCATTCAAAGCCTACAACCACTGCTTGCTCTATGTTGACTGGTGAAAAAGCAGTGTGCATCAAGAAGGCTAATGATAGCGACAGAGAAGAACACTGGAGAGATGCAGTCATTCATGTCTGAGCCTCAGTCAGACTCAGACTCAAGTGAGGAGACTGTTTTTAATGGTGTCAAGCAGATGCATCAGGATGGTGAGTGCAGTTGGTATCTTTCGTAGTTTATATTGCGTGTCAGCTCTTTAGCTTGTGACTGGCACCGGCTGACACAATGTTGGTTGTTGTGCTTACGCAAACTCTCACTTTGTGCTGACAAGTTTGCCGTACACTGAAGGTTTCAGCCCCACTCATCTAGTGAAAACACCTCAGCAGTGGCAATCTTTTCACAGATAAAAATCAGCATAGTCGAGGTCTGACATTGTAGGGGACTTGAACAAAAGAAAAAACATTTTTGGCAGAGCAAATGTTTGAATTCTTGTAACTTTGCTGCAAGGACCTTCACATGTGCATCAGAAAGTGTATTCTAAGACACAGCTGAAAAGTCTGTGGCTTGTTTAGAGTTGCATTCTGACCTTAATGAAACTTTAAACCACAGGTCAAAAATTCATTTGCAAACATTTACTTTACATCTGTAATTACACATTTCTTTCTATGTTAGAAATAACCCAGTGTAGTGATGTGTGTGAATATGAATCTGAAAATGGGAGACTCACAGGGTTGTTTGGATCAGGCATGGTGTAGAAGGGTCTAACAGCCAGTGGGTATTTATCCAGCACATAGAAGTCAGTATCATACTAAAAAAAAAACAAAAACAGAGAGTTAGTGCAAGCAGCAGTAACCACATACCTGTGAATAAATCAAGACAGTTTGTTTTTTCCTGTACTTTTCATGAATAATGAACTTGTTGAGAAAAAGTCTTTCAGTCATGGTTGTAGGCTACCACAATGCAAGACAATATAACTATGTCATCACCATCAATACTACCAGATACATTTTTTATGATGTTTCTGTTGGTTCTGTCTTTAGTTGGAAGTTTTCCTCGGGCAAAATTTCTATTATTATTTACACACTGATGTTTAATTGATGACACACAGTTTAAGTTACCTTTTCCTTGACAAGACGGCCAAGCAGCTTTTCATTGGGAGTGCTGAAGAAAAAGCAAAAAACATTAGTACCAAGAACTGCAATTTTGTTTCTTATTCAACTTTCATGTAATATTCACTTTAACTTGAGCGAAAGTGAATATCATAAAATTACATCATCTTTCTTTTGCTTTTATGGAAACAACGTGACAAAAAATTGTTTCTATAAATTTCTAAACCACACTCGAAAATAGTTAAATAGCACTGATCACAAGAAAGATGTTATTTTAAGTTGTTGATGATGTTTCAGTTCCTCCCACTGACCTTATGCCAATGTGTATTTCTGCTTTCATCAAATAAAATCAGCTGACAAAACGAGCTCATGTGGTGCACTGAGTGTGTGATGTATTCTGACCTGAGATCTTCCTCATCGCCCATCTCCACCCCGGCCTCGCGCAGCATGGCCACGGCCTCAGTGTACTCCAGCCTGAGAGTGGGCTCCAGGAATTTGAAAGGCTCACTGGGGAACTGCTTGTTCACTGTCTGGATCTCTGTCTGGAAGCTGATGCAGACAGACAAGCATGCACATGCATTACAACCCAAACCAGGGTTCAGAGACCCACACTGAGCGAAATGCCAGACAGTTTTGCCTTGAGTACTTAACTGAACAACCGCTCAAACCTTACATGGGTCAGTAACTTTGCAAGAGATTATTGTAGTTTTCTAAGAGCGTCCGACAGTTTTGTTTTTGCTTTTTTTTTTTTTTTTTTTTTTTTTTTTTTTTACAGTATTTGAATTTCAAAGTTGCTTCTGGCCCCAACATGCTCTCTTATTATACACAGAACAAAGCAGAGCTGGTGAATGTACTGAAAAACACCCTAACACTCTACTCTGAGGTTAAAAAAAAAAAACAAAAAACAAAAGACAATTTTATAATGTTGTGAAGAAGAGTGTAACCATGAGATTTGTTTATTGTATTGTTAAACAGCCACCATTGCAGGTGAAAGTCTATCTGAACAACTCTGGCGGAAAAATTCACAGACAAGTTATCTTGTTTAAGTTTTATTGACGCAGGTTTAGTTTGCAGACTTCCTTCCTCACTGTATGACTTATGTTACCCAAGAAGTGAGCAACAGGTGACATGATGAAACACAGGTTCTGTAACCCTGCAAGTACAGAGTTAATGTCTAATTTTAACCTTGTTATTGAAGTTTGTGACAGTGTAGTAAATGTTGACTGAAAGAGAGTCTGATGATGTGAAGCAGATTTGAACATGTTTTTTTTCCGCTCAAACCAAATTATGAGAGTTAAAATACAGGACTAAAGTTACATATAGCAGCTTTAGATGGAACAGGATGAGTGCTAATCACTGGGTTAGGGTGACCAAAACAGCACTGTTTAACATTGTCTGAAAGACATCCAACAACAAATCTTCCAGAAGTAGCATTAGAAAACTAACAGAGCTCCACAGTGACAAAGTCAATTTGAAGTGATGGAACATCAAATCAAACACATGCAAAATGAGTTCAAGGGAGAACAAACAGTCTGGTAAGTCATGAGAACAAAAGGAAAAACAGCCAAACTTTCTTGAGAAGAGGAACCAGTGGTCACAAGATGAATCATCAACACTGATCAACACTGACTGACATTTACTGAATAAAAGAAGCTTATGAGTGCAGCTTGTTTGGCATGAAACTTAATAAGACCGGTGTTTGACCCATGTTAATCTGTCTAATGTAAAGCCCTGTCTGTTTTACTTAGTAACCGTTCCGGCACCTTTACCTTCTATTAGATCATCTGCCAAATTTCTATAACTTTTGATTTTTCAATTCATACCAATTGCTTATAGTTCAAAAATCCTACAATGCAAGTACAGCTAGATAAACATCAGCATGTGAGGCAAAAGAAGAAATTAAATGGGTTTGAGCACAGGAACTCAGCGTTGACGCATTTTCTCTGGTTAACTGAAGTGGTTTCACTTCTCTGTCATATGGAGCAGATTTCATGTATTACATAATTCATGATCAAGTTGGGGTTTTACAACTGTACAGAGAGGGCATAGGGCTTCATCCCTTTACTGCAAGAGATCATCAATCAATCTCTGTGGCTGAACTAACGCTGAAATGATGAGTAAGTTTTAAAATTCATCATGAAGGTGGCCTATGTGAGTGTCAAGGAGGCTCCTCTTGCTTTGTGTCAGTTCCAGCCAGCTCTGTGCTGCAGCAGTGTAGCCACAATACCAAGAAAAACTACAGGCGTATCAGAGTGTGAACAGCACACAATGAGATGAGGGTTTCATGCATGAAAAGAACTTTACTCTTTTTCAGTCCATTCATTCTGCTTAAACAGCCGTCTACACATGCGGTACTGATTTACACCACTTGGCGGCAATAGAGTCACATTACATCATTTTCATTTTACTCATTGACATCAATGGAAATATTTTAACAGCAGCAAATATTGGACTCTTTTTGGACTCTTTGAGCTTTAATCCAAATTTACTTCTTGCATTGAGAGGGGCAGCAAAACTCGAGCCTCTCTGACTCGTTATTTGGATAAGTTTTGAGTGAAATCTCCACATTAACTTGCACAAACTTTTAAGTCTGTAAAATAAAGCTTTTATTTGTAGCTTCACTGTATAAATCCTAATCTTACTTGTCTCTCAGGCCCTTGAAGATCTGCACCATGGTGTCGGTGATGGAGTCGATCACTTCATGGTAATGGTAGTTGAAGGCCATCTCAATATCCAGACCCACAAACTCGGTCAAGTGACGGTGGGTGTTGGAGTCCTCTGCCCTGAAAACTGAAATGATGCAGATTTAATATCAATGTTTAAACTGAGTGAGTGGAAGTGAAGAAAAAGTGGACAGTTTCATCATGTCTTTAATTCAGCGTCATCTGGAGTGAAGTGGATCCTTGAAGAGTCACCAGGCACCACCATGTACCTGTGAAACAGAATGTCGTCTCTCTGTTTTTTTAATCCACAGGTGTTCAGACAGGTGGAGCAGTCTTTAAATGCATGCCAACGGTTGATTAAATGTCTGTTCACATCAACATGTGGCTGAGCAGTGTGGAAATGAGGCACGTGTACTTGCACGCAATTTCGCAATAATTACGATTCAGAAAACATGTCTATGCATATGTATGGTTTTATTCGTCTGTATTTACATATTTCTGCTTTGTTATGCACACAGAGGTTAACTCTCAAACGTACACATTTCATGAATCTGACCCTGCATGTATTTACTGAAGAATGACAACAACAAAAAGTGAGAAAACACTTTGAAACATAACTAAAATGACTCCTGCTCCTCTGCGCTTAACACAAACCTTGTGTTTACACCTGTTTGGTCCCCGGTGGATCTCTTTAACTGATTTGAGACGGTAGCATCGCAGCCCTGGAGGCAACTTTTAAACTCACTACCTCTGGCCTCCTCTGGGATTTCGAGAAGAGTTGATTCTTCTTTCTTGCTGAATTGGCACGACCGTAACTAAGGCAACAGCAGTGAATACATTGTAGCTTTAGAAGCAGTGATGACCTTAAGCCCTTTGATTTCTCTGGTGGAGCTACAGAGAAGCAAACAAAGACCTCGGTCCGGCCAGTGGAATACTGAGTGTGCATGCTTCTCCCAAATGTTTTATTTCATCAGGTGGTGAATCATGTGTGTCCTTAAAATCAGATGCAAATAGCAAATTAAAAAGGGAGCTTTGTACCTTTGCATGTTGCTTTGCTACATGCTGTGTGCACTCAATCAGATGGTGGCAGTGTTTGCTTATCTGGAGAGCTGCAGGTTCTCTTAAACTCACTACATCACCATAAAGCCTTTTACAGGTCCCATTGTGTCACTAACAAACTAAGCACTACAGCAGCTCTGACCACAGTGAAAGCAACAGAGGGATGCCTGTTAAAGTTTAACTGTCTAAATGTATTTGGAACCATTTTTAAAACTGTGGTCTCAGTTAATAGAGTCTATGGTTTAAACGACACTCTGACCGCTCGTTTCACTGTTTCCCATAAGTGACTGAAAATGTGTGAAGGGACTGATGGGAGGCAGTCTTACCTGGACCCACACAGAAGACCTTGTCAAAGTCAGCACAGATGCACATCTGCTTGTAGAGCTGGGGGGACTGGGCCAGGTAGGCGCTGGTTTTAAAGTAAGACACCGTGAAGACATTTGCTCCACCTTCGCTGGCAGCTACAAGTGGATAAAGACGATTATTAGATATAACATTTGTTTTTTTTGTTGCCCCACAGCACAAAACAACCATTGCTGCAAAAGCTGATACTGTTTTTGACAAATACACCTGCCTCAGTGACCACTGTATGAGAGCTGAGGCTTTTCACTGCACAAGCTTTGACCCTCTCCATCTAATAATGATACAAAACCTATATAACAAGCTGACTGGTTTATCTAGATAATCAAACATTGATCAATTATGTATCAGGGGTTCTTGGAAAAGTAGAAAACACACAGTTCTACAAACAAGAGGGCAATCCAGGGAATCATAATATGAGACAAGTAAGACAAACAAGTAAGGAAATATTTATAAGTCTATAGTGGCTTAATCATCAAAAAGTCCACGTTTCAACAAAAACAAACACAAATTTTCTTCCTCATTTGCTACTAATGCTCATAGTTGGAGTGCCTGGATCGCCCTCTTGATACAACCCGTTCAGTAGATGTCACAGCTGGAACTCTAAAAAGAGCACGCACAGTCATAGTTTTCCTTTTTTAAAAATGTTTAACATTTGTCTTATAAAATAACAAACAGGTGCTTGGCATGTTTTTCAAACAAACATACACTGACCTAAAAATTATGTAAGGCCAGAGTTACATAACTCATGTGCGGTTCCCTATATGACAGACGTCAGAGGGCATATCTGATGTTCACATGCTCTTACAGGGTGGGGGTTCACACCACACAAACTGTTCACTATATGTGATTAGGGTGTTGGCAGGAAGATGCGGTTTTCTGCAAAGAGTACACCGTGTTGATTTACTGAGGCCCGCCAAATTTCAGAAAAAGCGGCAGTTTTGAATTTAGCTTGTGCCACACGAAGCTGATACCATTGGCTCTTGGAGAAAAGGGGAAGTGTGTGTGTGCGTCAGAGGTTCTGCCATAGTTCAAATGTGAGAGTGACGTGGGAAGCTGGTGACTGGGGATCTGTCTGCGATGTACTTTGTTGTAGGAAAAACAAACAAGAGAATCTTTACATATGTTGACTTAAAAACACTTAAAATAATGATATTAGATTCATGATGTTCATACTGAATTGCACACAGCTTTCCATTAAAGACTGTGCACACTTCTGTGAGCGTTTTTTGGTGCTCTATATGATAAATTCACCTCAGCTTATGAGTAGTGAGGTTCAAATACATCCCGAATACTAAGTCATCTCTCTCACAGCTGATGTTGAGAAAGAGACACCAAGATAGAGGAGATATTCTTTAAATATCTGTGTCATCTGAATTTCAGAGTGAAGTTTTCAGGCTGAGTCTTAAGTTTTCTTTCCAGTCCTCCCTCCTCTCAGCAAAGTGGGATTAGGTCGTTTGGGAGCCAGCTTAAGGGAGGCCTCCCTTGTCAAATTGGAAGGGCATTGTGTGGAAATGTAAGAGAAGCTGATGCGAGGGTGGGTCAATGCATTAAACCCCCCAGAGGGCTGGATTAAAAGCCTGATGGGTTTAATACAACAAAACTATTTCTAACATCTTCTTGTCTGCTGTTTGTTCGAACACAGATGTGCGTGACAGATGTGTCTGGGTTCAGAAGCTCTTCATAACTGAGACGCTGGTTCTCGATTTGAATTGCAGGCTAGAAAAAAAAAAAAAAAAATGGACAGTGCATACAGGAAGTCAACCGTGCAACTGTCACACGATGACTCACAGGACACCTGTGGGTGGTGACACTGAAACAAGTGTGCCTACTGAGATGTATAATCAAAAAAGATTTAATGCTTGTTAGTCTAAGTTTTCCCTTGAGGCAGGATCAGCGTGACACAGAGCGTGTTTGTACCTGATATGATTTTAGGGGTCTGGATCTCTACAAAGCCCTTTTTGGTGAGGGTGTCCCTGAAGAGCTGGCACACTCCTGACTGCAAGCGGAAGATGGCCTGGCTGGTGGTCGTCTTTGAGAGGACACACACACACAGACAAACACACAGACACCCACACAAAAACACACAGACACACGCAGAGAGGCATTACCACACTTAGCGTGATTCACTTGGTTGATGAAACAATCATAACAGTTGTGCGAAAACAAGTCTGCCAAATTCTGCTCATGCAACTCCTCTCGACATGAAGGATGAAACATTTGTTGGTAAAGGCGTGCGTTTAAACCCAGCGACAGCCCCAGGAACTTAAAACCTATCATTATGAATGTAAATGCTGAAACCAAGGCGGGGGAGCAAAACTGTTCTAACTAAACCAGGAGATTACTGTAAACCCCTAAGTACCGAAAACCCCCAAAAACTGCAACAGTTAGAAGATTTTAGGGAGTGTTCTCCGAGCCTCCGTCGCTTGACTCATCTCCAGTGACCACAAGATTTCTACTGTTGATCTTCACATCATCATAAAAACAAACCCTGGTCTTCTCAATACTTCACACATATCTCTGTTAATTAAAAGGTTTTATTTCTCCTTTTTTTTCTCTCTCTCTCTCTCTTTCTCTGGTGCCTGTCCAGTCCTGACTAAGCCTCATGTGACTAAAACTTGGCAGCGTGAAAAGGTGATAATGTCTGAATCCTGACAAGCTCATTAATCTGCAGACAATGCTGCAGGGCTGTCTGGCTGAACATTTGCGTCAGTTCCAACCTAAATATTTTGTAAAAAGGGGAAGTGGAGAGAAATGTAAAATTTTCCTGCTTCAACATTTGACACAAAAAAAATCTTATAAATAAAAAGCAGTGAACCAAATTAACCACAAAACCACTATGACTGGTGTACCTTATGTCTGACACACTGGGTTGTGCACCATGTTAAACCTGGGAAAACCAATGAAACACTTGGGGAATATCATTAAAATACACAGAAAGCACCTTCTGTTTATTTCAAAGCTCTGGTGGAGAGCAGTGATAGTAAGCGTGTTGGTGGCACTTAGTGTCTTCACAACTGGCACTTCCTTTGTCAGTGTCTTTGCAATATGGGGCCTCACTTGTTAGACCTAAAATTCATGTGTGTCTCTGACGCTTATAAACGAAGGTGCTTGTGGTGACGATCCACCGCAGTCTGGCTTCAAAGAGCAAAAACAGTCCTGTGCTCACCTTCTTTCTTCTTTCTAGTCAATCAGCCAGTTGATATTTGTTTAAGCAACAATAAAAAAGTTAGATCCTCCTTCATTAGGATTTGAATGTTGCAATCAGTGACAAGAAAGAAGTAATTGTTATGAGAGAACGCAAACATTCAAATTCTCGTGTGACAAGTGAGGCCTGACAAAATGAATTAAGCTGAAACAAACTGACAAGTCAGAGGCCAGAAAATTAAAAAGCAACTGTTTTTATAGTGAACTATTATTTAAGTCCTACATTGCAGCAAAATGCCAAATACACACTTGTTTTAGCCTGAAATGTGAGGATTTATTGTAATTTTGTCTCATGTGATGTTAGACTGACAAAGGAAACATGTAAATATAAGGCATTTAGAGAACTGTTAGGGGTATTTTTCGAAGTTATCTTACATTTTATAGACAAAACACCTGCATGATTGACAGAGATGATACTGAGTAGATTAATCAGTGGTAAATGATTGCTAGTTGAAGCCTGATAATAAACATGTAGTAAAAGGCTGTTACTTCTCTACAGTTTCTTCCACATTAGTAAAGCTGAGGCAATGACAGCACTGCTGTTTTGGGGGCTTTGTTCAGACTCTAGTGAGGATAACGGTTTGAAAAGCTGGCTAACTGTGAGTCCAGCTGTCTTATGCAAACTAAATTAAAATGAATACAAGTAAACTTTTCCACTGCGTTTAGATGTGAGGCACCTTATTTGTGAGGATGGTCAAGTTACAAGGGAAGTTCCATAGGAACTAAATTATAATTGGAAGTGGTTTATGGTTCCCTTTTGCAGCGTCTGTCTCTCAGTGTGGAAAACACTTTATAGCTTCTCTGGGTTCTAAAGCAGCAAACTGATGACAGACCCTCGTCCATAAGCCCCAAGTACTTGGTGCTACAAAAACAGGTGTTGTTGTGAGGTTTGTGAGCTGCATGGCTCTGAGCTGTGGTGTTAGTGCCTTCCTGCCTGCTGCATTATACATGTGGGAGGCACAGATCAAAACAATAAGACACTTTGTGGCTTGGCATGTACTGCTGCTCGCATAGGTTTAGCACATCTTCGAGACTGTGAAAGATTCATATCATCAGAGCAATAAATCACAGAATTTGCCTATTTCCCTTTAGAGGTGCCATGGTTTGTGTTGCAGCTTAAAATTCTCACAGTGGCTTAAAGGTTTTCTGCTTTCCTTTTACTGTAAGAAATTAACTTTATATCTCCAGATACTGTTTTACATTTTGAAATATATAACGGGGTAAAATATAAGGGATCAAATCATTGTTAACATGGCAAAATACTTTTATTTAGGATGGAGGATAATTGGACCACTAAATGCTCATTAAAAATATGTATCAAATATATTTAACAACTTTTTTTTTAGTGCCAGCAACTGTTTGGGCATCGAATGTGAAGAGGTCGCATGTGAAAGATGTATCAAGACATAGTCTGCAGACTTTGAGGTGTAAACAGTGTTTTTTCACGTGATTTTGCTCAGCTCTGGTAGAAACTTACCCTGAGATCAATCACCCTGTTGTCCAGCCTGGTGTCCTGGTTGACTGTGGCTCTGCCTTCCTGAGGGCAAAGCAAAACACATTACCACATCACCCAAAACCCTCTGGTTATGAAATATTCAACGATGTTACCTGTTCTGTTGTTTTCACAGGGCTGTTTGTGGCCACTGATGTGTAAATGCTTTTCTCAGAGGCTTTTTGAGCCACACAAGGTAAATGATACAAGGAAATTTGTAGTGCCAGCCTTTTTTGTCCAATAATCCTAGTTCACATGTTGGAAGCTTTAAAACCTGAGACAAGACTATCAGCCTGCAAAACCAGAAATGTCTCACTATTTTCTGGAAAGAAACCTAAACATGTAGCCCTGCACAACTACCAGGCTTATACAGCATCAGCAAGTACAAAAGAAAAAAAAGCCTGGTTTGAGAGCAATTATTACAGTGTCAACTGCAACAAAAGACATCTGCAGTGTGGGGTAAAACGGCAATAAAAAGAGAAAATCTAAAAAAAAAAAAGAAAACAAATGGAAGAATAAATGTTTCATCACAGGAGGAACCACTGTTTCCAGGGTCATGGATGTCAGGCTTCCTCAGTGGACCCGCTGGGGTTTGAGCTAATAGCCTGTGTGGCCACATCCTGCTTCTAACAGCCCCACACACAGGGACAAAAGGTTAGACGGGCAGACAGTGGGATAGACGGTGCTGTTAAGGCCCCTGTCTCCTGGGAGAGCAGGTGCTGAGTGTGTGAGTGACATGTTAAATCCCAGCAGATAACACCTGGGATGCTGCTGCTGCTGCAGAGATAAGCTCACCAGATAAACATGGACGGCCTCTCAGCTGTCTCTGGTACGGGATCCACATGTTAATTTGCTCATTATACGTTAATGCGTGCACTGATATGTTATTATGACAGCTGATATACGATATAGTGGATCCACATTTGTTGAGGTGTGGCAAGTCAAACACTGCATCTGTTATAAAATATGTTGACTTAACAGCTTCCATCTGTTTCGAAACGTTTGTAACATTGTTGGTAATCACTGTGAAACACAGTGAAGTAACCAATTAAAGATTGTTTAGAAAAAGATGCCTTTTCCTGAAATGCAGCTCAATAGCTTTGTCACAGAGTCTTTCTCCTCTCAAAATCCTTCATTACAGACTCGAGCATTTCAAAAATAAGAATGTCAGTCTAAAGGAGCAACCTCACAATTAAGAAATGTCCAACTCCAAGAAGAAGTTGGAATACAGCAAAATTTCAGTTTCTCAAATTAAAGAGGATGATGCAGTGTCAGCTGTATGTAACCTTCACAAAACATCACACCGGGGCTGAAGAAACATCTAGCATTTCCACTGGCAACTTCAATTTGTCTGACAAAATACTGCAGTAGCTTTTTGCACAAATCTACAGTTATTAGAGAGTCATTCAATTTTCAATATTTCATACTGGATCCAAATTTACAAAGCTTACTTAAAAGAAAATAACACAAAAACAAAAAATAACCATCTCTCTTGAAATGAAAAGCTAACCAATCACACCTGTACTGAACTGACTTGCTGTTCAGCAAACGTTTCAAACCTCAAAACAGACTCCTCAAAGTTTAATAACCATTAATGAGCACCTAACCTGTGGGTGAGAAAAATAATTACTCCTCTAATGAGCCATGATTCTCTTAAGTGATTCAGCACTGATGAAAAAACTTTGGTAGTTGTAATTCAGAAGGCTCCCTAAACTGTTTTTGCCCATCTTATAAACGCTGTGTGGTGAAATCTCAGTTTGCATGTCTGAGTTGAATGAGGTGATTTTACTTAATGTGATGTTAACCAGTGAGAGTCATCCTGCTCATTGATTCAACCTGGTTAAATAATCTTATCCACGCGTGTGCCAAAACTACTCAACTCTCTCCTCTTTAATGCTGTTTTCACTCTGAGGAATAAGTTAGCTCTGCATGGATATGCTACAAGTTAGATTTCGGTGTAAATTATGCAGCAAAATTAAGGCTAAATTGTTAATTTTGTTGCTGTGAAACATTTTCATGAGTTTAAGACAATGGACAGTGAGACTTTCTTACTCAAATTTCCTACTGACATTTTTATGCAGACAGTAAAAAGCTTCACCTCAACACAGTGCCACACTCTAAAGGTTCATGCTATTGAAACCCATCTAGATTATGGGCAGTTTGATTTTCACCGTTTATCCAAAAAAAAACCCCACAGAATCTTTAAGAGTTCTAGTCACCTACCTGATACCACTAAATTGTGATGAAATCAGCGTAAACTGCAGTGCTTTGGTTCACTGAAGAGACTGAATAAGTTTAACTTTGGGTATCAGCCAACACTTCACATCAGTAAGAGCCAATAAAATTGTAGTCAGTGGTGAAGATCTTGTGTGAATACACTGTTCAAGCCCTCTCAATCGTCCCTCTTTTCATTCTCACCTCTTCCCCTTCTCCATCAGGCCTGACAGCGTCCTCCAGCTGCAGGGGGAGACGAGGCTCTGCTGGGCTGATCACAAAAATCTGCGCAAGGAGAGAAAAGCAGCACAACAATTCAGAGGGTGACAAACCACATTTGCCATTAGACGATCAGACAATGTAAAGTACCTGGAAATCACAGTGAAGTGAGATCTGAGAAGTCAAAGTGAAAGATAGGCACAGTGACATCTGTCAAAACCTCATCTCTGTGTGTGACTACATTTTAAAACCAGTTTTCATGTACAGGTGGTAAACAATCATGTACAGGTAAAGGATACAAAATAAAATATCTGTCACATTTATCAGGGTTCAACATGCTCTTAAACATTAATTTCAGCAACTTTCCAGGCTTAGCTTCCCTGAATTTAAGGACCCAACAGTGCCCATTTAAAGAGATGTTCATTACTGTTGCAACACCAATCATCTTCATTGTAATTTTTTTTAATGATAAACATGTAACTTTTTAACAACAGATTTAAAAAGAAAAGCTTCAATGTGTGAACAATCTTCAGTCTTAATTTACTTTTATGCTGAGTGCATTACTATGTAATGTTTACACTCACTAATGTTAAGCAAAAAATATCAGAAGACTAAATTCTTTTATTTATCTACTTTTAAAAACTCTCATGGCCTTCATTTTTTGTTCTTGCACAAAATACACAAAGCCAAACACTGTTAATGACCTGTGTCTGTTTATGTTTATTTCCACAAAATCTGTTTATGTATTTGCTGTGTTAATCCTATAACATAACATTTCCACATAATATAATATTAAAAAATGTTGTATTATTGTTTTATATTTTGTTGGGCTGTGTACTTACATTATCGCAGATGTTTCACAGAGAAATCCCTAATGTATTGAGGTAACAGTGTGTTATATTTTGTCACCTGTTGCTCATTTCTGATAACACCAGTCACTGAGTAAGAAGAGGAAGGCTGCAAACGTGACTAGACATAACATGAATAAATCTTTAACACATTATCTCCTTTATGAACACTTCTACCTGAGCCAGTGGGATGCCTTTTCATTGGTAATAATGGCAGAAGTTACACATTGAGTGCTTGAACACAACATAAGTGTGAATTCTGGGGGGTAACTAATGACCCTGGTCCTGTTGAGAGACGACTTGGAATGAAGAGCTACATGCTGGGTGCATGACTGTGTGATGTTTACATTCTTGCATGATACCTGTGTAGCGCCTGTGTAAGGAGATGTGTTTTCAGCTGCTTCAGTGATATCAATCATAGATGATCCATTGTCGGGGCACATATATGTGTGCTTGCAGGCAAAATGCACATATTTGTGTGTTTTTATTTACATATTTTCCATGTTTACATATCTGTGTGTTAACAGCTGCGTTGGTGTGTGTTTGTGTGTGTGTGTCTGAGGACTGCAGTGAACAGTAGGCCCACCCTCTCGATGTGGAGCTCCACATCTTGCTGGGAACAGCTCTCGATCTTCTGGTCCACTTTCCTCACCAACGCCTCCACGTCGACGATGCTTTCCTTGGTGATGCTGGTGGAGACAGTTGGGAGGGTGAAGTGTAAACAGATCACACTTAGAAAACAAACTCGTGTGTGTGGGAGGCGAACTGTGTGAGAACAATATTTCCATCAAACTGTGACAAACACTGGCAGACGAGCATTCTCACTTTTCATGGTGAGATGTGGAGGGGGTAGTGTGGGATATGGGCGAGTGATTTTGAGTTTGGTGGTGGGGGCGAGAGCAAGAAGCATGGTTTTTTTTTTTTGTTCCAAGTTACCACGCATGATAAAAATATAAATGCCACCGTGGCATTAGTCAACTCATGGTACAGGGGTGAATACAGATACCACAAGAGCTTGTGGCTTTTATACCCCTCCCAACGAACGTGCCCACTATCATTTGGCTAACATCAACAGGTTGCAGCTGGGTAGAAAACATTTCCCCACATCTTCCTTTAGACAAATTTAGCTGTGTGTTTCAGCCCGATAGGCACATCAACAATACAACTGTGCAACATAAAACCAAAGTGTACTCACTTTGGACTTGGTGAAAATTATTTCTGTCACCATATAATCTTTTTACTTTTTGCTTTTAAAGAGATCTGTGTCTGAAAGCATTTAACTGACTTTCAGAAGTATAAAGCTCTACTCCTCAAATGGGCTGTGCAGTATTAACCCAGCACCTGCTAATTTCAAGGCAGCTGAAAAGAAACATTAAATACATTACAGTAATATGCATAATCACTCAGTTTAAATTCTTTAATCACTTTAGAACAGTCACAAAGGAGGAAAAGAGAGAACGGAACTAGAGAGAGATGATTGGCTGAATGCAGGGCTCTGAAAAAAAGGAGCAGCTGCAGCTTACATAATTTTGTGAACTTGTGGGAAGTACCTAGATCTACAAAATCTGTTTGATTTTGAGTGTTAGTGTGAGAATTTCCCTCACACATCAGGCACATAGATAAAAGTTAACTAAACCGTGTGAAGGGAACCAATTTTTAATTTTGTGGCTACAAGTTTTCAAAACAATTCCACCAGTTTCTGTCAGAGGTTCCCTGCTGAAACCCAGAGCATCATCAGAGACTCGAGGACCAACACCGACTGTCGTGCAGCACAAGGCCAGATGGGAAACCTGCTGTAATCCTTCACTCCTCCTCATTAAAAAGCATTAAAGAGGGACCGAATGCTGGGGTGCTGCAGTGAGCTTCAGCCCTACGACAGCTGCCACCACAGTCCTTCCCTTGTAGTAGGAGATCAGTTAGACAAATAAATCCCTGCATTAATAACCTCTGCTGCATGGCCCCGAGGCTGGCAACAACAGACAGCATACACTGAGGGAAATGGACTGATTAACTCAAGGCTCAGAGTTGAGGAGAAAAAAGGGAGAGGGACTGTGTTTCTGGGACATTAACCCAGTGTGAAAGTGAAGTTTGCTCTTGGTATTTATGGGTCAACATACTGACCCGCTGAGTTACCCTGCCTACATATTGGCTTTAACACAAATAGACTAAGTCTTTCAAATTTCAAAAAGGTGAAAGATCCCACAAGTAGAAGATATCTGCACTGATCCTGACACTTTCTGTCCTCCAGGCCGACAGACAAGTACCGGAAATTTCTTAAAGGCATTTCTGAGACATTTCTTAGAGAAAGGGATAGATTTTCAGACAGCTTCAAATCAAAATGCCTTTGGCCATGGCCGTCACCAGGGCAGAGGAATACAAAAAAAAGAATCTGCATTGCTATATGCCAGTTGAGTTAAGCGAGAACTACTTATTGCTAATCTTTCACGCAGCGGTAGGGCTCCTGCTCCTATCCTGACCCTGACCCTGACCTATTAACTTCCCAGTGCTCAGTAATCACACATCGCTTTATTCAGCTTTGGCAGCCAATCAGCCACAGTTCTCTCCTGCTAAACACTCGAGGTGAGTGACTCGAACGAAAGTTACAGAGCCAAAAGATCACTTAATTAAATAGTGTGAGTGACAGGAGGATGACTTGGACATACAATATGTCAGAGGAGACTTCCTCAGCAATGTCATCACTGCCCTCAGCATACTTATGAGAGGATTAACTTGTAATCCATGGTCTCACTCAGCATGTCAATCATCGCGCCAATGTGTGTGAAAGTACACATGGGCATGAAAGCCACAGGAACCAATGGTGCCACCTGTTCTTCAAGATTTAAATACTGAAAGCACAGCGGCAATGGTGTGAAATTCACTTCATAAAGTGTCACGTTGCACGACTTTGTTATTTTTAAGTTTTGATTTAGGAACCGCGTTGTCCTAGCAACCGTGTCATAACTTTCACTAGCTGTGCTGTTAGGTGGCAACATATTGCACCACGGTAACGGTCCAAACCACAAAATTGCAGAACCACCAGACAGTTACAAAAATACACTGAAATGTCAGTGATGTCCTTAATACAATATCCTGTTACATGCAGCAAACTTTTTTTTTTGTTTTTTTTTTACAAAATCGAACAACGAGCAGCCCTGGTCCCTTCCTTAAAAAACCCTGCAGGGTGCCAGAAGCTGGAGCTGAATCCCAATGACGGCTGGGAGCAGGTCAGCTCAGTGACTGAGAGGAACTACAGTGCGGCTGGTGCATTTTGACACATCTAACAAAGTTGGGGTCGGTGCGTTCACCAGAGGCCAAACCTCTATGAACAGCAGTGACCTCGCCCTCATTAAAATAATGTACTTGTTTGTTTGGATTTAGTTTCCTCAACATACTGCAACAACCTGCCAAGAGGCTCACAGGGTCTCATTTATGAAACATATGTGTAATGAACGCTGTAAAATGGTAATTTATGCACTTTCAGGTGTCCATCAAACATTTAGTAGCTTCATTTTGTTTACAAACAACTCAGACAGACAGGTCTGAACATAAGCACCATCATTCATTGTTTACTATCATTAAGTCTCTTTGCAGGCACAAAGTATATGATTTGCGTTTAAGTCTAATATTTCTTCGACCACTACCGAGTCGAAGGCAAAGGTCAAGGCTGGCCACCTGAGATTTAAGTTCATGCCAATAATCACAGACACACGCAAACA
Organism: Ctenochaetus hawaiiensis; assembly: GCA_029783645.1. Lineage (NCBI taxonomy): Eukaryota > Metazoa > Chordata > Actinopteri > Acanthuriformes > Acanthuridae > Ctenochaetus > Ctenochaetus hawaiiensis. The sequence goes on from JAPZDY010000005.1 coordinate 16,490,484, forward strand.
CTGTGCGGCTGCTTGTGTTTTAACTTTGTGTGAAAACTTATTTACATGACAGAAACTATGAAGTCTAGCTGCTAGTAAGCAAACAAAAGCATTCGGATAATAAGTTCTGGTAAAGACTGAGTATGGTAGATGGGGTGGTTTGGATGCTAAGCGTGAAGAAAGTTTTTGTTCTTTGACACTTGGTGAGAAGTCACTGTCAGAACAATTAAAGAGGCTGACAGACTTCCAAAAGATTTTTGACACTACTTTGTCAGTCATGTGTTGTCAAGTTGAGTTTTATCCAAACTGATCTGTTTTCCAATTTTTGTACGATACTCTGGGAGGACCAAACAGCTCACACTTGTTCCTTCTTCAGGCTCAATCCCAGATAGCTGCTACTTAAACAGAGCTTTTTTTTAAACACAGCTGCAACTGCTGCATTGCTTAAGTACTTTATTATACAATGTCATAACCGCCATTTGGTCTGACAGACCGTTGTGGGTGTTTCCCTCTGCCTCGTTTAGCAATAACATATAAGCTTTAAGTCATATAAGCCGCACAAGTAAATATGATAATTACAGTCTTCCTTTTAAAAGATACACTAAATTAATCTTAACGACATGCTGAAAAACAGATGTTTCCAGACATCTATTTAGTGTTTTAATATGAATTATGTTATAAATGATTTTATCTCTAGAAATGTAGAAATATTTTGCAAAAGGACCTCACCATAAGAATCAAAAATCAGTCTGAAGTGGCATTTTAATCAAATATTCCCCTTTGGCTCTTTTAATGAAGTGCATATCCGCCAATAGTCATTTTCATTCATAGACTACCAGAAGTGGGACAGAATTTGGCTGCTAACATGACTAATGATGCTTGGCTCTTTGGTATTTCTTCCTCCTCTGATCCAAGCTGCTGTATCTGCCATCTCTACAGGAACTGCTCCATTAAAACACTGCTGTATCCCACCCTGTTAACAGCCAGCTTTTGTTGTCATGTGAAAGATGATTGATGCCCCCGCCCTCCACCTCACTCAGAATGTGTGAAAATGGATCGGCGGACTAATAGGGCCCAGGATTTTCCCACCATTGTTTGTGCCCTCTCGGACAGGAAGAGCAGTCTTGCTACTCACTTTGCTGCAAACTTGACCATCTGCTTGCTGGCACGATCTCCCACTGCGACCAGCGCCTGCACGTTGAACTGCTGTTGACGCAGGACCAAGAAGCACTGCTTCCCTATAAACAAAACAACAATGACAGATATTGCCGTGCTGTTAAGATCTTGTTTATGCAAGCTTAACAGGCATGTCTCATTAAAAGCGTAGGCGCTCTCTCCGAAGGAATGTACACTTGTTCAGTGAGAGATCTACATGTAGCTCAGCTGTAAGGATTTTCCCTGTCATCTTCAGGTGACAGTGTCAAACATTTGTGAGCTAAGCCTTCTCTTTGAAGAACACTGTGTGGAGAAAGGCTGATTGCTACCTTCCTAACAAACACACACACCTAGGAAGAGTGTAAACAAGTTAGCCAAGAAAAAAACAGGCTAGTATACAGTCAGACCACCCAGGTACTTTGAAGTTTGTTGCCTGTGAGAAGAGGAGGGGGGGGGTGGCGGTGGGGATAATGGCAATGCTAAAAATCCCACCAACAGATGCACCTCATCCCGGAGCAAATCAGGATGTTGTTCTGCTCACACGGACATCCTTACAGCGAGCAAAGGGAATGAAGACATGAGTGGAGGGGGAAGAGACTCTTGACACTGGAAGTCATCTTGAAAGGAAATGAACGGAAATGTCTAAAAAAAGTACATAATTGAGACTTTTGTTTGTATGTAATCATTCACAGTGAAATGACTTGATGTTTTTTATACAGAGATGAAATAACCTGCACAGCTGAGTAGGATCATTGTGTTTAAATTAAGTTCATGACTGCCCGTAGCTGGAACATAATAAATAAAAGGTTATCTGAGCCTCCAGTTGGCAGTGACATGGGATTCTGACAATGATATCAAAAATACCCTCAGGTTGTCATACTCTGCTTAACATGGAAGGAATAGTGGGAAAAAAAACTGCTTTATTAGTGTCTGCACAATCCCACAGAGGACAATACTGAGGAGGACTGGGGAAAATCAGTTTATAAAGGGTACAATAAAAAGCTTCCTGCTTCTGAACCTCAGTGTTGATCAGTCTGAAGAGAGTTGTGTCAGGCAGACGCAGCCGGTTTTGCTTTGGTTCGGTCTTACAGAGGAGGGAGTGAAGGGGAGATCTGGCCTAAGGGCAAGAGTCATTTTTACTATAGTTCTGCAGGGATTAACACAGAGGTGACCTAATCTTGGCTGTTTGTCTCCTTTTTAACAAAAGAAAGTTGCTCTGAGCTGAAAAAGGGTGAACAAAGATGTGGAGGTGATCTCACCTTTGGCTCTGCTGGTGTGGACTCGGGCACGCAGCCAGATCAGCTGGTCAGCTTTCTCAGGATTCAAGTCCTGGACCCGCACCAACGCCCTGTCTACCTCACACATACACACACACAGAGAGACACAGACACACACGCACACGTATTACTTCAAAGGAATTTTATGTCTCTTCCCACCCCCTGCACACTCCCAGGGGCAGAAAGAAATGTGAATAAGCATGCATGTGCATGTGTAGATGTACACACAATAAAAAGCTCAGATTTCAGACGTGCCTAATAAATAAGACACACTAGGAGGCCTGCTGAAAAGCTGTCTAACTCATACATTCTCTGTTGGCTATATGACAAATTGACTCTAGTTTCACCTGTGTCTCTCATGCATTCTCCTTATTATCAGCAAGTACAAGGAGCAGACACCGAGGCTACACCAGAGAAAACAGAGCTGCTCTTTTTGGCTCAGAACTCTGCGTCAACCCACATTAAAGCCCTCACCCCCCCCCCCCCCCCCCCCCCCCCCCCCCCCCCCC
>JAPZDY010000005.1:16493503-16504505 GCA_029783645.1 Ctenochaetus hawaiiensis
CCTCACCCCCCAACCCCCCAACCCCCCAACCCCCGTCCCAATGGCTGGGCTTGGTATGCAGGTGAGGGAGGCCCCACTTTGTTTGCTGCCACTGGAGCTGAAAGAGCATCCAGACAGACGGACGACCTCGACAGGTTTGCCTGCTGTCGCGTTCATCTGGGAGTTATCGCAAACTATTAGTTAGCAACTATCTCTGCTGCAACTGTGACGAGAGAGAAGGGAGCAAATGTGTTTTTTTCCTGATATCAATCGACTGCATTCGTGTCAAGTTTGTGACTTGCAGCAGCAAAACTAAAGTAACATGAGAAGTTCTGGATCAGGATGTCATCTTGTATCTAAACATATAATCTGAGAGGTGCTTCATGTTCTACGTTTCAGGATGCCAGATTTTTTTCACCATGTTAATTTCCTTACATCAAGACCTGATGATAAGCTGAAATGTGCTTTTTAACCCCTTCATACAAAAAATGTTCAATCTGTTCCCTAAGGCTGGTCTATCTAAAAAAAAAAAAAAGATGAAGAGAGCTCAGGTCAGCCACAAGACCTTGACCTTGACTTTAAATGAACTACTATCCAAGGAAAGAGAAAGAGAGAGATACAAAAAACAAAGAGGTAAAAGAGGTTATTATCTGGGGGAAACTTTCACTTCTGGTGTATTCTAACTGACTGACAGGAAATGGAGAATGACAGAGAGTACAGATAAGAGAAAAAAAATAATGCAAACACCCAACACTCATGCTGGGAAATAATACTAACACAAGGTGTTCATTCAAACCAAAGGAAGTCTTCTGTATATAATGCATCATTTTATCCTGACGTTGTTTTTCACACTCTGCGCAAATTGATAGATATAATCTTTCTAAAGTGTGATTCTTTCCTACACCACGCTGTTCATGTTGCATGTTTGGAGGAAAAGAGTTGCAACATGAACAGCAGGCACGAAATACACATTTAAAGAGGCTGATAGGTTTAATGTGATGAAGTGAGTCAGGGTTAGGCCATCATGTTAATGCTGTCAAATTAAAATTTATGAGGCTACTTTCAACACGTGAAGTATTCCCACATGCGACAGAAAATAAGGTCTTTTTGGTCAACACACAGTCACATCAAACCAAAGCAAACGTTCTATGCCTTTGGAAATTTGTTCCATTCCAAATTCAATATCATTGTTATTTCCATCTATTTATTATTAAAAGGGTGTTTTTTCGGCTGATGAGTGGGGGAAGTAGCTTTCATACTGACCGAGTTTTTGTTGGGACTGGACCATAGCTGATACACCATAGCGGTCCTTGGCAAAGTCCTGAAAGAATAAAAGAATGACATCTTAGCACTTCAGATCCATAATGTCACCCAGCAGTTAAGTAAAACATCACGATGCTTCTAGCATATGTATATCACCTCCCTATTGTTCTAAAAGGCAACTCTACCATTTTGATTTCACAAGCGTCAGGCAGTCTAGTACATCTGAGATAACAAACAGACAGAACAGATAATGAGGCTTATCACGATCTTAGGAGGAAACTGTCTAACGGAGAATTTAAAAGAGGGTGTTCAGCGTGCAGGTATTTGCATACAAACTGTTGCAAAGGTGTGAAAACAGATGCAGAATCAAAGCCAGACACAGAGGCAGGGGACTGGAAGATGAGTGCTGTGATCTGTAGGGGATACTTACATCTTCTTCTGTGCTTTGTTGTTCAGCAGCCTGAAAAACAAAGAGGTGACAAAGGTTTAAAGGGCATTGCAAATAACTAGGAAATAACAAGAGGACTTTCCATTAAGTTCAAATTTCAAACATAATAAAAATGTTAATAAAACATTCGACTTCAAATGGAGCAACTTAAACCGTTCTGCTGCAACAGTCATGTAAATTTGTGTTTTCATCTTGTGCTATCATGGATTTGAATAAAATTAATAAATCACTGCTCAGTCCCGGAGCCAAGTCTCAGATCCCTGGAATGCACCGCTCTTCCACACACTGCTCTCACACATCATAGACAATGAATAATGGCAGGAGGAGATATTGCTTTATAATAGAAACAGTGTAAGTGGAAAAATTCTTTATTTCTGCACTGACTTTCAGGCAAATGAGTCCCATAGCAGGATGAGATCGAGTCTTGGCAAAGTCACAATTCCATTTTCTATGCAAATTGATATTGGTGAGCAGAAATGCCTGGTGGCTGCCGAGTGAATTGGGATCACCCATCCTCTGTAATATAAACCAGTCACACTACGGATGCTATTGCAGTTTATGATCAACTGAATATAGACCTGCTACAGCCGTGAGGCGACCGACCCAAATTGACAAGTGTCAGCACAAAAAGTGCGAACAGCAAATGATCCAGCTAACATTCATTCATACCATTCAACTCAGCTCTCAGGTCTTACCAAAGGCAATGCTTGCCTCTGCCACACTGATAAAGGCAGCAATAGCTGGCAGATTAAACAGTGACACACCTGCTTCTTCCATGAAACTTGCTGACTGGAAGAAATCTGCTGAAAGAACTTTGCTGCTTTCAGCTGAAAGAGCTCCTTGAATCATGACACACCACTGCATGTGGTGTCTAATTAGTCTGGGAAAAGCTGTTATTGAGCTAGATGACACATTTTATCACACTGGACAAAGGGACAGCCTGAGGAAGAATTAGTGAATGCACATGTACCAATAATGACCTCATCATAGAAATTTAGGGGAGGTTTTTTGGGCTATTTCATTTCATCATTCTATTACTTGACACTCCACTGTGCTGATATAAACAGCCTTAATACTGCTGCCGCTTTATGTATGTTTGTAACACACACAAAAAGGCAACGTTCTACATAACATGCACACAAATCATGAGACTGCGTTGCATGTTGTGCACTTTGTGTAGAAAAAAATAGCACTTTGTTTGGGTGGACATAAACAAAGCCAAAATGACAGGAATACTCAAACAATGGACACTCGTGCCCCCCCTGTAGATAGCCAACCCTCCTGGACCTACAATACCCAACAAAACTGCACGTCACAGCCTTAACAGCTGTAAGATGGGGCGACGGATGTGAAACAACAAACTAGGAAAAAAAACCACAGAGCACTGACCAGTTTGGCCTGTTTCTCAGCCTTCTTTGCAGCTTTCTCTGCTTCCTTCTGCTGTTTCTTCAGGCCTTTCTTTGACGGAGCCTGCTGCTCCTCCTCCGTCGCCCTGAAACAGGAAGAGGTGCACAACATAAACATTTCAGTCAACTTCCACCTTCTATTTCTCCTGCATCCCATCAGGAAGTTGTTGACCGCCTGGGAAAATTAATTCTTAGCCATCACCACCTCTAGCTTTTAAGTCTGCACTATCTTTAATCCCATTGTTATTCCAAACTAAACAGCAGTAGCCTGTGTGAATGGAGAGATGGGTGTCTGGAGAGCAGCAAAAAAGCAAAGATGTCAGGAAGTGCGATTAGCCAAATAAACTCCACAGCTTAAAGAAGACAGCAGTCTTGGCAGCAATTTCTACTTCCTTAAAGAAACTGTGAAGAACACAGATTATCTGATATGATCACATTAAGTTATATGTTGTAAAGGCCTTCATTTGCTAAATGCTACCACCAAATTACACATTACAACATAATGAGAGCATTGATAACCATGCTGCATATGTCTATTTGGGCATCAACAGGACAGTAGACTAAATACAACACTACATGCTTATCTTGATGTAATTATCAGGTATTTAGGTCCTAATAAAACATACAGGAAAAAATATGAGTGTAACTAGGTTAAAACTGATATAAACCTATTAGTACTATCATTAACATTCATAAACAGGTGAGAGTTTACTAAAACGCTGCCTTTCAAACAAAAAAATTAGGTGAATATCTCTGTAAAACAACTGTTGGGAAGGATCTTACTGGCTTACTGAAGAATTTGATATGCAAATATTTTAGGTCAAAGACTTAAAGGCTATGAAGAAAAGCTGAAATAATGCAGGTGTTCACAGAGTTTATGGATATTTTAAACATGCTGAGCTTTCAAACTGACCTAATCAGACCTCCAATCACAGTTACAAAAGCATTCTAAGATTGCAGGTGAACGAATGAGTGCTGTTTGGATTTCCCAATGGTCAGGTGTCTAGACTTTAAGGAAGTCTATGAGCAACAGAGGAGCTGCTTCTACTTAGTGACAGGAAATAACAAGGACTAAAGGCCAACTTTAAATAGCGATAAAGACAAAACATGAAACAAATATCACAACAGATAATGTCCCTGTCTTCCAGGTCAGGACTTCAGATCAGGTTTTATACTTGCCCTCCTGCTAAATTTGAGGCTTACACTAATCAAACAACAAATTAAGGTTGTTCTGAAATTTTATTTCTTGGTAGCAGTTCTGATCTACTGGTTTTGAAAGTGCATCAATGAAAACACCACCCCGAGACATACAAATGAGTAACCTTCTGAGTAACCTACTGCTACCTGATTACAGTTTTGAACCTGAATTCCACTGAAACAGAGTATGAAGTGGATTAATAAAGAAGTGCTTGGGCTGGTTTATCATTGCACCAACCAGTTTAAGCTGTTAAACTGGGTGGTGCAAGTGACATCAGTTTAACTGTCTGAAGCAGCTGTTAACACACACCTCAAATCAGCTGTCACATGAGGACACAAACAAACTCAATGGTTGTCCCTTCTTTACACTGCAAATTTAAGTATTCAAAAACACAAGATTACATTTGCACTGTAAACTACTCTTTAAGAATAACACATGTCAAAATGACAAAATCTAACAGATGCCCTAATGAAAGAGCAGTGAATGGATTGATGGGTTCATTATCAGTCAAAAAAAAAAAACCCTTATCAGTCCTTTTATGAGGTTTAGTCTTTCAAAGTTCACATGGAAAAGTGAAAGCTCTACACATTTATATTCATTTCAATGCAGCAGTCCTGTGAATTTATGCTGGTGAAACAACAAAGTTTCAATTTTTGTTGACAGAGTTTAATTCAATTCACAGCTAATTACTGAAGCTACTATTAGGTCTGTATTTTATTGTTAGGTGTCTGAAAAAAGTTTTTTTCAGTCAGTATCATTTAACTGAGGCAACACGCAGACTTATATTCACCTATATCACACACTTTAAGTAATGTTAATGGTAAATGACTTATTTGAACATCTTCCTGTCTTTAGCTCCTACATTAAAACGTGAACAACATGGCCCGAGCAATGTGTGATGACAGACAGGAGTACAGCTTTGGTATGTGCAGGAACAAGACCTGACAGGTTGAGAATTTTTAGATACATTTATAAAACTGGACATCAAATGTTTAGTTGTGTAAAGTAAAACAGAGAAAAATGTGTAGGAACATGAATCTTAATGTTTTTCAACTTATTATGAGCTTTTAATGATGCATCTATGAAAATTGCGCTAAGCAACATTATTTAAATCATATTCTGGCTTTGACTTGGTTTGAGTTTACTAAGAAGAAAGAGGAAGTAGAGAGGCTGAAATGTTTTCACAGAACTAAGTTACATTTTAGCCCCTAAAAACCTGTAATATCTTGTCTGGTACTTTTAACCATGCAAATTGCTCATTAGATCACGGAAGGCCAGCACATATTGATAGTTTGTTTGTTTTTTTAAGTTTAGTATGCATACAGCACAAGTGTCGACTGCAGGTAAGTTCACATGTAAATGAGCTAATACTATAGTTTATAATGCTTGTTTAAACAATTTGTTTACATAGTTTACATTCTGAAGTCTTGACTTAAAATTGTCAGATGATGCAATCTGCTGCATGTTCAAGCAATGTCGCTAGCTGCTGTTAGCACTCCTGCTAGCACATGCTAGTTACAGCACAATGTTTTGTCGTCATTCTGTGACAAGTGAGTTATTACATGCACAACTTTTACGTGTATCTTACACCTGAGTTTCCTCTTTAGTCATATCGAGCTATTTTCTTGGAAAAGCAGGACAAAACGTTTAACGGCTGTCTGACAGGGAGAAGCACCACATCAGCTGTTCACTGCATGGACGTGCAAAGGAAGGAAGGATCCTGTTTTGACGGAGCACACAATACCGGATGCTTTGGGTTCCGGCTGGAAACAAACGGCTCAAGTGAAGTTCCGCCCAAGTTATTTTGTCCAGCGCACATGTTAGACAAAATCGTGTAAACACCGAATGGAAAATAACCAAACTCGGCGTCAACTTGATCATAAATGTACAGACTGCTTTGGAAGGCATTCGTTTAAAGTGGCAAACAAATTTAATATAAAAGAAAAAATAAGAGTAGTACTTTTAAAATGGATTTTCTTATAAACTAAAAAACAAATAAAAACACAAACAAACGACCGAAACGTGAACATAGCTTAGCATGGGCAGTTTATATTTATCTTGAGCGCACTGAAATAATATAACAGTGTAAAAATGAATGTCATTAATATAGCTATTTAATGGCTTAGAGACTGGCACAGAATTTTTGCTGTGTTAAGATTCTGTTTTTGGGAGGAGGGTATATCTTTGCTATATTAACAAAATAAAGTGAAATTTGCCTTCAGAATCGAAAAAGAATTATTGGTACACAATCAACTTGTTCTTATTGAGTCTGTTGCCTAAAGTATCTTAGTTTGATGATCATTTTATGGTAAAACACCTTTGAAGTCTATGCAATACATGTGCCAGTATTTCTGGTTTTATACAAGATACACTGCCTGAATTAGAAACATAAACACTATCAAACCACCACAGGATGTGCGCAAGCCTGTGGTAAAAACATAGGCACTGCTACATGATCACCATGTGTGGGCTTTTTTACGCATTCATATGAACATTAAAAGTGACAGTCCATGAAATTACTTTCACGCCTTCAGTCGAGTGCACTAAGTGCATCCAGGTATCCAGTGACCTTTGCAGGAATGGCCATGCACAGTGAGTGATGGCGGTTTGAATACAGTGGGGGGTCATCAAAGCTTTTCTCAGGCTGTTGGCCACAGGAGCTCCTGGTACAGGAAACAGCCTTCCTGCTGCTCACTTTCCAACCACAACAATGTAACCATTAATGGAGCAGGTCACTGCCCATAAGAGGACCTGTGGTATTTGTGTTCCTTTCAACTTAACTTTGCAATACCCCTTTAAAATACCCCCAGCACCTCTATCATCAATTAATTCAATATATCTCATCAGGAAAATGTTAATGAGGTCCCCTTACAGACCGGACAATGGTCTCAAGTAGGAGTTTGAAACTTGGATGCACCCTGGTAATGAATCACCAGTGGGAGCCATTTCCTGTCCATTTCAACAGCTTTGGCCTTTAACCCATAAAGCAAACAAGAAACTCTTCACTGCTGCAACATTCGCACGATTTTACCTAAACTGATATATTAGATGTCAGAAAGGTTGGGTTTTTGCAGCACTGCGCAGGAAGATGATACTGATGTTTTGATAATGCCTGCAGTGTCATCTGATTATTATCATTTTATAAAAGCATTGAAAATAAACACTTCCTGATGTTAATGTTATAAAAGTAGTAGTTAGTGTTTTAGAAGTGTATGTTTTTGAGCAGTGAATATTTTCTCATACAGAGAGAGAACAAAGGTTTTAATTATTAACGAGAGGAAACCTTATTGCACCCAAGGATGAATTCTCACAGGGGCCATGAGCACTTTTTGTGCACCCGACCGGACAATTTGGATAAAAGCCCTGTCCATTTATGTTTTGTTATAGTGATAAAGTATTTATGAAATTGTATAAAATACATCCACACGAAACAAATAATTCAAGAAACAGATGATATGAAAGTGTGATGAAATCTCAGAAACTGTCATGTGTTATTAAATGTGTGTTCATTTAATTTAGAACCATTTTCTTAATCTCTTGATCTCTGGTCATCCAATTTATCTTTCAGCTTCAGTAGAGGTTTTCAGATGTTGAGGTTTAATGGTTTATTCAGAATAGCTTTTTTGTTGGATTTAAGTTCCCAACAATAAAAGTTTTGAGATCATTCTTTTTTCTTGTGCATTTTGACCATTTCCTTGTTAAGAAGTGTATTTGTCTGAAAAAATATATAACTAAAATTGAATCAATTAATGGAACACTAAAATGTGCACATGAAGTACATTTCTATGTACATGGTTGCTGATTTGATCCCAAAGCCAACAACAACCTCTCCCATTGACAGTGAAAGAAGCAGATGAAGAGGGTTCCTCTGAACTGAAGTGATAATGGCAGATCTGTCCCTGCACTGGGGAAGGCAGCAGGGCTCTCATGCTAATTCTGAATGATCTTGGAACATTTCCAACTGAAAGAAACACCCTTTGTTTTATCCTGTCTCTCTGCGAGAGACCCGAGCCCCAAAATATCCATTAACCTTGTGCCTCGATGAGGGCACTTCACACCTTTTTTTACATGTAAAGAAATGGAAATGTAGCTCTACTGGAGTCTTGAATGGAGGCCAGCGCTGCAGTGCACAGTGGCCATTAGATGACTTCACTCTCCTTGACATCTATTGTTGCCAACTTCCTTTGGTCTCCAACTTGGACATCACACGGTCACAAGTCCACCCACATTAAATTTCACTGCAGACAGACAAGAGGAATGATAGATGTGAGTGTGTGTGTGTGTTCGAAAGTTGTCATGTTTATGTCTCACCCTTTAATTACATGATTTCAGCAAATTTATTAATGATGTTGGACCCCTTGGGTTCACAACAAAGGCTGTGTTTCCCTATTTGCATCTTTTGAATATATGACTTGTGTTCTGAATGCTATATTTTTTTTGTTCTGTGAGGTGGGAAATAGCTAAGTTGACCCAGTGACCGCCTCTGCGATGTAAGAAGGGATAACACTTGTTTACAAGTCAAACACAATGGAGGCAGTATATCTTGCAGACTGGAAAGAAAAGAAAAGAAGTCAAAGGAGAACTTAACATGCTATTTTCTTTGTTCAGGAACCATATGGGTGCTAATTATTACCAAAGATTTCAGCTTTTGTGTCATGGCTGCTTAAGATGTAAAAGGTGCACAGATGTTCTTGCAATTACAGGGCCAGTCTGCTCAGTCCTCCTTCTGCTTTTTGAGCCAGATCAGGTAGACATTTGTGTTCGGAGACCCCTCACCCCACCACCACCACCACCACCACCACCACAACCACCCCAGCCCAGACACCCCCCTCTCTTTAACCCACAAACACCTCATCCCCCACTCCTCCAGGGGAGGAGGAGCCGGAGTTAAGTGAAAATGCACCACCACACAGTCATTATGAAAGGCATTGAAGTTTTTTATTTTTACATTACAAAAAACACAAATCTTGAACAGTAAAAAAGCAGCATACAGTTTCTTACCATTACTAATCTTCCAGTGTGAATGACAACAATAAATAATAGCTTTCAGATAATCACACAAGTGCGAACACACAAATGCTACAAATTATGTACAGGTTTTTCAAGAGCAGCTACCATCCCTGAAAACGGAGAAGGGCATTGAAAGCCCGAGCTTTAATGGCAACACACATGATGAAAACAGGCAGAATGGGTATTGATTGAGAAGCTGAATGAATAGAAATGAGGCAAAATCTGAGGACACAGTCTGCTTTGAGGAACATAAAACTTGCATAAAAACTGCAATAAAAACCCTCACAAGACACACATTTGCAGTAAACAAGCCAAACAAACCAACATGTATAAAAACTTACATGTGTACAAATTGTAGTAAGTTCTTTAAAATTAAAGCTTAGTCTTCTTCTCTCATGAGAGCATCAAGTCACAGACTCTGAGGCCAACTGTTTGTTAGCTGGACAAAACACTTGAGGACTCAGACTCAGTTGACACGGATGAAATGTGCCCTCTCTTTTTCGTCATGAGATTTACTTTTTGACTCGACCTGCTGGTGACTGTCAGTGCACTCCTGGCTGATTTCTTAAACTTTACTCCCAGGAAAGCATAGAGGATGGGGTTGAGGCAGCAGTGAAAATAGGCCAGAGCCTCGGTGATAGAAATCCACTTCTCCACCGCCTGTTGCAGTTCACAAGAAGAGGGGATCACATTCAGCATTATGAGGGTGTCCAGGAAGATGCCAACACAGTAGGGCAGCCAGCAGGAGAAGAAACACAGGATGAGGATGACTGTTGTTTTCAACGCTTTCTTCTTCAGTGCCTGCCCTTTGGCGCCTTGTGACAGCTTGACGATGATGATGCAATAGCAAATAAGGATGACCAAACCGGGCAGGATGAAGCCCACCAGGATATGCTGGAAGCGGAACACAACTGTCCATATGAGACTGGTTTCCTCTGGGTAGATGCGCTGGCAGATGATCCTGGAGTCTGCAGTCTCCATGCTGTCCTCTAAGAAGAGGAAGTTTGAGGACCCCGTGCTCTGTACCCTGGCAAACACCAGGTCCGGGACGGTCAGCACAGTCGCAGGCAGCCACACACCCAAATAGATCACTCTGCTAGCAAGGAGCTTCCTTGTGGCCTGGCTGTTGGTGGCACGTACAACTGCCAAGTATCTATCTAGACTGATGAAGGCCAGGATCAAAACGCTGCTGTACAGGTTGACAGTGTAGATCACGTGCACAGACACGCAGAGGAAGCTTCCAAAGTACCAGCTGCTGGCTGCATCCACAGCCCAGAAGGGAAGAGTGAGGACGAACAGCAGGTCAGCCACAGAGAGATGGAGCCGGTACTTGTCTGTCATCGTTTTGACCTTTTTCTGATAGCCCATGACAACAATGACCAATCCATTGCCAATGATTCCCAGGATAAATATTATTCCATAAACGGTCGGCAGGAATATCTTGTTGAAGTTGCTGCTTAATGCTGCACCACATGCCTCTGGGAGTTCCAGGTCAAAGTCTCCAGACTCCTCTGAGATGTTGTCAGAACTGTTTTCAAAGATGTAAAATGGCACCTCATACTGAAATAAAAGAGAGGTAAAAAGTTAGAAAACAACCAATTTTTTTCTTCAAAAAGGGTGAATTTTGAATGCAGACCTGCTTTCAAAAAGTTGAAAAAAGTTTTAACTAAACTTTTCTCTAACTTGCCAACTTTTCTC
>JAPZDY010000005.1:16504565-16524720 GCA_029783645.1 Ctenochaetus hawaiiensis
CTACACAAGAAATGGGGAGTTTTACTTCAAAACTGACAATAACTTAGACTGCAGTAATTTTAATACACCTACTGAGTGGAAAATGATGAAATAATAAGGAAAAAAGCCTGAAGCATAAACAGAAACAACTGTCACGCACAAGTTAGAACAAAAGCTCTGACTAACAAACTTACCGACATGTTTACCACGCGTTGTTACCACGTCAGGATCAGTGTGTGAGTGTTTGTGCGTGAAGCGGAGAGAACGCAGATGTTAAGCTCGTGAGCGAGGAGGGTCCATAAATAAAGGCCGCTCTCCTGTCTCCTCCCCCGGGGGGGGGGGGGGAGCAGCAGGATGCGCCCTCTCCAAAACGGGTCGACTATAAAACAAGTGTAGTGCCTGTGGTGAGGGCGTGTGTTTGTGATAGAAACCCGCGACTGTTAAAAAAAGACGTTGAGGCAAGTGTTCTGTGGCGAAGTGAAGCAGACAGATAGTTTCAAGTTATGTAACCATCATTTGGCAGCCGCGTGATAATTATTTAATGACTTAGGGGTTAAGAATTTAAATTGATGAGGGTTTTTTTTTGCTCTCCTCTGTGTCAAATAAAACTTCCCTTTATGATGTTTTTTTGTGTGTGCATCATATAACTAAAGGAACTAAAGACCTTTACAAACAAGAACTATCCTACTCCTAGAACTAATTTTGAGAAGAACAGATAAGCCAGGATGAACAGACATATGCAACAATGCAAGTGTCATGATACGACTGTGACAAAGATTAATAGATGCTAAAAACACATCTCAGGATCACAGATGCACTTGGAAGATTAAATTTAAAAGAACTTTAAGTGGAAACAGAAAGAATTTATATTAGTGCAATCAGTTATTCACATATTATTAAGTGCAGTGATGAGCTCTGCAGGGATACATGTTGCACTGTTGCCACAGTGGATAAACAGGCTGTGAAGCTCAGGAATGCTACTGCTAAGTCATTTGACATTTAGTCCCAACAAATATCCTTTTGCGAATTTATTAGAACATTAGAGTAATTTTAGGATTACACAGCCCAGCAGCCTCACATTTTACACTCCCCTCCTCATTCTGCATGAAGCGGAGGACTAACATTTAGATCGGTTGTTTAAGGTCTTCTCCAGCCTAATATTTCTCTCTACAAATCGCTTTAAAACTGTGTCTGATGACAGTTTTCATCAGTGGAGGTCTGAATCTGTCCTCACCCTCATACACACCCTGTCTCTCCTCAAGTGCTGTTATGTCTGTGCTTCTAAATGACCCCCAGCAGATTTAAAAAAGAGCCACACACACTATAATGTGGGATTTTCTATCAAACGGCCCTTGAGTCTCATGCTGTAGAACATTTAAACTCCCACAACCCTCTCTGATTTCAGTTAAGGTAGCGATGACAGGGCCTGGCCACACGAAACACTCCACCCTCCTCTCAGACGGAGCTGACGGTTGTCTGAAACTGAATATCCTCCATGTGGCATGCAAATGCTATTTTATGTCTTTGATATGTGAGAGCACTGATCGATTCAGCGAGTCAGTCTGCATCATTGATTCTATTGATGTCTCCTCTTTGCAATAAAGAGGGAGTCTAAGAGCTGTTTGACAACTTTTGGCAAACATCACCACATTTTCATTGAACAAAAACAACATTTTTTTCTCTGAAGTGCATTTACATGCAACTTTTTTGCATGAACAATTATTATTGGAAGGACTACTTTTGTGCAGTGCATTTCAGCACTGAAACTTTTCCTCAACTATTAGTGAGAGGTTATATAAGGTATCATTGTGGTTTAGCAGCTACCACTGCTGAAGGTTGTGTTCAATTCTGAGCCTGAAAACCCCCAAAATCACCACAGAGGAGTTTCAAAACATCAACAGTTCACTGTGATAAAAAAAGTTATACAATCGGGTGCTCATCAAAATGAGGAAGTTAGGAAAAAGATTACTGTCATTATGACTTATAAAAACTCCTCCTGTTATTAAAAGATGGCATGAAATTCGCTGCCATTTGTGTTGTGACTGTAAAACATGAATGCTTTAGCAGCGCTGACGTACATTGTGTTCGCTCAGAATACAATTTCCAATGCATGATATATTCAAATTGCAATGTTTTTGTTGTCTCCTTGTATCTGGCCCAGCCAAAATCCCCCTGGTGTGAGGGAAACTTTGTATTTACACTTTCATTTTCTTTTACTTGAATGTGTTACCATCTGCAGAAACAAAGAAAACACGCACACATTTTGAATAATAAGTAATCTGTTAAAATAGAAGTACTGAGACAAACACAGACAAAGAACAACTAAGATTTTTGCTGTAATCTGATAACAAAACATTAATAGAGTAATAATAATTAATAATTAATGATCTGCAATCACTTAGCATTCACAGTACTTTTTAAAGTAACTCACTGGATTTAAATGAAAGTAATAAGACTGTGTTGACTGTTTTGTCCTGCAGCTGGACTCCTGAGGAGAGAAACAGGGGGAGTCTGCGGCTCAGAGAAAGGCCACTGTATTGGTATGACGCTCTTATCAACGTCATTCAGGGGCAGACAGACAGTTGCTCTTTTATCTGTCTCCTCCAGAACTCCTGGATTCCATCTGCGCGCTGAAGTACACTCACAGCTTCATCCTTCACATTCCCCACATCACTTTCACTTTAGAGGGGAGTTCCTTTGACTCACTTTGTTAAGATGTTTTGTTTGATGATTACAGTGTTAGCACTTCTAATGAAGCGTACTGATGTTTTTTTTTAAAAAACCCACAAGGTCTGCTTAAATATCCCCAGAGCTGATTTAAAAATCTCTCATTTGTGTTTTAAGGTGGTAACTCTCTGATATGATCCAGTTGCTTGGTGTTGGCACTCTGCTATTCTCGTTAAGAAACACACACCTGTGAGCAAAGTGTTTCACATATTTGCAAAAGGAAAGAACTCAGTTTAACACAGGGCATAACCATCACCGACCATAATGAATTTATTTATCTCAGTTCAGTTTGTTCATTATTATTCATGGAGTTATGTTAAGGTCATATGAGTGCATAATCAAATCTGAGCAAATATTTTGATATTTGAAGGAAACGCCTTAAATGGTGTTGTAATGGTGCATCTCACTGTAGTTAGTTTAATGGGATAGATTTCCTTCTCACATCAGGATCCCTTACTTAATCAATTACAACAACTGATGACCGATACACACGTGTCAGCATGAAACTCTTTTTGCTGCTAGTATCTGTATGTTTGTACCTTCATCATGTTTGTACTTTTGAATCAAACTGTAGATTTTTGAACTGCAGGAGTTGCAGGAAAGATGTCAGAGGGGGACTGTGACTGTACAAGGCGCAGGAAGCAGAGTTTGATGAGTTCAGTCTGTTGTCGGGTTTAGGCAACAATCAGTAACATCCAGTGCTGGGGGTTCTGTGTGTTAGGAAGGAAGAAAGATCGTAAATTTAGTAAAATGTCAATAAATACTTCATAAATGAGATTTTCTCTGCAGGATTTGTGTGCACAGGCAGGTTTTTCATTGAGTCCTGCTGTCAAAACAACATGGACAGTTTGCACAAATATGCACAAATCCTACAAATCTGTTAAATGCTGGGACTACTTCATGCTGTGTAGTGATACTGGGTCGATTTACTGTAAGCCTTTTGCTAGATTTTGGCATTTTTTCCATGTGCTTTATTTATTTGCACTTACCGTTCTCAAATTAACTAAAATGAGCCAAAGTTTATGTGGAACGTCAACACAAAAATGTAACTTTGATGCAGATATCTGGACAATTGACACAAGAGTTTGACCATTTTCTCCTTTTCTTGGCACTGAATTGTGTGTTTATTGATTTTTTAAAAATGCAATGAAGAATAAAATGTCCAAAAAAAGTTAAGTCCAGTGTTTGTTGCCTTGTAGTGTAATAGGTGTAATCATTACACTGCAGTCAATCAGCTTTTTGTAAGTTACCTTCATCATCTGTGGAGTCGTGTGTTTACATGGAGCTTATCATTTTGTAGGATTTCAACAAAAGAGATTTCACTCCTCATAATAAATAAGGCCTTTTTTTGGCTCCAGCAGGGTATCTGCAGCCTCCACTGTCAACGTGAGGATTCAGATTGCTATCGGCCTGGAATACAAAAGATCTGTGAGCTACTTAGAATACAAATCACAAGAAGTGTGAACGGCAGTGAAGGGGGCTCTTCGGTGAAGAATGGCTATTGAAATGAGGCAGAAGAATGCCAGCGAGATAAAGAGAAGAATGAGCAGCACTGTTCAAGTCAACACCAGCCCTCCAGTCCCAACTCATCCCGGTCCTCCTCAGCAAGTCGGCACGGGATAATTTTTCATAATGATACCTGTGTTCAAATATCACCTTCACTTTTTTTTCTCAAAAAAAAAAAAACCTCTGCATAGAAAATAACATCCAGCCTTTGTTTTTTTAAAGCTGACTGGGTGTCGCCCATAAATGCTCCAAAGGATTTTGGTTAACTCAAATACCTTTAATCTCTTGTCTGAGCTCAGAAAAGTGGTTTGTGTATTTTAGCTCAATACATGCACATGGGAACTCCATGTTTCTGCCAATTCATGTGGACTCATACATTTGTGGGACAGAAGATGATTTTTGTGTTGTTGCAATATTTGTAAGTGCTTCATATTTGGCTGGCAGTTTGATTTAGTGCAACAAAACATCCTCTACTCATTAAAGTACTGTCACATCTCATATTGCAACCCACACACTATTATTTACACTGTCAGAGCAGAATCTGTAGAAAGTGTTGAATTTATTTTTGTAGAATATATTGCACATTCTTGCATCCTAATGAGAAACTATGACCTCTGTAATGTTGGAAGGGGAGCAGAAATGTGGACTGTGTTGTTTTTTTAATGAGTCAGGATGATGTAAATGTCCCTGCATGTTTGTGGGTAGACTTATTTTCATTTATTCTCACTGGAATGCATAACTTCTTTATCTATTTATCAGTCAAGGTTCCATCAGGGTGCTCGTGTTTTCCCCGTTTCTCATGGCTGAAGTCTGTTCAGGGGAGAATTGGCGGTGTTTAGTCAAGATGAGAGATTCATCCTTCACTCTCTGGGATGCTTTGTTTGGGTTTCGTCTTCTGTCAAGGTGAGACTCACCGATCCTCAGCAAGTGAAGCATGACTCCAGAGAAACGTGTCTCCTGCGCACAACTAATCATGAAAGTTAAAATGCAAGTGCAGATGTTGTAAACAAGTGACCACAATCTCACACAGAGTCTTCGCTAGATTCGAGCAACACTCAGAAGCTGTCAGTGCAAGTGGAAATTTTTTCCTCACAAAGCTGGCACAGAAAAGTCTTAATAATTATATTTCCATGGAGAGAAAAAATATTTGTAAAAGTATCCGGCATGCTTGCTTGCTTGCTTAAATGTTTGTGTCTGAACAATGGACCCACTTTAAAGACAAAGCTTGCCCCTTATCTTTGGTAGGCACCCTCTTAAACTTCCTACTTGGCTGTGGTGCTGCATGTTGGCCTTTTAGAGAACTTTTTTCTTGACCTAAATCAAGGTCACATTAACCTTGTGAATTTAACATGACATGCAGAAACAGCCTGTGGGTTCAACTTTTAGCCCATGGATAATTCTTAAATTATAATGTGAAGCAACAATCATCTGCTTTTTTTTTCAGTGTTTTATCCCCAAAACTTCTTCATGGCTTTATTTAAGTACATTGCACAAAGTCGTTTAAGTGTTTGTGCATTAAGAAATGACACGTAAACTCATTTGAACACTCCCCCTTCCATTGAAAAAGATACTTTTCCAGTTAATATTTGTTTATGACTCTGTTTTAAGTACCATCACTCTGACATACAGTAGTGCTACAGGGGAAACAGTGAGATGGCAAACCATAACTTGTTTATATTAGCTTTTTTCTGGCTGAAATACATTCGTGCTCTCTCCTCTGCCTCTCATCTGACAACGTTGGTGGGCAACAACTGGAGGGAGCTGACTTTTTACTGCAGAACCCTTTTATGCTTTTTAGCCTGAATCCTGCTGCTGCCTGCCCTGACATGGAGCCCGTGCAGAATTAGACAACAGGGCATGAACCAATAAAAACTGAAATAGGTAAAACTGCCCTCGAGCCGTTTGAGGGAGAAATATATCCAGATGTGGCAAAGCTCCAAAGCAAGCCACTAGGCCGGTTGAGAAACGCAGCCTGCTGTTGCATAGGAAGGGTGTTTTCTATGTGTCCATGATAAATGCAACCCTTTCCTTTTTCACCAACGTCTCTACTGTGGTTTTCCCTTGCAACAGCAGTGAAACACTGGCACAAAGCAGCCTGCAGTGCCTCATGGAGGATTGTCTGTCATAGATGTAAATTATGATCTACAAACACACACAAAGAGGCCTGATTAAACGATTATCACTGTGCTAATTTGCATAAGAGTTGCTGATGTCCATTAAAAACTGCTTCCTTTCAGGTTTTCTCAAAGAAAAAAAGGTAATATAAGTGTCACTGCATCAGCAGATCAGAGACCAGCAGCAGAGAGAAATTCAATCACTCTTTGAATGAGAATATTTTTTTCTGCAGACACCAGGAGATCCTTCTGCTGCATTTGTATACGACAGAGGATCACAGTGAGTGTTCTTTCAGGATCTCCGCAGGTGGAGGTCCTCCATCTGGCCTGTGTGGATCGTGGAGGAGCCTTAAAATGCGAACAGAGGTTCAGCTCAGCCCTGATCACCTCAGATAACGGGGACAATGGGCCAGATGACGGCAGATAAGCTTTCCAGAGTCGAGTGACCAGGGGAGGGAGAGAGGGAATAAACCTGCTGCCAGGCCGGACCACCTCATTACTTCCACTGTCAGGAGTCTTGAAGTCTGGAAATCTTTTTAAATTACACGTCAGAGGCAGTTTATCTCACAAACACTAGCCAGCAAAGTTTTTATTTTTAGCTTCTGACACTATCACTGATCATCATAAACATTTAAAAGCAGGCACATGCTGGAGGGTTGACTGATACGTTTGTGGCCTTTCGTAGGAATAGGCACAGCTTTCGTGACATGAACCTGCTGTTCAACTCCTTCAGTGATTATGCAAAAGTTTGAAGTTAATAACTTTTGAGGTATTTTTGCTTTGGGCAGTTCAAGAAAATCAACATCGGCTTCTGTGTTGTCATCTGCTACCTCTGCTCAAGGGCTTATCACCCCACCCTATTCACATGAATTAACACCCACAAACCAATACCTTTTACCCAAGATACAGAAGGAGCTCAGTGATCGCCATTTTGACAGTGTGGTCGATGTCTCTGCTGCTGTGGACACTCTCTGGAGTTCCAAGATGCCAATTTCTGCTTAAAAAGCTAAAGAGGATCTATATGCTCCACAGCCACTGCAACAAGTGTGTTAATGTGGTGGGGAAGCATGTTATGTTATTGTGTTAAGTTTCCAAAAGATTTCACTTGTTCTACCTCAAACCTTAAATTTAACAACCATCCTGTATGATTTTAGTCTGCAAACAGATGTGATATTTGTCTGAATAAGGTACTTTACTTGCATTTGGATTTACTTTGCAAAGTTGGTGTAAATCATGTAATGACTTTAGAGACTGGTAAATAGCAGACAATGGCAGAAAATGTAAAAAAAATCTTGTATTTTTCTGTTACTCAGCATCTTTTTCACACAAATAAACACAGCCCCACCTTAGTGTTAACTCTCCGTGTCTGATCATTTAAGTATACCTAACATTTGAACCTTTCCAGAGAGGCTCTGTGCTTGAAATCCTTTCGCCTGTGGCACTTTGCTTTTAGTGCTGATTTATAGCCCCACTCAGCACAAAAAGACAGGCCTCATTCATTATTTAAACCCTGTGATTGAGCACAGACAAGCTGGATTTAAGCATTGGAGCATCTTCATCGATGGACAGAGCTCCCTGTGACGAGTGACATAGGGCCTCGGCGTCCAGCACCAGACCAGAACAAGGCACCGGTGGAGGAGCATCCATCAGCCCCGGCCAGAGGGACGCTTCACCGCCTCTGTGGTGCCTCTTTGTCTGAAAGATGACACCGTCTGCACCGCCTGCCTGAAGCTAACAGAAAACAAATAGTTGTTTTATTTTCTTCTTCCTGCAGGAAAAAAAGTGGTGGGTTGTGACAACCGTCTGTCTTTTAACCTTTAAAAAATATGAATAAAAAAATGTTTTTCTCGCTCGCAGCTGATGAGTAACACAACCTAATCATCATCTAGTCATCAAGCTGCAGTCTTTTGTTAAGCAATTTGAATGCTGTGCCAACTTTCTATTTCACCTTAGGTCAATGCAGGTACACTCACTGTTTTTCTGGGTGTTTTCTCCATCACTGCTGATGTCGGAGCTTTTCTGCTAATACTTCGAATGTGGAAACAAAGAAAGCTCTTAGTCTCAAATGTGTATTATTTCAAAAAGAAGAAAAAAAAAACGTAATGCCAGTCAACAGAGTTCTGGGATTGTTTCTCCTCATGTTTGTATTGAGACAGACAGGGAGTGCCCCTCGTGAATTAAAAAAATACCAGATTTACTGCTAAACAAACCAAGCCTCTGTGCTCCCTCAGCCCTGTGATAGAGTTTCCTCTTCGAGACAACTCCTCGGTCGAATCCAAAAGGCGCTCGCTTGGGACCCGCGGCCCTTTGTACTCGGCTGCCTTTGGGTTTATTTTCTCTGCACAATTGAATTCTTCTCTTTTCTAAGGACTGCGAAGACTGTAGATCCCTCAGCTGATACAGAGTGTTGCCTTTCCTACCCCCCACTGCCCCAAATCTGTAAGGATTATTGTGTTTTTGTGTAAACAAAGATATGGAGTAAATAATACATCTGGATTTGCTGTGCCAGGACCAGCATCCGGTTTTCTGACTTTTTGATTATTTAGCAGGCCCATGTTTTAGAGCTGTTTATGACAGGAAATAGGACAGGCGCTGGTCACTCTGTCAGCATACCAATAGCACTGTGTTCCCACAGGAAGGCTATTGATCAGGATATGACAGGTGCTGTTTGTTTCGCTGTTTGTTTTGAGTCTTATTTCCACTCTTCTGTTTGTTTTCATTGTGCTTCTGAAAATTATATTGTGGTCTCCGCCTGACCTCAGCATGCCAATTTGGTCCAAACACACTCTCTTCTGGCAAACAATGAGGTAGGAAATGTCTATTAAAAAATTATTAGCAGCAAGTGCACATGGCTTATCAACGCTGTGAGCTTGACGAGCAGGATTTGATAAAGTGGGGAGGGTTTGGATTTTTTTCAGGCCTCGGGTGGTAGCGAGCCCCTGTGAACTCATATTGTACAGACTGGTTATTATCTGTCAAGCAGGGAGACACTTGGATATTTGCTTTGAGCTGCGGTGGCGAGAGAGGACATCCCCGAGGCTGCCGACAGAATGTGTCATTATCAGGAGTGTCAACAAAGCTTCTGGTTTATCATCAATAACATCTGTATGACAGTGGGAACAGTGTTTGTGTTGCAGTCAGCTCCATGCCCTGCTGTGATTCACTGTTTACTTTGCTCTTGTACCTAGATAAACCCTGCGTATTTTCAAGTGTTTATTTCACACCAGCTGGTAACCTTCCATGGCCTACATCCTCTACGAGCTTGAAATCTTCACTTGTTTTTATTTTGTCTGCATCATTGTTGCTCTTCACTGTACTGTTTCTGCTCCGTCCCAGAGATTTCCTGTCAATCAAAGCGTGCAAAGAGCACCAGGATGTTTCTTGTGTCGGATTTTTCTGTCGCTGATGAAGCTTCAGTTTTAGTTTCTGTTCTTGGCTGTTTATTTCAGACAAATTTACAGGTGCAAATTCAAAGGAAAAACCCTCTGATGCATACAGTCAGCATGAAAGCTTTGTATCAGTTGACTGTAGGTTGAATCATTGTCGTGACAAGCAAGAGAACAAGAAACCAATTCAGTTATAGAAAAGAGATCTCAGCTGAACACCTGGACTCAGAGCAGTTGGTTAACTTCTAATTTACTTGACGTCAGTGAGCTACAGGCTCCAAGTGGTTGAACTGAACTTCTGTACTTGATAGAACTTTGAGAAACTGAAATATTTCTTATGTTTTTCTGCTATATGCTACTTTATTGTATAGCTTACTCTTAACTCTCTTCATGTCATGGGCAAATGTTGTGCTATTTACTCTGCTACGTTTATGAAACTACTTAAGTCAAGTAAGATTAAGATTTTTGAACCAAACTTCCGAAACAACCCAACAGTAAGGCTGTTAAAATAAACTCATCCCACACCATCTAAAACATCAACCTGCTTCTTACAAGCTAATGTATAGATTATAATACTTCAGTAGTACTATAAAACACTGACAGCAGCTATTGAGCATTATGAGCGCTTTAACTTTTGATATTCAATATACTTATGACAGGCTACCTCTGTAATTTTACACTAAGTTCATCTCCAGATACGTTTTGCTATAATAAATAGAGGTCTGGTTACTTTTAGGCACAAAAAAATATGTAATTAGCAGGAAAGATCATGTTTTGGCTCATGCAGCCATAAAAAATCTCCCATGATCTCATTAAAAAAGCCTAGTTTTGGTCACCAGGTAGTGCTTGTAAAATGCCCTTCCTGTTACAAAAATTGGAAAGTTAAAGCTGTTAATTTGGATGTGGTCTGAATATTGGTCTCTTGTTTGGCACCATCATTCCCTCTAACCTCCTGGTAAGAGACCTGAACTCAGATAGACCTGGAGTTAACACAGCTTTGTCACATTGTTATGTATATAACTTGTGTACGATACCTAATGTGTAGAGATGAGAAAGGGGAAAGAGAGTCAATTGCTCTACATGTTGGGGTTTCAGTGTTGTTTTTAGCTGCTCACCCTTTTTGGTGAGCAGATTTAGATTTTTCACTTTATTTGTGATCACTTTGTGGAGGTGGAGAATATTCAGACAAGTAATCCAGAAATGTATCACAAGTGTGCAGAGTCACTCTTCCTTCATCAGACTGTGACAGGATGGTGCATTTTGAAGTTAAAATTTTGCTTAAAGTGACTTTAATGTTTACCCAGGACAGATAATGAAGTAATTGTTAAAATACAGATATTGCATGTGTCTTTGTGTGTCCAAGAAGCAGCAGCTCAGAGATGGTGAGGTGGAAAAATTGGTAGCTGGGACTCTTTTTTTGCTCATCTGTGAATCAACAATTCACTTCCACTCGATTTTGTACAAAAGGTGATTGTTAGCAGCAGGTCCGGCCTGTCCACTTACAGTTTCCTGGGTGAACCCTCCAGGGACTTGTGTATCCGTATTGCTCAATCACAGTTCACCTCTCTGGCAGAGGGCACGGACGGCAGCTTTCACACTCCCTTCAAATCAAATCAATGTCTGATCCATCATGTGGCCGCTTGCCTTCAGGGCAGCTCTCAGTCTGGAGGATCTGCTCTCTGTGATGTCCACTAGCTGCTTATGTCTTGGACTGACGTGTGTGTTTGTGCGTGTGTGTGTGTCTCTGTGTGTGTGTGTGTGTGTGTGCACAGAATAATAGAATTAAAGAGGGCCTCTGTCCCTCTCGGGAGCTTTCCATCTGGTTTTACATGTTCTGAAACAAAAGTAGGAGACTTTGACATATATATTAGCAGATGTTGAGACAGGATGCTCTGGAGATGAAGCTACTTTGAATATTTGGAGTGTTTTTGGTGATAAAATGTCTTGTGAGCTGTCATCTGGGGTACTGAAAGAAGCGGCATCTTAACTAAACATCAACATGAAGTCCTGTGACTTTGGGTCTTCTGCTGCTGTTTGTTGTTTGTGGCGTCTAATTTTGGGGAAACTGCAGACACAGCACTTCAGTCACACCCAACTCTGAAACATTTGATCCAAATAAACAAAATCATTAGTTCCTGTTTCCTTTCATAAGCACTTTTCCATGTCTTCAAAAGAAAATGTCATGAGACGGGATGACATGTGACATCGGTCAAATCATGTTCTACTAACCTCTTTCCAGCGAAATGTTAGGTCTCACACATCAGTTTTACAGGATCATAGAGAACTAAAGCTGTTTCATGAAGTCACATAAAACCTCAAGCTGATAGGTCATGATTATAAGGTAAAAAGGCATTAGTTCTGTTTTCTTCTTAAACTGTAGGGTATTTCCTCCAAAGTTAGACGCACACAGAATGCATGTACTGTATTATTATCATGACCAAAATATTTGTTTAAAAGTTCCTACTGTTTAAGGTTTTTTTTCCTGACGGAAGTAATTTTTGGAAAAAATCTCCTTTTCCTATGAAGGAGGTTTTAGGTCATCAGTAAAAGAAGAAACCCTGCAGCTTTTTTCTGTGGAATTTCTGAGTTTGATCAGCTCTTGTTATGAAAGATTACTCAGTTGGAAAACATTTAGTCAGACAAGACAAACACCTGTTCTAAGTGTCCGTACATCTCTGTATAAGCTCAAATGCTTAATGCTAAAAATGTTGAACTGCTAACCTAACAGCATGCTTTATCAGTGGTGACACGAGTCATTTCGTTTATTAGCATTTTGTTTACAATTTGTAAAGATCATTCACAACATTTGTACTTTGTTATAATTATTATATATATAGATTAAATGTGCTTTTGTGCTGGTGGTTTTCTGCTTTTTGCAGTTTGTTTCCGTTGTTAATAATGTATTTCAGCAACCTCTGTTATGATTCAATAATCTTTGTCTTTCAATACCTGTTTTGGACAAATCTACAGGAGAAATACAGATTTAGTGAAAATAGCATACACCTTTGATTCACTGAAAAAGCCTAGAATAATTCCAAATAAATGCTTGTTACTTGCCTAGGAAGAATTACATGTAGACCAAGATTCATTTAGAAATCTAAAACATTTAAGTAAATCTTTCAAATAAAAAACCAAAACTTCCTGTTGCTCTTTTTAAGTTCACAGTAAAAAACACATCAATTTTTTACTGACATTTGCTGAAAATTCAGGCAAATTAAACCATTCTCAGACAAACAGATGTAAAATCGGAACTTCAGACGGTTCCTAACTGTGAAACTTGAACTTCTCCTGAATCAAATGATCGATGGCAGTTGCTGCTGACTGCCAGAACAAGTTGGAAAAACCAGTGAGAGTCTCATGTTACTCTTGGCAGACATATGAACATATAAGCACATTTCCTTTGAGAATGCCGTCCTTATAAGGTGATTTATTAGAGAAAGTAAAGGTGCCTTTTTTATGTCTGGGCTGCCAGCAGGGAGTAATAATTAACTGCTTTTATTCATGTTAACATGGAATTTTAATCTCACTATCACATAAACACTGCAGCTTCAGCAGGATCTCACTCCATACATGTACTCACAGGCTCTGCCGGTGATGAATTGCCAAGGTAAACATAAAGAAACAGACTTTCTCCTGCACCTGTAACCTGATCTCACTCACCTTTCTGTGTTTCAGACCTATTATTAGTCTTACTCATCCAACATTGACTGTAGTCTCTGACAGGGCTCCAGTCTTGGTGACTCATGCAACACCCACTGCTTTTTACCTTTTTACCTTCCCGGCATCATGCACAGCTACTTTTCCTATAGGCTCTCCGTTTCTCATCTCCCATGATTCATTAGATTTACAGAATGCCTGGCGGCTGGCTGCCATCATAATAGGTTGAGAAAGATATTCTTCCATCATCAAGTTTCTAAATCATCTGCAGGCTTTTCTATTTGGCCTTTTTAAAGGTAAAGATAACACACCGGCTTTGTAACGCTGAGGCAGCAATGTGTCATAAATCAAGTTTTTATAATGCACATCTCCAACAAGTGCTGCGATCCATCTCCGAGCAGACTTTGTGCTGTCTTTTAATAATATGAAGTAGTTTCATATCAGATTCTTTCATTCTAAAGAACTTAAAACATCTCTTTGTGCACAGCGAGGAGGAGAATTATCCAATCTGTTCTCTGTGAAAGTGTCAGTACTCCTGTTTACTGATGTTACAACACTTTTCTTTCGCACAATCAGATCATCTCTTAAACTTCAGGCGAACCTCTGGATAAAGTCTTCTACAAATAAGCGCACATGGAGCCAGCGGCTTGACTGAATTTCCAAAGAATGTCAAGCATCAACACAACGCTACATTTATTTTGGCACCATCTATGATTTCTGGCCCAAACAAGCCCATTTTCCTCTGCCTTGATAATTAAATGAGAGCTGCAGATATGCCACTTATCTCTTTTACGGCTGCCTTTCTTTTTACAACCCCGACACATTTTGTTAAGTCCTTGCAAGCAAACACTTGAACTCTCAAACACCATTTTTAGTGTTCAGCATCAAGGGGGGGGGGGTCTGCAGGTAGAGAGGAAGAGAAATAAAAATGAGACAGACACCAAGACAAAAACAAGTTGCTTATCGGACTGGTGGAAAAAACAGGCTGAACTCTTGGTGAACCTGTTTGTCCTGCTGTTGTTCTCTGTCTGCTTCATCACACGTATGCACATAAAAACCACTCTGTTCTGCCCTGACTTCCCCTCTGTGACGACTCTGTGACTGATAGATGCCACAGATGTCCACAGTGAGATCAATAACCTCCCACACCTCCGCCCCCCTCTTTGCCACGGATCATGAGACACTGCAGCCGCTGCTGTTTTGCCAGAGTCGCACTTCCCTTCTCTCGGATCGCGTGAGAGGTTTGAAAAGATGAACTACTGACTGGTGCAGAGAGGCTTGTTTTTGTCTCCCGTACTGCCATGCTGGCGTCAGAGTAGAGAACACCAGAGTGTTTAGTCATGAAGTCTTACGCAATGAGCGGCTCTTCATGCCTCAGCCGGTGCATGGTGGGGGGGGACCTCTGTGATGTGTTGCTTAAAGAAAGCCACAGGTGATTAAGTCATCAGCGCTGCAGCAGTCGCGCTCGTGCTTAGGGGACAAACAGAGCGGCCTCCTCAGATTAATGTGTCATGAAATGTGTGTTGCGGCTTAAGAGGCTGTTTGAGGGCAAGAGGCAGCAAATGAATTTTTAACCGCAGAGAGGCTCGTTAGTGGATTCTTCTGATCTGGACTTTGTGTTGCTGTGTTGTCGCCTCTGAGGGCAGATGGTCACCCCTCCCTCAGTAACGGGGGAGGGTGTATGTGTGTTAGCATTTATGTTTCTTTGTGTGTCTGTATCTGTGTGTGTGTGTGCTTTTATGATGTGTTCAGGTTTTATGTTTTGTCTTTGTGTTCCCATTATGTTTGTGTGATTGGTTCAGAAGTCATTTGTTAAATTGTCGAGCCCTGGGATCCAGTTTTTTTTGTTAAAATTAGGTGAAGGAACTCTGAGAATTTCACCTGTTTTCAACTTTTTTGAGAAATTTCTCTAATAAGTGTCAGTTTCTTGATACTAATGCACCAATCTGCTGTATTCTGTCAGGACTGTTACACTCACTTGTCAAATTTTTAAAAATGAGAGAAACTCCACCAGGAAGATGGGTAATTATGTCACTGAGCTGACACTGTTTTTCCTTGTTTTGAGAAAAACAAACCTTAAATGCTGAATATGAGGATAAATGGCAGCTCTGTAGTGCTCAGAGTAGGCGGGCAGGCGCAGGCAGCAGAAGCGTTAATAGCAGAGTATCTCATTGCGAATGTGAATACCCTACGAGTGGTATGTGTGCTTTGTTGCTGCTGACAATACAGGGTTGACAGCACATCTGGCATCATAGCGGGGCCACAGTGTTTGTCTCCCCCACCGGGATGTGCTCTCTGCACCATTAGCTGCTCACTAGGCAGGAAAAGACCAGCTACCGCGCCGTCCGACTGCCTGTCATTCACGATGCATCACTTAACACACTCAGCACACATGCACCAGTGTGGATGGAAGAGCGCTGTCTGTGCCGAATGGTTTCTGTCCTCATTTAACATTTAGTTCTCTGAAAATTGGCCACCGTCACTAAAATGACAAAAATGTAGAATGTGGTTCTTCCACTGGGCACCTGAAAAAAAGCCAGCCATTTCCAACCACAATGTTCTCTGTTTTACAAGTGTCATTTCGTTTGGCCTTATTTCTTCAGGAAGTTTGATTTTCAGCAAGATTTGTTTTGCTATGGAGACCGCAAAACAGATTACACATGAACATTAGCACTTCACACAAGTTTTAAGAGCTGAATGTTTCAGATGAAACTCAAAATTCTTCCAAAGTTGTATTTGAAGGTTGAAAATTGTTCGCATCCACTGGCAGCCGTTTTGACTTGTCACTAGTGTTTAAATCCTCCTTACTGAAGATTCTCCAGCACACTCAACAGCTTTTTCAAGAACAAAGTTTTACTCTCAACAACCTTTTTTGTTCAACTTAAAGTACAGGTGAAAGGTCAGGGACCTGGCTATTAAAAGTTAAAATGCTTTACTAGTTTCATCCGCTCACCTACATCATTTAATTCA
The DNA here is from genome assembly GCA_029783645.1 of Ctenochaetus hawaiiensis. NCBI lineage: Eukaryota > Metazoa > Chordata > Actinopteri > Acanthuriformes > Acanthuridae > Ctenochaetus > Ctenochaetus hawaiiensis. The sequence continues at coordinate 16,520,905 of JAPZDY010000005.1, forward strand.
TCATGATAAACAAACACAGATATGACATCTTGCATCTCATCACTCATTGTTTCACTTTTCAGCAGAAATGTATTTAAGATAAAATTTAGAAGTAATAGTTTGACATGTTGTGACCACTGAGACCTTTGGGTTAATTGAGGTCCCTAATCCTGGTTTAGGCCACTGTTTCAGTGTCAAAGAGGTAAGAACCCTGCAAACAAACAAACAAAAACAAGCCCGCAGTAAAAGAGTGAAAGGAGAGCTGTGTGACCTCTTCCATGACTCTGTTTGTCCAGCCAATTTCATGTCATTAAAGCCCCAACAGCAGAGCCATGAAAGCCTGAGAGCAAGTAGTTAAAGCGGCCCACAAATAATGGCAGAAAGAGTGGGGGGTGGCATTTGTACAATGACTCAGTCCAATGCAGACTCTTGTCCTCAGTCAGTGCAACAAAGCTCCTCCGAATCGTTAGCTGGCCTCTATTAGATGATTAGGATTTGACACACAAACCCGTTTAGGGCGGTTATTTCTCTGTAAATCTGAAGTGATGCACGACACCCCACGCAGAGAAAACACAAAGCAATTTGGAAAGCGTATATGAGCAACAGTCGACAGTTACAACACCGTTTAAATTATGAAGGTGTCCTGAGGTTAATATCACACATTGTTACTGAAATAGCTTGGAAAATGCAATCGTATCAGGCGTGAAACCCCATGAAATAAATTTATATGGCTGCACATTTGCTCCAGTTTTACTCTCCAGTGCACAGACTTTATAACACAAAACCTGGTGTTTTATCGTCACTAAAGCTGCTTAATTTACTGCCTTGTAAATTTTGTAACATTCTTCTCTGCAGAAGCTTCCCCTGGTTCAATATGTGACATTAACAACATGAGTAAGCGCTGCTGTGACCCCTGTCAGACTGTTACATCTTTTATTGGTTAACTAAGACAGATCAGGGTCAGAGATGGTTGTTTGAAATGGCAGTGATAAAATTAAACCCCTTTTAAGATGGTTGCCTTACTTTTCCTTCACGGGGGTCACATGACCTCATGCACAGTTCCACATCAGCAAACAACATTTACCAGCTGGGGGGGGAAACATCTCTTATTAAAAGGACAGTTTCTGTTTGCTTATCCATCCATGTGTTTCTCTCTTTCTATAAATAGAGAACAAACAGCCCTGGAGATGTGAGGCTGACAGATTGCTCTGGGTGGTGTTTTACTGCCCAGCATTATGTTGTAAAAGGGAATCCTGTCTGAGCAGTTAGCGACCTCCTCCACTGACTTTTCACTGCTGCAATAGAGCCTGATTACAAATAGTAAAGCCCCTGGAGCTTGTAGGTTTTTACCTCGTCGCACGCAGAGTGAATAAAAGTGGGCTAAGGCCATAAAAACCAAAATCCACCAGATGGTGCTCATCACTCCCCAAATTTGACTCATTCTCAGTTTTCACATGGTGTTTTATTAATTTCAGGGCAAACATCAGTCTCACCTTGCAACCCAACTCCTCCATGCTTTCGTGAGAGCTCAGGCTGGGAGCAAAGACGACCGTGGCTGTCAGCGTTCTTGTTTCTGGGTCCACATTTCTGTCTGCTTTAATGACTTATTGATGGACGACTGCCTTTCATCTGAGTGGGGCTTTCTTGCCCACTGGAGTGTCCAGCCGTTCCCATGTCTAAGGTTTCGCCCCGGACTTTCTCCTTTTTGATCATCCCTCAGCCTTTTTCAATCTATTTCAAGTCCGGCAGGCCCACATACCACCTCCCTGCCACAAGCGCCTCTTTGAATCCTCCATGAGGATAAATGTGTTGAAAAGAAAGGGGCGAGAGGAGGGCTGACAAGCTTGTGTTACCGGAGAGAGATTTACATGGGGCCATAAAAGCCGGAGTGAAAGGAGAGGAGGTATTAGAAGTGTAGCTCATACTCGAGGGTCAGTGTGTGCGAGGACAGAGAGGTAAACTGACCCCGCCACGCTGAAGGCCGGACAACCCACATACACCACCTGCACACACTCCCACTCACGCCCTGCCCTCTGGCCGATGAGTTTTTGGCTTTGGACAAAACACCCCCACCTTACTATCCTCCCTCTCTCAGTCAGTGAGCTGTCTACTGTTTCCTTTAGAAAATGTCTGCACCTCTGTGTTATTTTATCATTGTTTCTGGACCATAAATTACAAAGAGGAATGGTACCAGCTCTACCAGTACAGCTTAGCTAGCGCCTTGAAGCTACGTCAAGGCTGAGCAGTCCTCTGACACTTAGGATCCCCATGTGGGCTGGTGTGGATGGATCCCAGAGTGCCATGCTGCCAGAAGAAACAAAAGAAACCTTGTAATATTGTGAGTGAGGGGCCACAGGCTGACTTATGGTGGGGGAAAAAAAAAAAAAAAAAAAAGCCGGTCAGCTAGATGTTTATGAGAGGCCTTGGGAGGGAAATCAATCATTGCAGGGAGAGCAATTTATGTCCAACACAAGATAGTGACTGACATCTCCCATCCCACAAAGAGACTTTCTTGTGCTTTTAATTCGCTGAATTTGTGAGCCGCTGCTCAGGCCGCCATTCATCTGGGCAGACGGTCGCAGTGGGTTGTTTTGCTCGGGAGCGAGATGACAACAGGTCGCTGGGTGAAATGATTTCAATATCAGGCGTTAAAAGAGGATTGCGTGCGACACAGTCTGGTGAGCAAACTACTTCCTCAAATGCAAGAGAACATATCGTGCTCTGCATAACACTGTTTTTGTTTTTCAGTGAGGAGGGCCTATTTCTGACCTATGTTGTGACGTAGGTAGAGGTTTCATATGTGAAGCAGGAGAATATGCATCCTTAATTTGCCACATGGTTACAGAATGATAAAGAATAGCAGTATAAATTAAAATTAAAAAAAAAATGTTATTCAATAATTTTACCAGTAAATTGGGCCTGAAATTAGCAGGTTTTTTAATTGGGGTACTGCTTTTAAGTTGAAAAATGGACTATAGGTTTGCATGTTGTTGTCGGTTATTTTCCATTTCTGAGGGAAGAACTAAGTGGCAATCAGATCAAGTGCTAATGAAACATGTCTCCTGAAGAGGCAGCACAGCTGGGTGCAAGGGCCATCTAGTGGAAACATGTGTGTCATTACACAGATGGATTCTCCCACAGATCACACATTCACACTCTTTTATTTTACTTTCTGGTTCCATATGGGCAGCCACGGTCATTCATTATATGAGATTAGCCCCAATCAGTGACTGTTGTCTAATAATTTCCACTCACATTAAAACAGAATCATGTTTTTTTAAGTATTAGTTGGAAATAAATGGAGGTTAAAAATGAATGTAGACTGATTTGTTTGGATGGTTGCTTTTGATTGCTTGAAAGCCTATTCCCCATTCTCTCTCCTGGGTGCAAATTCAAATAGAGAGAAAAACAAAGAAAAAACTGTGAGTCAGATTTTTAGAAAATTGGCCTGCTTTGTAACTCACTGCATAAAGAGTGTGAAACTACCACACGGTTGTGAAAAGGTTTTTTTTTTTTGTGCGAGAGAGTGGAGGTTGTGTCCTTGTATGAAACTCATTTGATTACAACACACAGGTTTGACACACAAATCAAGCTCATAATGTAAAACACCAGATGGCATTTAGACTTACTGCCAGTTTTCGTGTCATATATTATTTATGAAATGTTGAGCGAGGTGTAATTAGTAGCACTTAACAGTAAAATTGTTCATGTGCACCATGCAGTCCGCTGCGTCCAGGGCATCATGCTGGGTGGCGAACCTGCCCTTGAATAATACAAAAATGTGTTCTTTGTTTGAAATACATTGCCTGTGGTCAATACATGTTTTTTTAAAATTTA
>JAPZDY010000005.1:16526513-16539724 GCA_029783645.1 Ctenochaetus hawaiiensis
TACATGTTTTTTTAAAATTTAAAATGAATTCAGTACAAATGATGCAGTCAAATTTATTTTGGTGCTACTTCAGCAGATGAGTCATTCGTCCACAGCATGCTGATTTGGAGCTGTATCTTCCTGTTTTTTTTTACTGTTTACTCTTATTTTGAGGAAAGGGAAACTGCTCCTTGCCAGTTCATATTGTTTCTTCAGCACCAGGGTACAAAAAGAAAAAAGAGATTGCTGAAGAAATGTTGGCGCACAAACAGAAAGCTGTTTCTAACATTTTACTCTGTAAAGTTTATACTGAGGATATGATCCCTTAGCAAATGTGTGCGCTATGAAAGATGTCTATTACATGTTCTTTTAGTGATATGTGTGTATATTTAGTATGTACTGATTTTAAACACGTCTACTCTGTTCAGACGGCGGACATAATGGTGGAGGACATGCTGTGCCAGTGTCAGTATCTCTTTTAGACCTTTAGTTATCAGATTCTTCCCTCCTGACGGCGTGAGATACAGTCTTCTTGGGCACTTATACACTCTGACATTAATCACTCATTCTTTTTCAATTCATTTCTCAATTATGTGTCCTTTTATGTTCTCATGCTGAGCAGATGCTGTATCATTAAAGTCAGGGAACTCAAACAGTTTGATTAAACTCAGAAAAAAAAGATGGTAATTATACTTAAAATACATTTCAAGCTCGGATAATCGATGTTGGTGCTGAACTGTTTATATGCTTCTTACATTGCCGTCACACTACTTTTAGTATTGCTAGCATTGACTTTTCCATTGAATACAGACTACATAAAACCTCATATTGTGAAAGTTTGAGTTTCTGTTTTTGTCATCGTTATTACTCTAGTTTCAGATTTAAACAGTGAATATATTGTGGGACAGTTTTGGTTTGTTCAGACTGAAAGAATCCTTTATATCAGAGAGTAAATTCGGGAGAATATGAGTTTTGTTTGAGTAAATTAAAAAGAGAATGAGTGGACTTGTGTTACTACAGATTTTGTCTCTGTTCATGTTGTGACAAAAATCCCAAACTGAGACTGAAATCCTAAAAACTGCTGTCAAAATGAACACTTCCCACGGCTCCCTGTCATCGTCTCATTCGTATTCCCCCTCGTCTCTGATCTTTCTGCTTGTTTGGCTCTTTGTGTAAGTTCATGTACAAATCTTCCCAGGCTTAGTTGGCTGGGATAAACAAGGAGAAAACAGCCTTCCTGTCCCTGGATACACAGTCTGATGTTCAACCCTGCTGGAGAATAAAAATGAAGGGGGAGAATTTTTATTTGCCTTTGAATTTTGGCAGGTTAAATAAACAGCCATGCAAAAGTAATTATGTAAATGAAGCTAAATTAAATTATTGATGCTCTTGTCAAACAAGAACATGAAAATGAGATGTCAATTGGCTATTTGAATTCTGGGGCTCGAACAGGTGTCTGGAATACTTCAAAATGCTTGAGTTTTGATATGGAGCTTTTTATATTAAAACTGTTCCTGGATTTCGGATTGAGCGCTTGAAAGGGTCAAAAAATTTAACTGCATTATTTTCATAAAGAATAGTTTATAAGATCAAAATGTGAAGATGATTATAAACGAAAATCTTATTGACAAGGTTTACCTATAGATCTCAGTTAAAATTCTATTTAAATTGTCCACTATCATGCTGACAACCAACCTGTGTTTTGAATTATATAAAAAATATCACTTTTTAATTCAAAACAATATGTAATATCTGATCTACATGTCTTCACTTTAGTTTTATAATTATAATTCTGCAATGGAAATAAAAGAAACTAAATTATTTTCAAACTTTTCACCACCTTATAATGAAATATTACCTGGCCCTGTTTGAAACATCAGTAGGAGTAAGTGGCTACTGTAAGTGGGCTGCTGATCCACTCGAAATGTCGTCTCAGACCTGATTTATTGAGGTATTTTGCCTTGTTTCCACAAATGGTTTTGTATTTATTGGCCACAATTGAGATAAAGTTCCCTCATTTTAATCAGTTTCCAGGAAGACTAAAGACCCCCGGCACATAATGACACCCACTTTCATGATTATCTACTCCCTTTATTCACAGGTAGGACAAGAGAATGGCTCGGATTAAATCATTAATCTCTTGCTGCAGGCGGTTTGTCCACGATAATAGGCTTACACAAATCAAGGTAAATGCAGACAGTTTTTCCTAATGTCAGCAAAGCTATTTGGGGACCAGTAGTCTCACCAAACTGTTTTTGTCAAAGGTTACACAAGCCTTTAAATTACCTTGTCAGCATTTATATCAGTTGTTGTTGGTGAAACGGTGCTCATTCCTCCTGCTCTAAACCCTGTCTGGCTGCTGCCTCTATTTGCTAAACTGCCATAAAGTCTCCAAAAGGAGAGTAAAGTGATGAAGACAGTGTGTCGCAGGAGCTGCAGGAGCATTTATCTGAATGAAATAGAAAGTCTCCTGACAGGTATATGCCATTGCCACTGTGTAGTAAACCACGCATCACAGTTTGCTGCATAATAAAGTCACCCCCTCTCGTCTAATAAATGACTCCCACCTGACATCAGTGGTGCAGGGTATCAAGGTTTTAATTTTTATATGCTAATAATTAAAGCTGAACGTCTTGACATGACTTTGCTGTAATAGCTTTGCTCCTTTCTGCATGGATTGAGACGCTCTTAATAGTGCAGAGGATTGAAGCAGGCAGGTCGGGGAGTGCTGCGAGTCAGGATATTGGGAACAAATTGACAAGGCCGTCTATTCGGACTCACTCTTCGTTTAGACCCCGAATGATCCAGACCAGCTGGCTGGCAGCCAATTTATCTCGGAGAAGATGAGAGTGTGAGGAAGGTTCCCTGTCGAAGCCGTTACACAGGACATCCTGAAATGTGATGAGGTCCACCGGGGAAAAGGCTACTCCTTTCTCTTTCAAAGCGTATTACCTTCTGCCGGAAGGGCTGCCCGTCCATCCATCAATGAGCAGCCCCTGTCTCCTAAAAAAGACATTTTAATTCAGCCAATTTGAAATGAGATGTTTTCCTGGAAATTTGATGCCAGCTAGGGTAAAAGCTGAATTTTGTATCTTAATGATGTAAGGTGGAGCTTGAATCAGGCCCAAAGAAAATCAATCCCAGCCCAAACTGAACCTGAGCCTGAGCAGCAGTTTGAGGCCCCATTTAAACCCAAACCTGAAATTAAATAGTTTATTACAAGCAAAAGTAAACTATGTTGTGTGTATAATAGGACTGTCGTACAAACTCTAATCGAGACACATAAATAACAAAATTTGAGATCAAACTAAAATGATGAAAACTACTGCAACAGCATTTACAGCGGAAGTAGAGAGAAAGTCTCTGTCTTTCTCATGTTCACTTTACTTATAAAGACAGGAGCAAATGGTATTTGACCTACTTTACTGCGGTTGTAAATATAATTCTACATCAAAATTTTAAATTGGGGCCTGAGTTTAGCCTGAACGCGTCGCCATGGGTCAGACAGAGAATCAAAGCTGTCATGTTAGGTTTGTGTATAATGAACATATCTTCAGTAATTGCCAACATCATTCATTTGTTTTTAATCACAAAATGCTGACAACAAAATCATGTTTTTTATTAGGTCATGTTCAGGTAACTCAGTGCACAAGGTTAAGGTCAGAGCAACTTATTGGCGAGAGAGCAACAAACCTGCACAGGAAATATAAACCTGAAAATCCAGACGAACAAAGGATGATGTGTCTCCTGATGATGTATTCAGGACAGTTATATGCACAGACAAGTTATGAATGACAAACACTGAGAGGCAAATGGCACAGCTCAAAAGTAGACTGCTTACTGGAGAAAAGTTTGATACAGTAACAGTATTGTTCAGATTGATTCAGCCCACAGTGAATCATTCTTGCAGTGCTTACACTGCCATTATTGGCAGTGTGTGTTTAGGTAATTTACAGAAGCCATTTGTCTCCACAGTGAGGCTACAGAGGGAGAGCTAAGCTTGCTTGTGTGGGTGGAAGGATCACCATTTGCTAGATAGAGCTGCTGTCGGACTCGCACAGGGAGGTTTTACTATGGAAGCCGAATGCAGCACTGCAGACTCACTGATGAACGATTTTAAAGAAAAATCTTGTGTTTGTTTGTTTCTCCAGCACTAATAAATATCTACCAACTTGGGAGCTCTTATGGTCCGTGTAGGTTTTCAGCCACATCTAAAATGTATGCATGATAGCGCTCCTCTCAAATGTTCACACATTAATGAAGTTAAATGAACTCAAACTGCTTCAGTACCCTTCCCAAATGGCACCACATGCACACCTCCTCACTAAGTGAAACAAATGCAGCATGTTTGAGAATTTCCCCCAGCAGGTCAACAAATGTAGCACTCAAAAGAGGCAGTCACATCAGCAGAAAGCTGTTTTTTTTCTCCAAATTAAGTATTAACAGCATCAATACGATGAAATATTTGGAAGAGGTCACTGCACAACCTTCATTTCCACAGCCATCTACCTAACTGAGGCACCTGATGACACTCACTGAAAAAGTTCAGTAAACTGGGTCTGACTCATGGGTACAGTTCCAGATCCTCTGTAAAGGTTACAAATACTTGGTACAACATTGTGCTTTCTATGTTTGCCTGAGAAATAAGGCTGTTTCTGGATCTTTATATTTGGATGGAGCTTTCTGGGGAAAAGCTCTGATTATTTTCCCACAAAATTTAATACCAAATCACAACAAGAAGCAGGAGAGTAAACATTATAGTAACCAGAAAAAAGCACTCTGGATCATGCAGATGTTGCTCTGTGTCTGACAGATTTGTGATGTGGCAACTGTTTGCTATGTGTTTGCCATATCAATTTTTCAATTTTTTCAATTTTTCAATTCAATTTTTTTGTCAGTTTACAACCTGTTTGCTGCCCCCATGTGGCCAGAAAATCAATAAATACAGCTATTAAGCGTATATGACTGGCTGAGCCATTGTGGGTGAGGATGGTGGTGAAGGGCTGGGCTGTAAAAGACAAGAGTTTTTTTTTATTTTCCCATTCTGATGAAAAATATTGGGCTTAATACAAGGAAAACAAAAGAATAAGGGGGATTAATACATCATAAGTTAATTCTTTGACCTACTTACAAGATCGCAAGCTAAATCTTAAAGGCTATGCACTGTCTTAAACTCAAATAACAAAGCGCTATTATACTTCTGTGATCATCCACGCATTTTAATATCCCTCTTTTATGTTTCTACAGACAAGTTCAAAGCATCTTCTTTATCAAAATAATCTAAAATCTCTTGCCCGTCCCTTAGTTACTCCTACACCGTTATATCACTTGTCCCTGGTGGCTTCCAGCTCATTGTCTGCTGGCCCTGTCGAGCACTGAGGCTCTTTATGCAGGAGTTGTTTGTTTTCTGAATGTTAACAATGACCTGCCAGTCATCGCTGCTGATCAGAGAGCTGAATGAGCTTTGCCTTCCTGTCTGTACCCTCAAGTCTGATTTTCAGCTCCCCAGGCAATTACAGTTCATTTGCCTGCATGCAAAGCAAACTGCACTGCCCTACTTCTCAGGCTCTTCGGCTCTGCTGAAGGTTGAAGGCAAATACTTAAAAGGGGTCTGTTCCATCCCAATCTGTTCGCTTCTATTCCATATGTTTGTAGCCTACTCCGGTCATATATTTTTTATGCTGAATCAAAGTCACAAAAAATATATTTCTTCAGCAAATGATCTGAAAAGAGACACCCGAAAATATCAGGCTTTGTATCTTTGGAGACGGTGTTATGAGTTTGCGCTTCGACACCACACGGTATTAAAATGCCACATTCAGAGATTAAGGAGTTGATATGCAGAGAGGAGAATTCAGAAGCACAGTGGGCTAGACACTTGTCATGGAGTGCTATAAAACACAAAGGATGAAGCCGTTTCTGTTTAATCACAAAAGGCTTGTGTGCTGTCTTTGTCTCAGTGGCTGCGGTTTGTTCCAGCACGTCTTTTTCAACTATTTTTTCTTCAGTTTCTCCCCATTGTAAGTTTCTGTGTTGTGCTGGTGGTCCTCTTGATGCATGGGAAATCAATGCCTCTGTTCAGATTCTATCTAAGTTTATCTCCAGGCCATGATCCATATTAGCGACCCTCCCACCTTTATTGTAATGATCTGTCATTTTTAGAAACTGCAGCCATTTGTAAAACGCTAGATTGATCAATGTTGTTTACAAATTCAGCAGGTAGGCTGCAAAATTACACCTGATAAATCATGCAGCCCTCCTGCTCCCCAAGCGCCCCAGATAGATATCTACTCGCGACGGCATCTCCGTCAGATGAGAGGGGAAGGGAAACTGGCAGCCGGAGTCAGCTCTCAGTATTCTCAGAGATCTTCTAATTAATGTGGACAGCTTCCAACAATGTGAGAGGCCCACTCCGGTTCATCTCCCACCCCAGGAGAGTGAGCCTTGGCCAAACTGTCACTTTTCAACACAGCTCTGTGTGAAGACAGTCACACTCTCTAACCTCGCCGGAGTCAGTCTGGCTCACTGCCGAATTTTCCTGAGCGTGAGTTCAGTGGCACGGCTGTAAAAACCTGGCTGGGCGAAAGCAGCCTCTTCAGTGACAGAGTTAATAATAAATGAGTGCTTTTTGTTTTTTTCTAATGAACTTGGTCCTGAGGGGAGGGAAGCGCTGGAAGTAGTTTTGAATATAGCATAATATAATATTTCTGATCTTCTCTTTCTCACTCCACTTCTTGACCAACTCAATCTTTTAATCGCAGCATTTCAGCTATACTCTTTCACTACGCACAAAACAAAAAGTGACTGTGCATTTTCGTTTAATGTTAATTTCTGATAAATTCTTAATAATTCATAGCAAAGTCTGAAACATCACTTATAACTGCAGATAAGTTATGTCTTTATCCTAACATGAAAGATTAATGTTACACATTAAAGATGAACACAACCAATGTGTCATACTAGCTGCATTTCACCTACTGTATTTAAAGCTAGGCCTAAAGTGTGTGTGAACGTTTGGTGGAGTTTCTGTTTGTCAGGAAGCACAACAAGCACTTTATAGTGTAACTGTTGACTTTTTTATATTTTGGTATAAATAGTGGAGCCAGATGTGGCCAGAGATTGTTGCTGGAAGCTGCCTCTTGTGCAGCGTTTTGCTCTGTCATCATCACATCGCGGTCCAAAGACAGGTGGTTCAGACTTTTCTTTCAGCCAGCAGGACTTCATCAGCCTGACAATCAACCCCCATATTTAAAGCAGACCTCTGTCAACACTGGGAAAAGTAGCTAGGGAAAAGGTGGATTGCTGTCTCAAAAATATACATGGGCATGAGTAGAAGCACAGCTTAAAAAAGGACTTATTCCTTAAAAAAACAGCTTTTAACCCATGTGCATTACTGTGCCTACATATTGACTCAAATATCTGGGTTGAACATGAGTTCATAACCTCTTTTCCTTTATCCCATACATCTCCAATTATGAGGAAAGAAGCAAAACAATGTGAGAATCACAGAAAGTCCTCCTCATTCATGCACGTCTGTGATCTGCAGCACATCTCCTGGTGGGTTTCTAATTCTGAAGACTGACTTTGTTGAGGTCAAAAGATGGGGATGTCAGTGTATATCTCAGATATGAATTGTCGAAGCCTGAAGGGAAAACTCTATAACTAGAATGACATAAAGTACCTCAGGTTCATGTTGCCTGGCAACAAAGAGTCTCTGAAAAGATTTGAATGCAGCTCAGACATGGCTAAATGAAAAGCTGCTTGAGGTAAATATCTGCCTTAGCTGCGTCTTCTCTGTGATGTTCTCTAATTATGAAACAGCCGTGCTGCTGAGTGTGGAATATGCTGGCTGCATCGAGCCAGAAAAAAAAGGCTTATCTCTCCACCTCACCTCCACCGCTCATGATGGAGCAACTTTGCTGTATCTCATAGACACTAGAGTTAAGGTAATTAGATGTTTGTTTAGGAAGCTTAATTAGTATTGTGTAATTACCTTCATTACATGTAACACTCCACTTACACCAACAGATCTGGAACGCTTAGTTTGCACTTTACCTCAAATCAAATGAAACAAAGAAGTTTATGATTGGGTAGAGAGGTGTGACGTATGAGAAGTCATTAGCTTGTTTGGAGTCACAGTAACAACGTCTTGATTGTTACAGAACAAACACTTTACTCAGATTAAAGACACTCAGATTACAGACACTCAGATTACAGACACACAAAGTTTGACAAACTGGCTATGCAGGTGCTTTACTAGTGGCTGAATCGATACTCTAAGGATGCCTTACTCTAAATTAAGAAAACGTACAAATAAACCATCATCAGCCAATAATAAAAGAAAATTAATTCTTTGCTGACAAGCAACCAAAAAAAAAAAAGAAATACAGAGAAAAACCATCTTCATGCACAGTCGTGCACAGATTCTGACCTGCCCCCACACTTTTATTCCCACATTGTCAGCCACACTGACAAATCACCTATGGCTGCATGCAGAGTGAGCCCCCCTTCCCGCCCCTCCCCATGGTGAGCCGCCCAGAGCTTTATTACACTCGGGGAGTCGGTCTCAGCGATCTACTCTGCTGAGCAGGACACCGCATGTTTTAAACTCCTGCCCCGTAGTCACACAAGCCACTGCAAGCAATGCACAAATTCTCCACTCACTGCTCATTGATGCAATTAGAAAGGAATTAATATGAAATATGCATGCTGCCCAGAGACACAACACAAAAAAGCAGAGACAGTTTGGTCTCCACTTGAGTGCCAAAGCGGCTTGAATTCAGACATTGTAATGGAAAAGAGCTGGCACCCGGAGACTGCCCCATCTCCGATTATTCTTCATTCTTCTGTGAAGGAAAAAAAAAGGCAGAGCATGTGTGAATAGATTCCCTCACTGCAAGAGTTTTATTTGACTCAACCAAATTGGAAGCCATACAAAGCAAGTGTGCTGACGATTGCTATCTCCAGCCCTCTGAACTGGTGCCAGTGTTCTTCATTATTGTATGAGACAATTATCTGTCTTTTTTTCCTGCTCTTTGGGTCAATGCTGCTGCCAGTGCTTGGTCAGCAGAAGCATGGCCAGCCGGCACATATGTCGGATAGCATCTCAAGGCTCCTGGTCTTCATCTGCCACTCACTTTATTACATCCTACCTCCAGTTTGTATGTAGGATCTTATCTACATTTCTATTAGCCTCAGACTGAAGCTTTGCAATGACTGCTAATTGGATGCACTGACCAGTCTAGGCTGGTGTCTATTTCTGTGACCTAAGTCTGTCTGTTGTTTCTCATTAGTGTCTCACGGGATGAAATCCACAGTGGATATGTACAGAGAGGAAAGGTCAGGCAGAAAACGTGCACAATTATAGCTCTCTTGCTATTCTATATCTCTTTGTGCTTTTGCTCGTGGCTCTTAGGTTTCTTCTCTCCTGCAACTCAGCAAACTGCGCTAACTTCAATTAAGTAATGGAGAATATGTCCCACTGCAGAGCTGGTATGATATGTAATTTCACTCTGGCTGGTGTACCAACCAGCCTGGTATTGAACAAAATGAATTGCCTCTACGCAGCGCTTGAGTGCAGGCGTTTTGATGTCACCTGTACACTTTTGTATAAAATCTCATGTGCTTTTGTTTGCAATAAAGAGAAAAACAGTGGATTTGATTCCTTCATGTGGCCCTGTGGACACAATTCAGCCTGTCTGTGCTTTGTAGTGAACAAAGCATAAAAAAAAGACAGAGGTCAGCCTGCAGTGTTTGTATCAAGGTAATGCACTATTGGTAATATGTTGTGATGAATGAACCTATTCTTTGGAAGCCTATTCATCTGATTCTCTTTTGGCTTCGCACAGGCAGACAGATGCAAGTAAATACTAAAATAAATTTAGACCGTTTCCAATTTTCAAAATCTGATGAGTAGAGCGAGGCAATAACACACTCTGATTAAGCTCCGTGTTCCTGTCCTCACCAGTCAGCTCTATCATTTAGTCTTGTTTGGAGAGACGGATTTGTTTTATAGAAGTGGCTGGTAAATAAATGCTAAGCTTGGATGCTCACACAGCTACTTGTTTACCTCCACTCAAAGAGTCGGATTGATGTTGTTTTCCAGCCTGCCACTAGATGGCACAGTATCTTCTCATTATGCAGCAGTAAGCAGAGGAGGAGGGGCTGCCTTCAGCTCCCTGACAGGAGCCTATATCCTCATGAGACACTGCAATCCAATTTGAAACCTTTTGTGTACAGCTAACTTAGTTCCTCCAATCGTACTTGTGGATGAAGAATCATTCTGTCACCACGCAGTCTCTATCGCAACCAGATCCCACTATTAAAAAAAAAAAAAAGATAAATCTTAGTGACCTTTATTGCAATGGACAACTGATGAGTTATTTTTTAGGTCAGTCTAGAGATTGAGAAGCTGTGCTTTTGTGCTGCTTTTGTCAGAGATTTAGTGTGTTTGTCACAGCTGTTTCTCACTGAAGCCAGAGAGCAGCACGCTGCAGGAGTAATGCAGGTAAAGTTAGACATTTCATAAAGAGAGCACCTTCCTCTACGCTCTTTTCTCTGGATGTGTCTGGGTGCATTTAAACAAACATCTGGAATAATAAATTGCAACTTGATTGCTTTCAGACCTGACAAATTTTTTTTTTTTTCACTGTCAAAGTGTCTGTCAATCACAAGACGATGCAAATGATCCTGCTGTTAGAATTAGGAGGAAATAAAAGAAAAAAACAGATAGCTTTTTATTTTGCCTTACAAACAACTATTCGTCTATGAACAATGCAGCATGGCATCCAGTCAAGCTGCAATAATTCACTGTGTCCTGTGGCTATTTCCGTGCCAGATGTGTCTGACACTTTGTCAAAGATCATGACCACTATAAAACAGGTGCTTCCTGGTCCAGATTGCAGTGGTTGAGTCTGTTTGATGGGCAGTTGGGTTTCTGGCTGAAGGGAACACAGCAAAAATGCAGAAAAAAAGGCAGGCACATGACTATTCAATTATGCCCGACTGGTTAAATGTGTATAACTGGTGACATCTATCACCATTTTCCCTTTCTCCTCTGGTTTTAGCTCCTCATTTGCTCTCCAAAGGTGCCTGACGATATCATGGGCTGTAATCCTTCGGTTAGTATGCAGCATTTTACAGGCTTGGCTCTAGAATCTGGGGAGACACACTTGAGTCTGCAGGTGTTTTCCTCCTCCAGCTCAGTAAGTCTCTGCTCTATCTCGTGTAATTAGGAGATAATGAACCAACCCCCCCCCGGTTCAACTCTGCCGAATCATCTGCCACTGTTGAACTGTCAAATCTAAACGGGCGACTCCGTTAGATCTTCCACGCCGCCTCACCCAGCTCTGACTTCAAACTCGTCAACATGTCTCCTTCTCAGAATTTGCTTAAAAAAGAGGATGCCTGATTTATCAGCTCTTGCCTTGCAAAATTAAACCTTACTTAGAAATGAAGGCAAACAACCAGAATAAAGTACTGTCAATATTGTGCAATATATCACCATATCAAATGGTTATTATAATCTATCTAGCCAGTGAGATAGTGCTGAACCAAGTTGGACACGCTTTGCGCTCAACTGAAAACTACTTAGCTTTCCCAGAAGCCATCAAATCTTTAACAAACATCATGACAAGCTATACAACATTATGGGTATGGCAGCGATGGGAAAATCTGCCTCGGTAATGTTGCACATTGCAAGAAGTGGAATGTGGGACTCATTTCTTTTTAAAGGAGCTCCATAAACAGAGCCTCCTCTGAAGGAAGATAAACATGCACCTGTCAAGGAGAGTAAGGGACTGTGCTTAAAGGCATTCTGTTTCTTTGACTCTGCATGAAACTCCCTTGTTACTTTGTTCAGCCTGGGGATGATTTAAGCTCACTGAGAAGATCTGATTTTTAACATGAGAATACTGTGAACCGTCCCTGTTTGTCTCTTCAGGGGACTCCTCCTAGACAGGGGAAAGTTTTGGTTGGGATGTGAATGTGGATACAGATTGAATCCATAATACAGACTGTTTGAACTGTGCTTTTTAGGTATTTCTTTTGCCAAGTTGTCAAAGGCAGGTGGTTGACAGACTTAACACGCACTTGCACAGTCACATGGCACAGGGCACTGAGCCACATGGAGGCCTGCGAGCCAACGTAAAGCTGATGAGCCTGAGTGAATGCCAGCACTTCATATCTGTCACTGAACTAAGGACTGACTTTTAGAGATAATGCAGCTTGGATACAGAATCATAATTATAATAGTATTAATAATGCACAATGTACATAGAGGCTTTCATGATTCCCTGAGGTCTTAAAAACAGTGATTGTCAGAAAAACAGCTCGATTAGTGTTTAACATTTTGAACAGTAAGTTTTAATTTTATAGATACAGTGTAGTAGGGCCCTGACTTTGCAGATTTCTCTGAAAATTCATTTGAGCTGCAGAGATCAGATTGCAAGGTGTTTTGTTTTTGTTTTTTTTTGACAGACCTGAAGCAGTTTTTGCTTTCCATCCTTTTTTCCATCCTCCTCATGCAGAGACAAACACACTGAGTTTTGAAAGGGAAAGCCGTAAATTGCGATCCTCTTCTCAAAGGATGGTTTGTGTGACCAGGGGGTAAAGCTGCACATCGATTCCATGACCACTAATATTATATTAACAGAACCTGGAGCTGCCACAGTTTTGCTCTGAGTACAAAGCTGTTTTTGGACTTACCTGCAAATCTTAAAGTGAGATTACAATTTTTTTTTTCACAGTTTCTTTCCTTTTTCCTCAGTTTCTTTACAGGTCAAAGTGCAGCAACAGTTCCTACCGACCCACTGAAAATCTTTGAAGAGTCTTTGTGTCAATTATTCTAGATATCTTAAAAGTGTCTGTGAATGGGGAAATAATATTCTGAATTGCATATTTGTCCTGTGGCTGCAGTCCAGTACAGTCCATCTCATTTGTACAGAAATGTGAGAGCTTCTTCATCTGTTGAGAAAGGAGAGGAATCACAGATAGTACATTCTTTTGGATTTGTCATGAGATGATGAACATGAATCCCTGCAAACCAGATGAGAAAGCAGGAAATTTATCGTAACTTTACAATATCATAAGGTTAATTATCTTCATTATTGCTTGGTCTACTTCAAGTCCTCATCATTGTTATTCAAGTCCAAGGTCCAAGTCCACATATATTGTATATATATATATATATATATATATATATATATATAGATAGATAGATAGATAGATAGATA
>JAPZDY010000005.1:16622846-16634272 GCA_029783645.1 Ctenochaetus hawaiiensis
CCCCCCCCCCAGTGCATTATCACAAGTCACATTTTACTTCAAGAGAGTTTATATTCTGCACAGCATATGACTCCCTCTATCTTTTAAAAGAAAATCCTCCCCAAAACCTTTTTAACATGGGAAATAGAGGAAGAAACCTTAGCAGAAAGAGTAACAGAGGAAATTGCTAATTAGGGAAAGAGTGAGAGAAGAGAACAGGATGAATTTTTTTGGCATTAGTTTAGAGGCATTAGTTTTGGAAGCATTTAGTCACACAGCAAAGCAAAAATTCTGACCTGATGATGGCGCTAGAAAAAAAAGTCAAGTGATCATTGAACTTGTCACAATTAATCCTAAATGACATATAAAAGTCTTTGCAGGATTTAAAGATAAATCATTCAGTAATTATCAAGCCATTTATTTGACACCAAAATGTCATTCTAGAGGTGGTGCCAGATGCACAAGGTAGTACTTTAGTACTTTTGTAGGATTTATTTGCTATAAACCATGAATGCTTGTACAAAATTTTCTGTTCATAATTTAAAGTGATCAATCTGATCTGTTTTGAAAAGTTGTTGATAAATTTTATTCTTGTTCCACGATATGGACTGACCAACCCAGTGACCAAACTAGCAATATTATTATCTCTACGGTGAGGCTGCTATGGCCAAAAACAAGCCATTTCAGCAGTTAATGATGTTATTCCCTGTAAAAAAGGAATATTTTTGTTAAGACAAGAGTAAATTCCAAATATTCTTTTTCAGAAATTCTAATTACATTGAAATAATATCACGTTGCAGATCTCCAGAATTCTTTTGATGTCTTCAAGGAGAGTAAGCACAAATGGATTTATAATTATTATTCTCAGCAAAGAGAATTTACCTCAGGACTACATCTCTGTCGCCTTCCAACCCTGGATCCTGTTGAAAAAAATATTATTGAAATTCACAAACCTGAAGTTGTGATGTTGAACTCGTGTGAAACTCAAATGGGAGTGCAGTTCACAGAGATTTAAATGAGGCGCTCACAAAGTTGCATTTCAATAAGATGTAACTAGGGGAGACAACGCTCGTGTAATGATAAACAGACAGCGATGGAAAAGGGTGCTGCTGGGTTTTGCTGTGGGGGTGCTTGGGGGGCTTTCCTTGATCAGGGATCATGCTCTCAGACTGGCTGATTTGGCAGCATGAGGCCTGAGCCGAAGAATGGCGGCGCGATCTAAATGACAAAGTCAAGATATCCAAGTAAGCTCCTCAACACAAATGAAGGGAGACCTGAAAGCTGGTTTAGGCAGAATCCCAGGAGGAGGTGATGTCAGAGTGCCATAGCTTACAATAATGACAATGAGGACAATAAGAAATCCTTGGTCTTCTTCTTCTGTACACCAAGAGTTCGATTTATGGATACAGAATACAGTATGTGTCAAGCATTTGCCCGCAGGCTCCTTGTTGACTTTAAATTGCACCATACAGATAACAAAACACAACCTTGACATGAAAACACAACCTATTTTACACCTATAAACAAGCCAGCATTTGGAGTAACTGCATTTAAAAATTGATTTAATGTAACACAGCACCTTGCTAATTTAAAAACATAAAGGCTGTTGGCTTTGTGTTTTGTGTTCTGGATCAATACAGCATTTGGCAGTTGAAAGATGATGCAGAGATCAGATTAAAAGACCATCAGACTATAGGTTTCTAGTGGCAATCATATCATATTGTTCATAAGCTGAATATTGCAGTTTAAGTTGGTTTTGTGAGCCAAATGAAAAACAGCACAAATACAGTCATGTTAAATGACCCCACGAAGAGAAAGAGACAACATTAATAAACAGTCAGAATATCGGAAAAACTATTTCCATATAATTTTCTCTAACTTAAATAATTTATCTAAACTAAAAAAATTAGAAAATGGTTTGTTTTTTGAAGAGAACATACTGTTCTCTTCCCTAGCTACTGAAGTTTGTGGTATTGTAATTAAAGAAAATATGTTAAAATATAAGTTTGCAACGTGTCAGTGTGTAAGAAACTCATAATTAATGTTCACTGAATATGCCATGCATCATTTTTCTCCTGCAAACGCCCAGCACTTAATCATGAGGAGAGACACCAGGTGAACTTTTAATTAGGATTTTTGGAGTGATGTTTGATCTTTTATTCGCGTTGCTACAGAGCTAATTTAATGACCTGTATATTTCTGTGCATGTTGGACACTGGCTGTGAACATTGATTCTCCCAGCAGAGAGACACCTTTTGAATTTAATGAGCATTTAAGTTTGACCTGATGTTACTGAGGTGCCAAGCAAATGACTGTATCTCTTGAATTTCTGGACAGACACTCTGCCATGATGGAATAACATATTATTAACCCCATGACCCTTCTTCTGGGGACAGTAACAGTGATGCAGACAGCAATGGTTAAGATGTATTTTTAGGTTTTGAGTTCTGCCTTGTTATTTTATTTTTTACTCTTTGATCCAGAAACAGTCGTCTCTGAGTCTGTAGAAACTGATTAATAATCATAGCTGTACAGAGTTGTCAAGTATTCCTTTTAGGTAATGTGCTCAGTGTATTGGGGAGGAACTGAAAATAAAATGACAAATCATGTTCTTTTCAAGGCAACCCACTGGGAAATAGCAGCTGCTGCCTCTAAATCAGAGAGGGATATTTAGGACTTTTTTTTTCTGTTATCCAACTGTCTTCGAAATCTGTGGGACTTATTATGACACAATGGCTGCAGATTTCCAACAGAGGAGAGGTGGAATCTGTGGAGGGTCCCAACAGATGAGCTCTCAAAAACATAATTGGCTCTAAAGCTCTCTGCCCAGCTGGGTGAGAAAATTGGTCAGGGGGTTCCTCTGATCTTTTACACTGAAACTAATGTCAAAACACTCTTGATTAGTGTCCGGTGCACTTTAAAATGTCAGCAGAAACATTACAATACCCCCACCATCTCTCATTCTTTTGAAGGGAGTGTTAACTTGCTGGGCTGCAAACAGGCGAAAGGTTTTTTTTCCTTTGTGCTCAAAACAACCCGAAGAACACCGACTCACAGCTAATCCCAGAATGTGTTTGCAGTCAGATTGCTTGCTACACCAACCAATAGTGGACTGGAGTTTTTATTAAAAAAATATGATATTGGGGACATTGTGTTTTTTAAGTTTCAGTATCATGACCAAAACACCACATTTTTGTGATTTTGAATAAAAATCTGAATTTTTTTATGAGAACAAGACACATTTATGTGTCCAATAATCATACCATATAGGTAAGTTTGTCATCAGTAAAAAAGACTGCTTTTTATTAACATTATCTTGAACAGCAATTCTTAAAATCTGACGTCAACCCAGGCCAGTCTCAAAACATTTATAAACACATACACTGTGACTGATTTGTTTTGGTTTACCATTGCCATTAATATCTTTCAGTCTCATCAAAATACACACAAAACTCCTGAAAAAAACATCAAAACAATGTTAACAAAGAAAGTTTCCAAAGTTTCAAGAGTCAGTCAGTTCTAACAAGAATTAATATTTTACTTCATTTTTGCACAAGAATCAGCGTCACTGTTAGTATTTTTAGGGTGTGTCTGCATAGTTGGCGTATCTGCACAAGGACATTTTTCAGAATACAGTGTGAAAGGAACTTTCTGTTGCATCTTTATGATCCCTGTTGAGAACAGAGGGTTCCTACTTGTTTGCTTATGCACTCTGTTACTAGAGTATTCTCTGTAGTGTTTCCCAGATCTGTGAAGGAAACAGCGTGAGACCCTCAGTAACATTGAGAGTCTCTGACTTATACTCCCTATTCCTTTACCATGTACCATGTCAGGCACATGTGATAAGTGAATGTTTGCTGCTGCCAGTATCGTGACTGCAGCCAGATTTACAGTCACAGCTGAGATTGGATACCTCAGGATGTGGATTTTGTATATCAGTTAATCAAAGATGAGACCTGAGAGTGTTTACATCTGATAGACAACAGGTGCAGGATGTGGCAGGACACTTTAAAAAAGGCAGGTGCAACTACAGCTTCAGCTAACTGATAGTCAATTCAAAACCCTTTACTGTGTGAGTGTCCTGTACTTTACATTCTCAGTATAACCAGTAGACCACTTAAAGGGGGATGAGGTGAAATGGCCATCCCCTATGTTTGCAAATGACCAAAATGGCATTCTTCTTGCTAACCTGGCCCCCCTCCCCTCCACCCTTCAGCTGCAGAGGGAGTGCAGGGGCAGAGGAGTCGATGAGCTGAATACAAGGGAGGGATTTATAAGTTTGTTGCCTCAGACAGAAGTGGAGAAGTTAGACACTCTGGTACTTGTTCAGTTCGACTCTTTGAGTGTTGATATCATCTCGACTGTGAGCACTTTCTGAAAGTCCAAGATGCTGATATGGAGATGTGAGTCATATGCTCCTCGCGTAAATTTGCTAGGTTTTCAAGAATTTACTCATTTTATCTTTGGCCATGAACTAATCAATCACCCCTCATGTGATGGTGTACACTGCTTGACAGATTGATCATATCTGACTGAATTTTGTGCAAGTTGAAGTCAAAGGCCTCAGCCATGACTCTGAAATATCATAGTCCCCCTGTACTGTGTATTGATAGATTCATGGTGCTGTCCATGGTGCTGAAGCAGCATAGGGATTTGTAATTCTACCATTTTCTCAAAGTCCTGCCGCCAGTTTTGTCTTTGATCTACAAAATTCCCTAACTATATGAAAAATACTCAATTCTATAACATAACCATAACTAAACGCAGCTCATATTTTATAGAGTGGCCTCACCTTTATGATTAAAGTGACATGTTGCAACATGTAGTCTGGGAAGAGCAAAGGGATCAAAAAGGCACTCTGCTGCCTGAAGTACTCCTTATTATTCCAACAATATTACTTTGATCATCCAGTAGAGTTAGTCTATTGAAAATACACCCCAAAACCAAGCCAGCTCTGTAACAAAATAAGCTTATCCTAACCCTGAGCATCTGGCCAATTCCCCACTGTTAAAAATGAACAAATCATCAACTGAGTGCAACACAATAGAATTTAACACCACAACAAAACAACAGTCTCCAAAATGACCTTAAACTGATCAACTGACACAGTATAAAACCAATAAACTGAATGTATAATGATTCATAAAGCTGAAAGTTACTTTGGGGCTATTGTGTTATATTTTGTACCAAGCATACCAAACAATCTGATAGCACAGAGTATTCTCACTCAGAGCTGTGAATGCTTTGTCTCAGTTTCTGCTCTGAGTTATGAGCCACAAAATCCGAGCCACGTAGCTGCTTTCCAGGCCGGGCTGCTCCGGGTTTAATGTCATTTAAAATCCATGCATCACACCCACGACTCTCCCGGATGAGTGCCCATGCTTACATAACCGCATTTCTTATTTTGTGTGTATTCAAGAATGAAAGAGACAAAGCTGAACCGTCAGACAGAAGATCAGTCAAAGACTCAGTACACACACATTTACACACTATGTAACACTATGATGATTGATAAGGATTGATAGCTTGGTTTACAGTTACAAAACAAGCCGTGATTACTGGTTAATCTTCCATGATAAGATGATTTAGTTTGGTTTAACTGTTGACTGACTGACAGGTTCTTCTGTGTGTCAGAGTGAACAGCTTTGTCAGGAACACTTGACCCTGTGAGCCAGATGAATAGATGTGGAGTGTGATGATGTAAAGTACATGCTGCTGTACACAAAAGAAACATCTCGACCTCAAATTTTTTCTCTCATTCATGTTTTTGATTGGACAGAAAAGCATATTTTAATTAAAACATATTTATATAAAGAAGTGGCAGGAAAATGGTTGATTTACTTGAGTTTTTATTCTTTTTATATGAATCCTTAATTGACTCTTTGATTCCTGAATTGATTTTTTGTTCATGTAATTAACTAGCCCTTGTATCTAAATTACCATTTATACACCAGCAGAAATTAGCATTGGCAAATTGCTTTATTTCATATGCTGAGCACGGGTTACAACCCCTATACATATATATCTGTACTTAACAGATATATATATATTTTATTTGCTCTGTGGAAATGAACCAATAGCTGCAGACTTTACAAACTGTGCACAAACACTTCACAGAGACCAGCTACAGCAGCCTCGAAACCTCGAAATTTGAACTTCAGTTCAAATTTGCATGTAGTTTAAAAGATGCTGCCACCACCAGGTAGATAAATTATGTGCCAGAAGAGAGCAGCTCTTTTAGTAAATTTTATGAGCGATATGCGCTGCCCTTATTGCTCTAGCTTACATTTTGTAGCCTGTGTAAATCTTCTTTCAGATGTATATATGTGTGTAAATCTGACCAAGTCATGTCTTAGAAGAAAAGTCATGAAATCAGAACTCTAACTCCAGAAAAACACGGATGTCTGTATAAAATTTCATAGCAATAGGTATCAGGCCAAGTAAATCAGAAGTGAAAAGTTCATACCAGCAGGAAGGGCTAAATAAAAAGTGAGAGATTACAAAAGTCACCCTCCTGTGATTATGAACATCTGTGATCTGTAAATAATACAGTGAGTATTGTAATCTCAAAACAGTATTATTTATTGTCTCTCAATAAAGATATGTGACTCAGGTCCAGCAATGGATAGAGTGACTGAAACGACCAACATGCCATCCAAAGAAGAAAAAAAAATAAACTATGATACTCATTAATTCCTGCCATATATTCATTCATTCATTGGATATTTTGCTTATAGCAGCAGGAGTGTCTCCCTCTGTTATCTGTGGGAGATAAGGGAGGGTACACCTGCAACTACCAGAATCCCAAAGTATCCATTACTTTTCTGTCCTTTCCAATAACTCTCCCAGAGGAATGGAATCTGAGGTGTCTGCACATCTCTAATGGACTCCGTGATAACAACTACCGTGGCTTCACAGTGTCTGATGGCTTTGTTTGGAGGCCTGATAAAGACAGGCTAGAGACTGTTGTGTTGTATACTATGGCTGAGGTGATCATGTGGGTAACAACACACAGCAGCATGCCGCAGCCTTACAGAGTATATTGAGCGATTTTTCAATTTCACATTCGAGAGCATACTGTATTGTTTCACTATTGTACTTTCACTTTTAGGTGTAAAATAAAAATAAAAGGTGTATTTCTTGTAGCTGAACACTGAGCTTTTGCTGACTTTGCCACATTTAGATGAAATTAGCATAGTCTGGACGAGCAGTGACGGAGATGTGTTGAATGTTATTTTGTCCTGTCATTATATTTTTGACCTCCCACTGATGACCATAAAATGAGGGAGCATTGGATTAATAACTGAGGGACTGAGGGAACTAAAATGACAGATGGAGGATAGGTGAAGTGTTTAGCCTCTGCAGGTTACACTCTGCAGGCTGCCCGACTCAGGTAATCGTTCCTTGTGTCAGAGAAAGTCTCTTGGCACAGGATCCTTATTGAATGTGTCCTCGACTGAACTCCGAGATCATTTTGTGGCTGATTAAAGGGAAAAACAAATTGGTCTTATTTAAGTCTGCACATGAAACGAGTCTGGAACATAAAAGGCCTGTGGACAAAGATGCTGTCAAAACAATAGTGCATTTATGTATTTTGCCATCCGCTTTCAGTGACAGTGAGGCAGATGTTTGTTTGGAAGGCAAGGTCAATACTGATGAGGAATACTTCTGATCCTGATATCTCTTTGATAATTAAAAACCAAAAAGAAATGTTATTTGCCAAGTACAAACTTTGTCTTGCTTTCCCATTTACTCTTTACACACATTCAGAAAAATTAATCTATCCATTCTCTGTGAGCTCTTTGCAGGGTTGGGGTTGGGAGAGCTTAAGTCAGTCCAAGTTTATATTGGACAAGGGTGGGGATACATTGTGGATAAGTCATCAGTTCATCACAGGGCTCATAACTGGAGGCATACAACCAGTAACATTCACACTTAGGGGCACATTAGAGCCACCAGTTAACCTTACCTGCATGTCTTCAGACTGTTGGAGGAGGCTGGAGCACCCAGAGGAAACCCACTCAGACAAGTGTACTCTCAGAAATCCAGCTACTTACAATATATGGCTGATTACCTGAAAAGGAGTGACACAGACAACAGCACCTCTGTAAAAGAGTAATGACACAGAAACGCTTGAAGCAAATGCACAAAAATACACACTCGCACTCGGAAAAAAAACACAATGCTGACACAAGCCCTAGAGCACAACTCACTGATCTTTTGCCCAGTTGGAGACATCAGAATGAGCTGCAAACTAACATTAGAGACACAGACAATTGCATATTTACATCCAGCGTACACAGAGGAATGTCAAAATTTGCTTTTCACTAGCTGAACGAACTTTCCATTAACTTTCTGAAAATAAAATAAAATCTGGCTCCTGAGCAGAACATTCCCCTGAAATCACCATCTAGTTTCTAACTAAATGCAGAGCAGGTACGGTTGGGCTGCACTAGCTGCCTGCTGCAAAACTTTGATGAGAGTTGTGAGACTGGAGCAAACTTAAAAAAACCAAAAGCTCCATGGAGATAAAAAGAATCTGATGATAATTCTCTGCCTGTTGCTACTGACTGACCCCTTTCATGTCACGCAGGCTTTCCATGAGCTTAAATAAGTAGTTTGGGTGGTTAAAGCATAAATAAAAGGGGAAACATATCGGCAATGATGCTGATGCAGGTCATTCTAAGTACTTACATATCATTTTTGTTGTTCAGGCATGAGCACTAGCTTGACACAGTTTACTCTTCTCCGGCAGAAGAAACCTGCCTACCTCGGTTTGAAGTGCTCTCAGCTCACTTGAGCAGAAATAGAGCAGCACTTCGGGAATCGCTGCTCAATCTGAGAGCAGCTCAAGGAAAACCTCTGGGGTGCTTCAGTATTCACTCCTCAGATGAAGTTTCAGCAGATGTTCCACCATGAAGGCAGCCTCGTCAAGGCTCCCCTCAAACACAGGAGGAGTATTGCTTCATAGCTTTGGATACAGTCAGTTTATTCCCTGTTCCTCCTGCAGCTATTCCCAAATCAGCCAACGCATTTCCTCTCTCTCTCTCTTTTTTTTCCCAATTCCATCACTTCGCCTCAGCAAACTCACTTGCACTGTCATCCTTACATGAAACAAATTATGGTAAATAAAAAAGTGGACTATATTGTTATTATTCTTTTCATTCTGTACAATACAGATAATATTTACTAACAGATTACCTTGGTTAAAAAGTCCTTCAACAATTCCCAAGGCTTCAGATGCTGGATTAGACTTTTCTTTTTCTGTCAAAGATCTCTTAACAGATATATCACACAGATTGTGTCTAATTGCTAGAGAAACCTTTATCACTTTATTTCTGTTCTGCCATGGCCCTTGTCACCGAGATTATCGAAACACCAGGGTCTTTCCTCAGGTTGCTGCCTGCAGATATGGCCATTAGTTCTGCTCCTGTGCTTACGGGGGAGAAATCCCAGGTCAGCAGAAGACAGCAAGACAGAGGAGTGAATGACATCCTATCCAATTACTTGTCACCTCTACACAGGCTGGTACAGAGACTTGAGGAGACCACATGAGACAAGCAATTACATGGGAAAAAGACTCTGATCACCACAGAGGTATACACACCTCTGGCTGGCCCCCGCTGTAGTCTTTATGTCTTAAAAAAGAGACTGACTAAAGTTCTCAGGTATTTTTAACTGTAAACACATTGATTCTCCCAGAAACCCCTGAAGGGTTTTTTCCAGACTGAAATCAAAGTGGGATCTATATGTATAAACTAGATCTTAGAGGAAATACAATATCTTCTTTGGAGATGAACTACCATGTCTCCCAAGGCCTCTTAATAGAACAACCAAACATTGATTTTAGGAAGAAGACGACCTGGATGAACCGAGAGTTCACCAAGACAGCAGACAGCCACAGTCACTATTAGGGAAAAAAAATGAAGAGTCACTGGCAGAGGATTTATTGTGGAGGCAGAGCACAGAAAAACTAGTGCCCTGCTGCTTTCTGCTGACACGACATTACACATAATTGAATACCATTTGCCAGTCTGCCACTGTTTTGAACATTACACCTTTCAGTTATAATAGCATTTTACTCACCATGTTAATTGATTTACAACAGAGTCTGACAGGAAGCAACAGGAGCAATCGGACATGTTTGAAGCAATTTCCCAATGCAACTACATTTTCTAAGCAAGTAGTCTTAGTAGTAGAGGCAGCTCTAGCTTTTCCCCAGATAAGAGCCATTCAATTTAAAAGCAGTGTCAGGCAAATGTGAAAAGACACACACCAATTTTCCACTAGAAGTCAGAGTCTGGGTCCTTTACTAAATCCAGTCAAAATGAAACCTGTTATGCCCTAGTCCTCAGATCTTTTTGTCTTATAGATGCATGTAAGGCCAGCTGTTTTTTTTTTAAATTATTTAACCTTGTCTTGACTTGACATGAAGGAGCCTGTGTTTTTCACAGCACCCAACTCCGGAAACTCTCTGACAGACCACTGCTGTGGGCCGGTTAGCATACACAGAGGAGAAACAAGACAAATGTGACTCAAGCAATGATCTGGAAAAAATACAGAATATCAAGCAGAGAAGAAAATTATAAATGCAAGCTTATTCTTCATCTTTGCGTATATATTATGTGCCGTTAAAAAAAAGTCTGAGTCAGACTCCTTTTAATTTTTTAATGCGTGATTAACGCACGCACGGTCTGTGCTTTGCCAGCTCCCGTAGTTTCAGGAAGTGGCGCTTAAATAACATTGCAAACGGTTACAAAACAGAAATAGATACAGAAAAGGGACTTTTAAATGGAAAGTTTAGCTGTAAAATTTTGCCCGATGGTGCTCTGGACGAAACAAAAGTAATTTGTATTTATTGTAAATGTAAAAGGGCATGGTAAAAAATTCACGGTAATAACGCGTTAATAACGCATTAACTCAGGACACTAATGCGATTAATCGCGATTAAAAATTTTAATCGACTGACAGCCCTAGTAATGAAACGAAGTGACATAACTTATTTTGTACTTGGTGGCAGCAGCAACACCTCAGAATTGTGTTTGTGTAAATGACAAACACAACATCAGCATTACTGTCTGCATATGCCTCCTGTAAATTTTTTTTTTTCATTTGATATGAATTATTATGCCATTTAAAATAAAACAGAAACTATTGGTCTAGCATTTAGTTTGACATCATAGTTTCTCTCAGCACACTTGGAATTCAAACCTACAAGCCAGCAACTGTTACGATCTGTCACTGGGGAAACAAAGGCCAGGACCCAAATTTGCAGATACCAACAATTAAAGTTTATTTGCAAAGTATCAAACAAAAATGAAAAACTGAAAATCACCACTTGGGGAAAGAACTGCTAGGAACACTCGGCAAAACTGCAACGAGGAAAAAACAAGTTAGTCACAAACAAAGTTCAACTCAAAATGTCACAGAGGACAAGTAACAACAAA
>JAPZDY010000005.1:16641954-16666836 GCA_029783645.1 Ctenochaetus hawaiiensis
TCCACGATATGTTTTTGAAAAAGCAGCTGCAGTGACAGATGGTTCAGCCTCTCACACTTATTTTTAATTTTTAATTTAGCTCTTATGTGTTTGAACTTTGCAAACAAACGTGTCAGCAGCTAATTGAATCAATTGTCCAAAGTTGTAAAATATGAACTATATTTGAGGATATTTGCTAGTTGCCTTAAATGAACTGTATATCTTGTCAGCAGTTCCTGAAAATATCAATGTATAAAATGAAAAGTATGTTCCTCTCCTGCTTTTGATTATCGCTCCCTATGCTGAGGAATTACTTGATAAAAGGCAGCATCAAGTTATAATTAGTTTCTTCTCTTTTGCAGACAGAAGTTCCCTTACTGCTGAAACTCCTTTGTGCTGATTGTGTTCTAAATCATTTCAGACAGCTGTGAAAATGCATTTTAGATAATGCAAATCTTGAGTGTGCTGCCCACAAAGAGTCAGACCCACACAAAATATCACATTTGTCCTTGGTTGGTTTGAGTTATTCTAAATGAAAATCAATAGTCTTTGTTCAAAGGATCTATATAAATCTTGCAAGGGCAGTGTCACATCTTTGCCGACAAGATGCTCTCACTATTGGAGAGCTTATCTTTATTGATTAGAAATAGTCTAACTATTGAAATTGAAAATGAAATTGCTCTTAAGCCATTTTCACAAAATTTTCGATCCAGCAAAGTGATAGCATATCTTAATATAATGCATGACCGAAAGGCCACAGTGGTTCCACAGCTGGTTTAGGTATAGAGCCTAACACATTGTGCCACGTTGCATCTAAGGATAAAGAACTGAATTGAATCGAGTTCTCCCTGAATGAGGAACTTACTTCGAATTTTTTTGGATTGATGTCCGCTACTGGCTTGATTACTCTGTGTACCTTTCTTCTTCACTTCATGAATAAAGCAATCATGGAGGTTAAGTGAATGGCCTTGAATTGTGCTTGATTGCAAGCTGCCAGATAGCTTCAATTTAAATCATTATTTTTTTCCAAAGCTCAGAGTTTTAATGAAACTGCCCTCTCTGTGTGTCTTTTCTCCCTAACAGGCCAGTGGGGTCATTGTATCGGCGAAGTGTGTGGAGCTGGCGGGGTTCAGACGAGGACAATATGGTGTGTACACATGGAGGGCTGGACTACCCACCATACCCACTGCAAGCACACTGACAAACCAGAGAGCCAGCGGCACTGCTTTAAGGTCTGCGACTGGCACCAGGACCTCTTTGAGTGGGAGGTGTCAGACTGGGGAGACTGTGTTCTCGTCCCTTTCTTTGCCAATGAGCTCACGCTGAGGACGGCTGAGTGCATCACAGCACAGCACGGCATCCAGAGGCGCAAAGTCCACTGTGTGCGTACTTCAAACCGCACCACCGTCACCTCGCGGATATGCGAGTTCTTTTCCCAGAAGCCTCCTGTGGAGCAAGCATGTCTCATTCCCTGCCCCCAGGACTGTGTGGTATCAGACTTCACCCCCTGGTCAGGTTGCAGCAAAACCTGCGGCGCTGGCCTGCAGCATCGGACTCGACATGTCCTGGCCACACCAATGTATGGAGGTGCGAACTGCCCCAGCCTGACAGAAACAAGGACTTGTTCTAACCCTGTTGACTGCCCTGCTGGGGAGGGCGAGCACCAGTACAGCCTTAAAGTAGGAGCCTGGACTCAGTGCCGACTACAGCATCACAAGGATGCCCTGCTGAGTGGCAGGACCACAGTGGATTTCAGCACCGGCTCCAATGAGAGCAACACAGCCATGTTGCACACACACGCTTCTCACCATCACTCCCATCATCAGCACCACCCCCATACTCATGTACACAAGTACCCCATGTCATGGGAACTGGAGGTGGGATACCAGACGAGACAGGTACGCTGCACACGGAGTGACGGCAAGAACGCGATGCTGAGGTGAGACAATCACATGCACTGCAATGTGCACTGTATCTTTCACTAATAAAAAAAAAGATGAACCTGGGATGAACACATGAACACACGGTGGAAAAATAGGGCATTTCTTGAGATAAGCCCTAGTTTTCACATAAGCAAGGTGGCTGTGTGAAAAGAGCTGTTTTGTGGCTGTCTGGATAACACACATGTACAGATAACTGGATTTGTCTTACATTAATCTCTTCATCCACTGGTGTAGAATATGAGTTTAAAAATGTAGCTGAACGTGGGTGTCAGGTGAAATAGTCCTCATAGAGCTGATTGTTTTTATGGTTTTCTGTGCTCTTGTTTTGTTTCGTAAGATGACAGGGACGTGATCAATGGTCATCCTCCTCACAAATCCCACTGGGTCAATTGCTTCATGCGGAGGTGTATATTCACTGGCACAGAATGGTTCTTATCGATGGCGGTCATTTATTCAATTATAACTAGATTATGTGAAAGCTGGTGTGTCTGCAGCATATTAGCATTGTGGTGTGGCCCTCGCTCTAGCAAATGTCAAGTGCTGCTCCCCTCCCGTCCCTGCTGTTTAAGCTAACCCCAGTATTTGGATTTTATAAGAATGGATTTTTCCTGCACATGTTCTGCAACAAAGCAAGCAATTACACACAAACACACACACATACACCCACATTCACGCACATACAAGGACAAACAGAAATAGTCCACAATCCATCTCTTGCTTTCCTTGAAGGAGGGGGAAATCAGTGCATGTATACAATATTGACTAAATGCTACTGTACAGCACCATTGACTTGGTGTGAAGTGACATTATTAGCGTCAACTGTTGACTGCCATTCATAAATGTTACAGTGACCACTTATCAATATAATTCTGAATGAATGATGCATTCCCTATTGCCTCTAGATTTACAGTCATGAGCAGTGCATTGCATTTGCACACAGATAAACAAAAGCTCTGCAGTGGCAGCGTGTATATGTGTGCAGCATTGCATAAAGTATCATGGCCATTCTTATGTGATAAGTTTTGTTTGTTCCATGCCCTTTGGATTCAGGTGCTTAAATTTTGTTTTTTTGTAATGTGTTAGATACGTGCATGTTATTATCCCCTACAGGGCACATAAGGTCTAATGGCTTTATGGCTTGAGTGTGAAGGGACCATGTACAGTGGGCTACAGTGCCTGATTAGCATGGAATTAACTAGGAAGCTTTTGAATATGGATTTCCCACCTGAATTCTGACTCATTCTGCTTTTCTAATTACATCCTTCATCCATTACAAAATAAAATTCTTAAATGAGCATTGTACTCACATCTTAATAACCCAACTAATTAAATTGCCCAAATTAAACAATTTGAGCTGTAAGGGAGCTTTTTTTAATTTTCAGTGAGCAAATCAGTTCTTTGGACTGTCTCTGTAGGGCTGGACTTCGTCTGAGACCTGTTTTATAATGATGTCTAATTGCTTTGAATGTTGACATGTAGAAGTGGAGGCTGCAAAGGTCCATTTTTACCAGGAAATCAAGATATCTACTTGGAAATTCTCATAGAAGATGATTTTTCTTACACTTTAAGCCATTTTTATAGAAAAAATCTTTCTAATTCTATTCAAACTGTTCAAATTCATGGAATGACTGGTGATCTGCCTAAACTGCTTCAAAGCGACAAAGCACAGCTTATTATTATTTAAAAGTTTAAACTTAAGTCTTTTTGGACGTGCTGTACACTGTTGTTTTCAACAGATAATTCATTTAACCTGCGTGCATATATTTTGGCTTTGTTTCTTTTGTAAGCTTTTCCATTTTGGTATTTCAAATACATAAAGATGACCACTAACAGGTAGAGGGTAAAAGGTTAAATCCTCCTTTGATGTGTCAGAATTATAATAAATTTTCTTTTTTAAACTCTCTGTTTTGGGTCAACCTGCAGTCTTTGTACCAAGGACAACTCCCCCCTGACCTTCCGGACATGTGTGATGCCCAAAGACTGTCAGACATCTGATTGGTCATCGTGGAGTCTGTGCTCAAAGACCTGCCGATCCGTCGACCTGTCTCCTGGTTACCGCCTGCGGTCACGGATCATGACGCAGATCCCAGTCGGCGGGGGAAAACAATGTCCTGCCCTTGAGGAGAAAGAAGCCTGCAACATCATAGGCGATTTACTTCCAAACTGCCCCAGGTAGTTCTCAACAGTGATGGTTGTTCTCTCATTTTTACACCCACAATCCTCAGTTCAAAAGCTTTGTTCACTTGTAATCTCCTGATGCAGATGTTTACGAATTAAATGTCAAGTCTAAAACCAAATAACGATTCTTAATTTTGCACTCTGAACATTACTGCCTGAATGATTATGAGGAAAAGCCTTGAGGCTGCCAATATTCATGACTTCACTACTGAATTGCTTTGTGCATATTTTTTGGCTTTACCTCCATTATCTTGTGACACCTACAATAACCTCATGTACCTTTGGGAGTTCCTGACCCTATGAACATGACAAGGATAATAAACAGCGTTTGACAAAACGTCTTTGTTTTTTTTATGAGTGTTTGAGCTAAGAAAGGGTTTTTGTCTAATATAACATGCAGTAAACAAAGCAATCAATGGAGAATTATTTTCCCTGCTGTTAGATTTTGTTTTATTTGCTAAATCTACGCGGAGTGCCTGAGAGCAGAGGATTTACATGATTAGGGAAAACTCATTACGGAAATTAAGCATTTGATAGATTACTACAGGCTGTTGTTCTAGTAAACCCCTCCAATAATATTGCTTTATGCACCGCTGCATTTTTCATAGTTGAAACCAAACATTTGTTCAGAAGTTTTTGAAATAAAAATAATCATTCCTCCCTCCTCCTGACATATTGTGAGAGAGGTTCTTGCCAGAGACTGCATGCGTTAATTTGTCTTTTGCTTTGTGTGGCTTTTCTGAAACAACTGGCACCACTGTGTGTAAACTGATATGTTATCTTTTTTCAAAAAAGTCAATTGTTTCTGAATGGATTGCAGCCCTGTTGTTGAAAAACACACAAACATGATACTCCATTATAACGCCAAAGACACATCAAACAGTGTCTCCAGAAGTGATACCATTCAACTGCTGTCTGCTTGTTCACATTACAAATGTGTGTGCGCTCCTGCCAGATATGTGTGGAGGGCCACAGACTGGGGAGACTGTCGCATCCTTCCCTTACTGAGCCAGCAGGACCGGCGTCTGGCTAACATCAGTATTCTGTGTGGAGGAGGGATCCAGACCAGGAAGACCTACTGTGTTCAAGTCCCAGATGACTCAGCCCCACATCACAGGAAAGAGGGTAAGAAAATCTGCCTTCAGAATGGTTGACCCAGGGCTCGCTGGAAGCACACGGTGACTCAAGAGATACACCAGAAATAAATTCGAAGTAAACTCAGTGGTGTGTTTGGATATAAGCTGTGGGCATAAATTATTAAAGTGAAAGCAGCAGAGCATTATGTTGGTTTTGCAGGCAAAAAAAAAAACAATCATAAAGCACGCTGTGTCGCAGTAGCTAAAGCATGTTCAAAAAGCAAGCAGATGATAAGGATTATCATTTTATTCAGCCTGTGTTTCCTGAGCTGCAGTACACTATAGCTAAGGCTTTGAAAATCAGAGACCCACTACTTTGCATATGAAGTAGCTTATTTTACCTGCAAAGGTTTAAGGTTTTTCTGTCTGAAGGACTTGGGAGCAACTGGCGTTTTGGTGCAGCATCAGAAGGGTTTTTTTTACCTCAGTTTCTTATAATATGATTGCACTTAGTTCACACTGAGAGCCAGCAAACGACAGCAGCTTTAACATGTATTGATAGCAGCTTTCATGAGGATACACTCACTAACACTCTGCCGGTAAAACAAGTAAAGCTGCACTGGTTATAAAACCTAAAATCGCCTGGTATTTCAGTATGCAGGTGTACTTCTTGGTTTAGTTTGATGTTTTAATACTTTAATTTTGTTTTGCCAAGAGTTACTGAAAAGGTTTTCCAGTGAGTTTAACTCTTTACAAAGACTAAAAAAAGGCAGTAAATGTGGGTCTGTCTATCCAAAGATCAGTTTTAATCTATATAAAGTCAAAATGTAAAATGTACACATTAAGAGTGAATGGGAATAACACGCTGCTTTTCCTTGAGTTTGAGCTGAGGTTGCCAGGAAACCAGCGGGGACACCAGCCAGGGACTGTGTCTATGGCCATGCTAGAGGCACTGTGAAAAAGTAATGTTCATACTCCAAATAACTGAGCAAGACACTGAAAACCAAATCACCTCAGATGAAGTGAGCAGCTTTATTCCATCGATGTGTGCAGAGGTGAAGAAGAGGCACTGTGGATGACTTATCCTGCTCAGGTGCAAAAGTGCTACATTAAATGGAACGTTCACCACATTTCATGTGAATGCCCCACCAGTGTTGGCAGTAAATGTGGTAAACTGAAGCATTAAATTCCTCAGTTTGAGCTGTATTCGACGTCATTGGTGTTAAGGAAAAACTATAAACTTCTTCAGCTTGGGTAGCCAGGGAGCGTGCTGCTGCTCAAAAATAAAACTTGTTGTCTTTGCTTTTGCTTTGCTCGGTGGGCTGGTGTTTCAGACTCATTTGCAATGCATCCTGGGATATGTAGGTACTTCTGGCAAAGCTCCATTAGCAGGGAAATGTTGCTCTTTAAGTATATATAGCTCACACTGCGAAAGTTGTTGCCTTAACTGACCACATTTACCATCCACACTTATTGGACAGTTACTTTAACAGAGACAAGTTTCCTTTTAGAAACTGTCAGTGAAGAATGGACAGGCACACACTAGTCATAGATCCTTATCATCAAAATATGAATAGAATTAAAATTAGTGCATGCTGAAGGGCGATTATAAATTGCAGAGAAACAACATTTTTACTTTTAATATAACGGCATTATTTTATATCAGATCTCCAACTTACCTTTTTAGATAACAGGCAAATCTCTGTTTAGTATCTTTGTGATAACACCGTTTGTGCACTCTAAGAGATATTTGTTAAAACCAAAAATGGGCACTAACAGCTGCTGGCAGGCTTTGTTCATCAGCAGCAACAAGTTTCGCACAACTTTTGATAAGATTCCTGGTTTATGCTAGAAATGTCACTGAAAACTCTACAAGATAGTGAAGCTGGTAATTCCTAAACTCTGGCAGTGAAGTAACACAGTAAAAATCTGTTGAACAAAGACGGGTTTTATTACAGCTGATGTCTGAGTTTAATCTCTGTGGTGTTTTCAGTCTAACCTTCCTTCTTGTTAATGTTAGCCTGCACCAGAGGAAAGAGCTTTAGTGTGGTTATGGACACTGCACCTCGAACACCTTAGAATGTGTGAGATTGTGCAGTTGTGCCTGGACTGGATTGTAGGAGAAAAAGGTGCTTTTCAGAAAAACAAGTAAAACAGTTTTATGAGCTTGAGAAACTTGTAGGGCAGTGTGATTTTACAGTGAATCAAATATGGCATCGGCTTTAGTTTGAAAGTGGAGGAAATTTGTTTACTTTTAGCATAGACCAGTACCTGCTCATCCTTCCCATGATGAATTTTGCTGATTTTATTATGCATTATGTCAACATCATGCAGGTTTAACAAGCTGTAATAACATGCAGACAGGTGGCATAAGATTATGTACTCAGCACATGAATAGAAATCCAGTAAGAAAGGATGGAATTCACAGTAGAAATTTGTCAAAAAAAAGAGAGAATCACATTGTGTTTGTTTGTTAGTGTCGACAAACAGGAGACTGTAATTGTGCAGCCAGACTGTTGCTTCTTCTTCTTGTACAATGAATCTCTAGAGAAGCATGATGAAATCACAGTGGCTAAAGCACAGGTGGGCAGAAAAGCAGGCAATGTTCAATGAACTTTTACCGTAGATCACTGAAAACTCGCAGGATGGCACCAAATCAAACTGGACCACTTTTTTAGTCTGTCTATACCACTGAGTATGAAAAACTGAGTATTCGTGGTCACATTCATTTTTTCCTTTTAGTTTAGGTTTTTTTCTCCAAGTCAAAATATATTCTCCTTTAAACCATTATTTAATTATATGTAACCAGTCTTGTGCAGTATTGTATTAATCTGTATTGTTCATGGTTAGAAAAATATCTGATTTTATTCACTGCTAATAATATGTGTAAATGTATGTACACTGTGAATATCCAGTAAATTTCTATTTTTTCATTTGTAAATAGAACCATTTCATTACGAATAAAAACCTGTCACTAAATTGTTCTCATAATAACACTGGATTAATGTAGTATTAGTCTTTATCTATCTTTGGCTGCGAAATATTGAACTTACAGTTATTAATGTAAATTAAATTGATTAAATTTAGCATTGATTGTAATGAGGGTTTCCACGGAACAACCAGCATCTCTCTTGCCTTTATTATTTTTAGTGGCTGCCTTCAACTTGAGAAAAATATTTGCTGTGTTTTTCATTGCGTTTCGATTTTTAACTCAACATAACCCTCATTAACTTTTTATAAAACTGAACTTTGACCTCACCCTTTTCACAATTGCCATTCTTTCAAAGTTTTAGATCTTGTTTCTCAACTTTTTGTTGCTCAGAAGTGGCGGCTGTCCTCATTCTGCATGCTACCCTGTCTTTTTTCTTCTTTTTATTCCAAACAAGCTCCTTTTTCTCCTGCCAGAATCATAAAAACCCATCACTCTCTTTTTAATGGAAGTTTTTCTTTTATTTCATTCCTTTGCAAGCAACCGTCAATAGAACAAGAATAAAAGAGAAAACCCAAAAGTTGTTAGGCTTGTTCCAGATTGAATATGATGAGCAACATCTAAGAACTACTGTATTTGCTTAAAATGGCACTGTTTATTTTTTTATTATCATTATTATTTGTGTAAATAATCCAGAACTATCACAGGTAAACCTGGATTTATTTAAAAGCCAGAGTTAACTGGCTTAGAGTTTACTTTGTTTAAACAGTGCTACAGTGGGTGGTGTGGTGGTGCAGTCCTTTCTCTGCCTAGTTTACATGTTTTCTTGTGACTGTGTGGGTTTCTGCTTCCTCCAACTGTCCAAAGACATGAAGGTTGGCTGGAGACTTTAAAATGCTGGTAGGTGTAAATGATTGTTTGAACTGTCATCCGTCTCTGTGTCAGACTAATCTGGGTGGAGCCCACCTCCTACTCAATGTCAGCCGGGATCAGCTCCAGCCCCATGTGACACGGCAAAAGATAAGCAGCTATAGATCGATGGATGGATTGATGGATGGATGGATGGATTGAAATGCATTAATATGAGATGACAAAGCATGTAAAAATTGCTTAGGGCAAGAATCACTAAGGCAACCAGTACTACTGTGTGTTCTCAACTTCAAACGACTGTGTTTAAAAGTAATATCTTTTGCAAAATTCAAATTAAACAAAATAAAAGATTCAGGCTTATGAAATCAATCACTACTTAAGAAAAAACTAGGTGCACATGCCTTCCAAGTATTTCATTAATCTTTTTAATTGAGCACAGTGGGTAGTTTTAATGGTTTTCAACTATAAGGTCCTCATTTGAAAATCACACTTTTAGGTGCCAAATAAACAAAGGAACATTTTCTTAATCATAATATAAATTTTGGCTCACCTTTATATTCCGATTGTGCCTACTTATGTTGAGTCCTGCGTGGCTTCATTTCATAGCTGAGGTGTTTTGGCAGCTGCTGTGGGATGTCGCTTTGACCCACCAGGGGTGTATTTGAACAGTGAACAGCTAAATATGGAATATCAATGAGCTCTTTGAACAAATACATGTGAGATGTAAGATCATTGCATCAACTGTCATGTGCTCCTTGATGTGACCTGCACAGCTTTGGCAACTCTAAACAGATGTTTCTGTAGGCTGCCAATATGGAGAGCTACTCGGCCTGATAAAGTGGAGAACAATTGGCTCCTGTTTGATGTGTGCTGCACTAATGCAATTGACAAAAACAAGGAACCACAATTTAGTGAACACAACAGAGAAATCTGTACCACGCACTTTATGAATGTGTTTAAGCAAGCATCTCATTTTTACAAAGAAGATCAAGCACCATGTAAATTACTTTTGGTAAGAAGACCAAATGCTCAATGGACATTTAGTGAATTCCTCTTTGGGCTCTCATTTAAATGGAAATTTGCCACTCAATGGTGTGCGGAGGCGCATCAAAATGGAATATTAGATTGAATAAATCCCCGTGTTGTGGACAGGCAAAAAATAACCCGTTCATTCTATGTGAGAGACTAATGTCAGAGCCCATTACAGGTGGCTGAGCTTTCTCTGATCTACAAATGATACCAGCCATGCTTAGCGGTGAATTAGTTATACCGTGTCTTGCTTTAATATCTCCTTGTTCAGCTCCTGTTTACTCCCTTAGCTTGCTGCTGTTCTCTATTTAATATTCTCCAGAGCCAGGCATGAGATGAGAGGAGCAATTTTCTTTCTGCTCTTTCTATTTTCTCCTTTTTTACTCCATGAAAAAACTTTGCTAAATCTACCCTGCCTCCCTCCATGTTCAAAGCTGCAGCACTTTAGCAATGAATAAACTACTGTCTTCCAAATCAGAAGTAAATTACATCCCCATTTTTTATCAAATGATAGCGACGCTTCCTCATCTTCCTCAGTTGTTTCCTAAAATATTGCACATATTTCTGCTTGGATTCCATTTTCAAATTTATTACTTGATAGAAACAACACACAGGCTTACACACACACACTCCACTGCTGCCTGTGTGTGCGTGAGCTTAAGTTAAGCCTGGTATATCTTTGCTTGTGTTCCCTCTCTTTGTTCAGTGTCCAGACCTGTGAATGCCAGGCTGTGCGCTGGTGAAGAGCCCCCCTCGGCCGTCCAGCAGTGCTCCATCACTTGCCAGCACCACTGCCTGCTCTCCCAGTGGTCGGCCTGGGGTGCCTGCCTACATGACAACTGCAAAGAACCGCAGGGGAAGAAAGGTATGATGGAGTATTTTGATTCTGACAGTGAACAAGATATGGCTTTTAAAAGTTTTGTAGAACGATATGTTAAATTGTCAACAGTGTGAGTTTGATAAGGCTGAGTCTCCAAAAATACCATCGGAGAGCACAGAACCTTAAAATACATGTGTCATTGCATCACTAATAGTTTGTTAAAGATACATGAACAGATGTAGCTTACTGAAATGTTTCACTGTGTGCCTGTTTTTACCTTCAACTGCAAACATCCCCATTTACCTCCATAGAAAACATCAATAGCTCTCATATATATTGTTATAAGTAACGGTCAGCTGAGGGGGCATGCACATGGAGCACCTGGAAGCTCATTCAAATTTTAAAAAAAAAATATATATTTTTTGATATGACACATATTACCAACAAGAGAACAGGAAAAAGAAGCACAAAGTTTGGATTAAAGAGCGGAGAATCTGTGAGACAGTCACCGTCTTGTACACCTTCTGACCACCCAGCCAGACCACTGTCCATTCGCATTGATTGCGTTTGAGCACCAGGCATCACCAACCACACCTCAGGAGCAAGGGAGGAGGGGAGGTGGACTCTGTGTTTTATATCAGTGACGCTTGGTGCTCAAACGCAGTCAAAGATGATGGACACTTTCCCACATGTCTGATGTCGTTCCCATTGATTCCCACGAATTTGCGCTGCTAAGAATGAGACTATATTAACATCACTATCTATTGTTGCTCTTTACATCTTCACTCATCTCTCCAAGACTAGTCCTCTGCCTAAAACACAACAAGAGGGCTGGATTTTGTGTACCAACTTGTGTAAAACTGTTACTGTTACTGTAACTAGTTTTCTCAAGCTTGTTCAAGTCCATGACTGCTGCTGTGACGAAGTGTAACAATCCCATATAAGCAAGATCAGAGTATTAATTTAAATGCCAAAAATTCTCCCAAGATGTATCATCCATCCAACTGCATTGAAAATCATAAAACTGTTCTCTCAGAATCATGTTTGACAGATGGACGGAGTGACAAAAGGATGGACTCATACCATCCAAAAGATAGTACAAACTGCAAGCTAACAAGCTGATATGATTTAAAATTGAAACCAATAACTGCACAGATGGACTAGTGGGGAAATCATAAATACTCACTAACTGAGTCTTATCGCAAACAGCATTGTAGTACATTTACAAACATGTATTGACTACAGTTGTTTCTCAAGAGTCCAGCTCATTCAGTGGTCAACATGAACCTCTATATTGACCTTGTTTGTACTTTGTGTGTTTTCACTGTAGCATTGCACAATGTTTTTAAATGCCTAACCATGAGAGTGTGTCATAGAGACTCAAA
This sequence comes from Ctenochaetus hawaiiensis, assembly GCA_029783645.1. NCBI lineage: Eukaryota > Metazoa > Chordata > Actinopteri > Acanthuriformes > Acanthuridae > Ctenochaetus > Ctenochaetus hawaiiensis. Next base: position 16,654,164 of record JAPZDY010000005.1, read on the forward strand.
GCGAGAGAGCAACTGTGGCTGACGGAGTCTAAGAGAGGGAATGAAATGGAGTGATGTTGTCAGAGCAGGAGAGCGAGGCAGGAGAGAGAGGAGCATACGTTTGAATGGTAAATTGTTTGTTGATAAGTGGCTGGCTGAGGAGAGGCGTGCTTCAGAGGAAGACAGTACACAGATAAACCACAGCAGACGAGAGACAGAAAGAGAGCACACCTGTAGTTCAGCTCTCCGTCCCCAGGAGGGTGAAAGGAGAATCAGCAGACAAGTGATTCCTGTCCGTGTGTGTGTATGCCCCTGTGTACTGTCTGTGTGTGTGTTTGTGTGTGCATGCAAGGTGTTCTTGAGTATTCAGCGTACTTGTGCTGTCTGAATGTTCTTGTCTTTTTTCACAGGTGAATGCATATCTGACTGCTTCAGAAAGTCTATGCATTGTGTGTGGTGCAGTGTGTGTGTGTGTGTTTTTTTCACTGTGCTGTTAGTGTGTTAGTGCCGCGCTAAAAGGGCAGCATGACCTCGCCCCTGCCGTGAGTAAATGTGCATGAAAGCCTCCTGGGGGGATGTCTGAAGTGTGGATTGTTCAGGTCAGTGCTCACACTCTCCAAAGCTGGATCTCTATGGGATGAGCCAGTTTCCTCACATGGACAGTGTCATTAATATATTTCAAGGGTTGGAAAACACAGCACATGCTGTTTTGCACAGGGCTCTCTCATGACAGGCTGCCGTTTGATGGCATTCATAAAGATCCACAGCCCAGAGCAGATAGAAACCAATAGATATTGCTCGCACTGAGCTCTGTTGCCTGCAAGGCAATGAGCAGTTATTGAGTAGTCGGCATTATTATGATCCAAGTCGTTTGCTCGTGGTCCTTGAGCTGCAGAGAGTTTCTGGCTTCTATTGAATGTGCACTTAGCCTTTATGTTTCACAACATCAGAATAAACTGTGTTCTGTCTCTAACTGAAAGGCCCGTGGGATCCCAGCGTTCAGGTAGGAGAGACAACCAGCCAAGATGCTTATGCCACCTGAGCTTTGCTCCCTGGAAAATTAGACATTTAAATTGCCTTGCAGTAGCTTTACATGCTCTTCACTTTTTTTTCGTGTTATCTTATCACATTTTGCAGCTATGTGAGAAAACGATTTGAGCATGAGAAGATACTCAAGAGACTTTTATTAATACCCTTACTGGAAGTCACAGAGCTGAGGGAAGGGCGTATATCTGAAAGCAGCGTGCTAAAAAATCACTGGATGGTGCTTGTTTTCTCGAAATAAACCTGGTAAGACCAAGAAACCTTTCAATTATTAATATCCATGGGGGCATGCCCATGCCAAATTGTTTTTTTGTGGTTTGGATGTGAGTAGCAGTAAGTGCTTTGGGCAATACTGCAATCAATCCATAGTCTCTTTGCTCTTGGAGAGCACACTTGGCAGCAGAGCGGATCAGACTCCTGAACCAGTGCCTCACACCAGCAGACAGTCAGGGGATGTAATTTGTACAGAGGGTATCCTGAGGTTAGACAGATCCACCTGTAGAGGAAAGGAACGTGGGACCTTTCTGCCAAGTGTCAGAGCTGCGGTGAATGAATACGGCTCCAAAAAAGAAGCTGCTGCTGCTCAAGTGTTGTGGGCTTTTGCTGGAGGTGGTGCTGGAGCCCAGAAAAAGTATTTTGATCCTTCCTTTTTACATATGCAATTATATTTTTCTGTTTTAAAGGGAAATTGGATGTGCTCAGTAGTTGATAGAGCCTGCAGATTAGAACATGAGGTGTCTATTTTTCAAGTTTAAAGAGTACTTTTACAAAGAAATAAAAGGCAAAATCCAGCTTTGAGTGAACTGGTATTATAGAGAGAAAAATGACTCAAAATATGAGCCAATTAGAAAATCCATTAGATAAATGGCTTAATGATAATAATTGTGTCAAATGTTGATCATGTATTTGGACAATTTGCTAATCTCATAATTAAGTCATATTTACAGCCATTTAGTGTTATAATGCCATGTCTCTATTCAGATCTCAATGTCAAGTACTATTAAACATAGACTGTGTCATCCAAAAGTTTGTTTATGGACACAGATGATTGAGTGTAAAAGCTGCCAAATAACTCTATTAATCATAATAATAGTAATAGGGAAATAAGTCAACAGGAAGTACACTGTTAAAAAATGGCAAAGATGGTGATGTGGTTATCCAATGATCATAGATGTCACTGCATGAGGACAGTTCTTGATGAGTCATTTACAGTTACTTTCTTTTTCCTCATACTTTTAAAAAGGTCCACACTGAGAGTTTGCAAAGCACAGACAAAGTGAGAGACAAATGGAACAGCTGGATTATACGTACGAACAAGTATTTTAGAGAGAAAATATGGCAGTAGGGAAAAGTAATGTAGACATTTATGCAATCATATGAGCTCTGTTCAGGACCACAACATAAAACCAGGTCCAGTGATGCAGAGAACATTATTTTTCACATATTTTTACTTAAAGCCTCCCTAGCCTCCAGCCTTGATGTGTGTTTCTCCTATTAATGGCTCACAGCTGGTCCATTATGGTATGATATGATTGAATCCGCCAATTAAATACTTATGAAGACTTGTTAATATTTTATCTGCTTACAGTAATAATTTAGTCAAAGCTTTAAGAGCAACCAAAAGTTGCTGATATTTTTTTCTTTTTCATAATTCCAGACAGCCTTTTTGATTTTGCTTGTGTTTTTGTTGAGCCAAAAACATCAAGCGTGAAATGTTTCTGGATAGATCAAAGCCTGAGACGCAGAGAAAGACATGTGCGGAACATGATGTAAAACTCAATGATGGTAAAATGTTTGCTAGAAATCCGTGCAGGTTGACTAATGAAAAAAACAGGTGCAGGTTAGCAGGTATGGATGACCGAGGGGGCAGAAGACAAACTTGGACAACAAGACAGGTGAATGATCTGAACTAATACAAGAAACATAATATGCAGAGGTTAAGAGGGCATTAGACAAGCCATTACACTGTCTTACACAGCACAGCATCAGCCAGTAGATTAAAGGTACAACTCTAATGAACTGCAGCTGGGCTCATTTTGTCTGGAATCTTATCCTGCTGAAACAAAATTGCTGTGAGACAAAGTGTCACTTCTCTGACAGTTATTTGCAATGGGCTGTACACTCTTGGCCAAAAGTCAATGGACACTGAACCATCACGCCTGTATGGGTCTATATGAGACCCTCTTTGCGGCTGTAACAGCTGCCACTGTCTGTAAACACTCTCCACAATACGTTTCTGTGCCTGTTCAGTCAAAAGAGCATTTGTGGGCTCAGGTACCGGTGTTGGATGAAAAGACATGGCTCGCAATCTTCTTTCTAATGCCTCCCAAAGGCATTCAGTGCGGTTGAGCTCAGGGTAATTGAGTCCAGTTAACTTTTTCAGACCTATCTATCCATGTCTTTATGAACCCCACTTTTGGGGACACAGTAACGATCAGCAAAGGGCTTTCCCTAAGCTTTTACCAAAAAATTAGAAGCACTGAGGTGACTTAAATATCTTCTTGTCTTGTAGCATTTAGATTACCCTTCAGTAGAACTATGGGGCCTAAAGAGCAACCACAGAACGTTACCCCCCTTCCACCAAACTTTACAGTAGACAGTACACATTTTGTTAGTGGTGTTCTCCTGGCATCCCCCAAACCCAGACTTCTCCATCAGACTGCCAGATTGTGAGGCGTGAGTATCACTCCAAAGACATGTTCCCACTGCTCCAGAGTCCAGTAGCGAGATGCTTTACACCACTCCTGCCAACACTTGGCAGTGCAGGTGGTGATATCAGGCTATCATGCAGCTGCTTGGCCATGGAAGCCCATTACATGAAGCTTCCAACGCACAGCCTGTGTGCTGCTTTTGCTTCCAAAGGCAGTTTGGAAATTTGTAGTTATCAATGCAGCAGATGATAGGCAATTCTCAGGCTCTAAGCTCTTCATCACCTAGACATCCTCATCTTCACAATAAAAGCGTATTCTGGGACTGATGCAGGAGAAAAGAGTGTTCATAAACTAACTTGTGCCATGTCTACAGTCTCTGAGCTCCTTAGAACCCATAAATGCTGAATGTTAGTCGGTAGAGATTTATTTGTGCTGGATTTTATGCACTGGCTAGCAAGTGTGGCTGAAACAGCTGAACTAAATGATTAACAACACTGTCCACTATCTTATAGCATTAATTATCTTATGTGGCACACGAGACAATTTGTGATGTCCCCAGTTTTAACCTGGACAGACACTAGACACAAATCATTCCCCTATCTACCTACATTTTCTCTAGTTTGAGTGAAGAAGCTTCACAGTTAAATCACACTGTCACACAGGATGCAAAATTTTATGTTTCCTATTTTTTTCAGCCTGCTGATCTTTACTACTTATCCCTCTGGCTCTCATCATTGCAATCACTGCTACTCCTCTTTCAGCACAAAGTCACCACACCATCATTCAGTCATCCTTTCTTTTACTTCTGAGCGAAGGACTTTTCATTGACCATCAGACGAGATTAACTGCTCAGCCTTGGGTCTTGATTTTATCCAGGTTAGAACTAAAGGTAAATCAAAGTGATAATTAGGTGTGTAAAGTCCTAGTTTCAGTCACTGCTGGTATATTTCACATCTCATACTGCAGTCTGAAAATTATCAAGTGTCATGTGTGTTATATTGGTGCTAATGATCAAATCTGTGGAAAGCTGTGGATCCTAACAACTAGACAGTGTAATGTTTAGTGTTAAAATATTTAGGTTTAAAAGTTCTGTAAGGAAGATGACATCATTTTAGGTATCAAGCAGAAGTTGGATCACAGTATATGACATAATGCAAATGCTGACATGATTTTAGAGGAGTTGAACGGCTTTTAAAGTCATTTCATCTGTTTTTAAGATGTTTGATTTTTTACCCACTAAAACTTTTACATCACATTTCTAAGAAAGACATATCGGAATGACTTAAACGCCTTGAACAACACATTTGTATTTGTGAATTAGCTCCTGGATTAACTCACACAATTGTTTTTGAAAAGAAAAAGAACTAAGGAGCTGAAAAATGCTCAGCTGCAACAAATCCAGAGGACTCCTGGCCAAGTAAAACAAGCCTGCAGAAAGATTGGATTTACTGCCGTTTCTTTGTCATTTGCTGCCATTTTGTCAATTGATTTTTAAAGACATCTTGCCAAAGGGGTGACGAGACTATAAGCTAATGTTATTAGCATTACAATTTCGATGGCATGAAATTTCTGGAAACCTCCAGATTATTACACTTTCTCTTCATTTTGTGGGGTTGATAAATAGGACCAATCAAGACTGACTTTGAGCTGAAATAAACTGTCATGAGGGACATTTTATTTCTACCACTGCAGAGTTGTTCAGTAGGTGCCAGTTTGAAGCTTCAGCTGGACCCCAATTTAGCAACAGTAACACCAGCATTGAAAAAGACTGTGAGACTCAGTAATTGCAGGGACAGGTGTCATCGTCAAAGTACTGCCAGCTACTTCAACTTGACTTTCACTCGGACTTTCACACTTTTCTTAAGCACCTTGTCCTTTGCCCTGTCATCTGGCTCATTATCCTCCTCACTTTCCCTTGTCTGTCTCACTGTCTCTCTTCTCACTTGGGATGTGGAATCAAAATGGAGATTTATCAATTTTATAGTTCATTCATTAGGGACTATTTGAAGTGTGTAATTTGTATATATTGTGTTTTGAATATTTATACATAAAGTGGAAATGAGAAGTTAAAAACTTCTTTACATCACATCTGTTCATTAACTCATGGAAATGATTTCCAAAATGTCTGTTTGTGTATAACACGCCTCTGACAGCACCTTCATATAGACTTAACCATATTAATGCATGACCACAGCCCATGAAAATTGCCTTAATTTACAATCTCACACTTAATACTTTCCATGTGGAGAAAGTGGAAACAGATTCTGACTCTCACTCAGCACCAAGCTACTTAATAGATCACACTGTGGACAGCTCCTGCTGCTGAAATTGAGTCTGATAAATGGATGTATCACCGGTCGCTCCATTACAAGATCTCTCATTCAGTGCTACAAAATGTAACTACTTAACAGATGAATAACAAAACCTCTTAATGCAGCTAAGAGCAAGATCAAGCATAATTTCTTCTCTCAATGATCAGTTATACTGAAAATGAATTTACAGAAACTGTAATTTCTGTGGCTAAAGACAGTGTTGTAATAAAGATGCTGCAGTGACCTAAAACTAGCAAACAAAGATAAAATAAACACGGACTGCTCCGCCCTTTTCTTTCTTTCAAATCTTGTTTTTATTATTCCTTATGTATTCTGTTGAATTGAAGAGGAGTTCCCTTTGCTTAATGTCAAACAACATGCTTCCTGTTGCCTTATTTTTGTAGAGGAATATCTGCAGCTTTTCTGACAGCTGTTCCCTTCCCACCTTCCCCTCCTGTTCTTTGTCAGGTTTCAGACAGAGGAGGAGAGAGGTGTTGTGGGAATCCAGCAGTCCCCAGGAGACCTGCCCTCATCTGGTTGAGTTCATCCCCTGTGAGGATCCTGCCTGTTTCCTGTGGCAGGTCCAACACCAAGAAAGTTGCATTGCCACTAAAAGCCCCTGTGGTGCAGGAACTGCAGTCCAGAACGTGACCTGTGTCAGTGCTGAAGGTAATGTCCTTTATTTGCATCACAAAGGAGAAATTCATGTCACAATTTAGGTCCTCACTCACACAGTGGAGTTTTATTCAGTCACAGAATGCAAAGTGACTTTTTTTGTTCAATAATTGGCCTTCTTCCATCTTCTAAACTTACTTTATGGAATAATATTTTGACATTTTGGCAGATACTTAACACCACACTACAACACTACCACACTACTATAAATAGATAAGAAAATTAATACCACCCATTCTTCAATTTACCTTTGGATAAAGTCGGACTGGTACTTTCCATATTTCCAGTTGTTATGCTAAGCTTATCTAAGCTAGCTCCTGGCTGTAGCTTCATACTTGTGGGATCAATCATCTCATCTTACTCTTTGCACAAAAAGCTTTGCACAGCACATTGGCCCAGTAATTAGAACTGTAGTCTCACAGCTAGAAGGCTTTGGTTTGCATCCTGGTAAAAGGCCTCTCTGTGTGGAGTTTGCAGGGTCTCATCTGTGTTTCAGTCCTCCCAACTTTAAATGCAATCAGGTCAATTAACCGATGCTCATGCTAAGAGCTGGATTTGTCTCTGGTGCTGTTTAGTGGCTCCTTACTGCTCCTCATGGACGAATAATGGAACAAAAAATCATTCCTCGTAATTGAGAATCTTTTTAAATGTCCAGGTGTTTGTTTTGCATATTATGAAGGTCCCGAAGTGACAAGGAAGAGTTTCTGTCTGAGCCACAGTTCATGTGTTTAGTTATCAAATTAAAATAAAAATTAATTAATGATTATTACTCTCTGATCTCCAACGAAAGACATCTATATTTATTTGTCATTGCTTGGTGTTAGTATGGCCTTTATAGCTACAGCACTATAGCTGTAGATTGCAACACTTATTCATCAGTATAATTAGATGGAATGTGGATGTAGCTGTAAAACTCCTTAAGACCACAGTGCTGTGGTCCACACATGAAATGTTGTCAGCAGCATTGTGGCACATGAACACAGCCGAATCAGACATAATGGTATCCATTGTGCTCAGTCATATCAACACGTTGGATGATGGGAACGCCAGTGCTAACGAAGCATGCATTATTCATGAGGGTCCATCACTGAGTTTGTGAGCAGAGAACACACTGGCCTGATTAAAACTCAGAATCACAGCTTACTACCTAGCATTAATTGCTCATCTCCATAGATTATAAACCTAATTGCACCTTTTTTTGCCCATGTTTTATTATTCTGTCACAATGGATCATGTGTGTGTGTATCAAAAAGGCAGCGAAGGGTCCAAATGTATTAGCTGACAAGAGAATCTAATGAGTTTTGACAGGACAACTAAGAATGTGAGCTTTGGTGGGTTTGAGGCAAAAGGCTTATGAAATTATCTGCGGTGGATTTATTGTTAGTGAATGATGACAAGTTGTTCGCTGTTCCTTTCTTAATTGGCTTATCGAACCTACCACTGAAGCGCGTTAGTTTCACACACGTTCACAACAGTGTCAGGGCCAAGTTGTTAAGTGATGCAAAATCCTGTATAGAGCTCTGTCTCTTCACACAATGGCACTTCAGGCTGGCAAGGCAGCGATATTAAGGACAACACGCAACAGCAAGAGCTCGACAACATGAGTCACAATCTCACAGCTAATACTGTTTGCATGAAAAGCCTTCAAAGACATGCCTAGAGAGCCAGTTCTGTTTGGATACTTGCAGTTATTAAATTAAATTGCAGATTTGATAAAAATTGAATATTATCAAACTGTGATTACATGTTTTTTTCCATTCATGAGCTCTACTTAAATGCTTTGTTTGTCATATCTACTCAAAGCAAATGCAGAATAAACATTCAAATATTGTGCAACATCATACATGTTGAGTCCATATGAAGAGTTTACGGTAATAACTTACAGTACTTTACAGTTCCATGAAAAGAATTTTGGCAGTTTGGGGCTGCTATGGATGACTGTGGAGAGTCTAAGACCTGCATACAGAGGCTCTGTTGGTTTAGTTTCAATCATTTTCACCTTTTCTGAAAGTGAAAGTGAAAAAATTTGACAGGGAGAGACAAGCAGAGAGGAGGAAGAAAAGGGAGAGGCAAGATTGACATATTTTTAAAAAAAAGCCAAAAAGAAAAGATGTTTGCAATAACATATATGTTGTCACAAACTTTATGACAGTAAGCACCTTTCAATAGTGACACTATGCCTCAAAACCATGCAAACAAACTGGCTAACCAACTTGTCTCTGTATAAAAAAGCTGATTTGAATTGAACTCGGGTCATCAGATATGTTACTGATGGAGTTTAGTGTTCATAGATAAGAAGTAAAGGGCTTCTGGGAAAAAACAGGCTTCCTGCAAACCAGCTCTACTGGGCTCATCATGTCGCTTGATTTTAGGGAAAACATTTTAATCAGAAGGAACCCACTGAGAAAGTCACCGTCCACTTCCTGGCTCTGTCTAGTTTCATGCTGTCCCCACTTTGAGCAGAAGATTCCTCTCTCACTCACATAAAACCTGCTTCAACCTCCAACCCAAACCTAAGTACGTACATACAGCATTTGCCACTTTTGATCGTAACTTCTAGAATAACTTATCTCACTTTGTGTGTCCTTACTTGGTTTCAAATTAAACTAAAAACTCACTCTGTGTAACCTGACTTGCTGTATTATTATTTTTCGCTCTGATTTAGCAGAGCTGAAGTTTCTTAAATTGCTACATAAAACAGCTTGTTTTCCTTTCAGATAATGTTCACATAAGTTACTCTAACTTAAATGTTCAATATATAACATTTGGACATTTAATTGTTAAAAAAAAGGCTGTATTGTTGTTAGATATTTTGTTTAGTTCAGTAGTAACATAATCCCAAATATTTCCCACAATTTTCAAACTCAGAGAAATACTGACACATAGTCAAGATTAGTGTTTTTATTTTGTTGCTTGTCACCAATTTCCAGGGTCACATTATTCAGAGAGTAAGTCAGCAAACACGACTAAACTTAACAGAGATAAAATTTTAATAAATTCCTTAATCTGTCAGAGTCAGTCAAATATTTTTTTATCTGCATTGGTGACTATTTAATAACAATGAAATAAACAAATCCCATTACACTGCGAGTTACTTCAGACGTCATCAAAACAAGTGTTTTGTTTTCATTGTTTTGACAGAGAGACCTCCGCTGGCAATATCCCACATGGTGTGTTTAAGTGGTATTATAAATAGGCATCTCTCTGTAAACCACCCAACTCTCATTGATTTCTCGTCAAAAACTCTTGTGTGAAGGTCAACTACGGCCAGGTTTTCTTTGCTTACAAGCTTGTTCATCATCCTTTATGAGCATCTGAACAGAGGAAATGCTGACCCATTTTCAACGATTCAGTTTATTATTAATGTTTACAGACTTTTGGAGTATGTATTTACAAATGGTCCCTATGTTTTTGCTGCACCGGATAGAAATATTACAAAGAAAGATACAAAGAACATAATTGCTGGTGATGTTTACATGAATTTTGACTCAGCTGGAATGAGGGAAGTAGGTGTTTGAACAGGTTGCAACCATTTCAGATTGTGAACTTCAGTGAAATGACAGGCGCACGGCAGATAAGGAATGTTTTCTCCACTTTACTCCCTGACTGAGTGAGCATTTGGTCTCCAATTTCTCGGCAAAAAACTACTCTGCATTTCAAGTTTGAAAACCCAGGCTGAGGAAGTTTTTTCTTGTGGAGAGTAAGAGACAGCACTCTCCTAGCAAGGTTTATCTAATGGAAATTTAAATTATTGAATATAACTGCTCAAGCAATCAGAAAACATTCTCTATCAGCTAAATGCCTGATTTTGTTAGTCAGTAAATACAAAACGTAATTCCTAGAAAAACCAACTAAGTTTGGTTAAATGAAACAGACCGGCTCAGTATTTAAGGGTATTTTTAGGGCTCTGCTTGGAAGGTGATCCACAGTTACTCACCCAAAAAACACTGTTAGCCTGCATTTCTGATAAAAATCTTTTTTCTGGTGCATCGCCTGGTCCAGACCGTCTCTTGAAATCTACATGAGAGACTTGTGCTCAAAAAGCATTAAATGGAAAAAAGTAGTGACTACAAATAATTGCTCTTAAATTCACTTACTGACACCTTAATTCTCAGTGTGCTGTGCATAGAAGAGACACTGTTATGCATGTGACTGCTTTCACAATTAATGGAATGTGGATTATTGCTTTTAGCAAAGTTCAAATTTAATGAACGTGACATTATCATTGTTTTTGTGACGATGAACTGTTAAGGACATTTATCTTAACATATGATGTGTGAGAGTGATGATTGGCTGATAACATTGGTATGACTGTTAAAATGATATTTAGCAGTTCCTTTAGTACATATCATAGTATGACTGAATCAACATCTTTGGTCCTGGATTAATGAGACTGTTTGATGGTCCAGTACCAATGGGTGTGTAATTTTTTAACACTTATTTCTGCTACTCATAATCAGCTACATTAAATCCTTTTTTATCTTTTCATTTTTGCTCATTCTATTACATTGTAATTGCGTGTATCAAAATCATTATTATTCAAAATGTTCTTTTAGTAATAACCCTTTTAATGTTTTTGTGAAAAAGGAACTGAAATTGTGCAAAATGTAGGTATACATAATTTTCAAAGTTCCAACTGCATTTGTTTTAATTTGTTTGTTAGCTTCACTCAATTCTGACTGACACAAGGCAGGTCCTAGGGAGACAGCAGAGAGAGATAGTTTGGTCTTTCCATTTACGAAAAAACCCTTCCTCTCATCATGTGGCCCTCAGGGAGAAACTGAGGCTTTCGAACTGTAAACTGTAATCTAATCTTCAACTATAACATGTGTGAAATACAACTGGCATCCTCATGTGCATGTTTGCAATGTGAAGAAGAATTTGCCATAAAGCTGTTTGATCTGGAAGGAAGTACATCTGCTGTTACGTTAAAAATAAAATATTTTCTCCCTCAGGGAGGAAATGTAGGCACTTATTTCACTCCACAGTGACTCTGTCGGGCCCATTTTGATGCATTTTGTCCAACTTTCCCAAACCAACAGACACTCGGACATTTTGAACACCTGACAACAATAACCTGACAACTAACTGAACCATCTCTGTTCGACTCAGCAATAGTTAGGCTGGATGAATCCAGGAACGCAGCACTGAACCTGGCTATGTGATTTTCACTAATATGAAATTCAAAAGAACCATGATTGACAGGCGAATACAGCAGAAACATTAATTAGTGACCCTTGTCAGATCTCACTTTGATATTCACAGTGATTTTGTCCAATTTTCCTTGTTGCTCTTGCCCACCAGCTTTGTCTTAAAAGCATCCCGCACAGGCTGGATGTGATTATTAACTTTTAAGCAGAGGCAAGGACTTCTACTTATTCTCTATATCTACCTGAATAATAACAATGAAAATGATTAATTGGTGGGTGGGCGAGCTGAATAGAAATCATGTTGAAATTGTATGCAGGAGGCAGTTGTATTATATCTGAGTAAGAACCCCAACTACAGATCCCTGTATTAATAATGCAAAAGGACCCCAAGGGCAGCCATCTATTTGCAGAGCCCAACATGTAGACTCACACATATATACACAAACACACACACACACACACATACACACACACTCATGAGCATGTGACTCTGGATTCATGTATCATACCATTTTTCTTTGGGCGATGTTTCCAGGCAAAGTTTTGAGAGTCTTTTGTTAGTTTTGTTTGCTAACGTTGGTCCTTTGTGATTCTCAAGCAGAACGGTTGTTGAATAGTTACTAATTTTCTGCTGTTTGTAAAGGGATAGCAAATATTTCAACTGTAGGCAAAAATGCATCTAAACAATTCTTAAAATATGCCAAGACTCTACTGCTTTGTTCCACACAAATACCATACTTTCATATTCTGCTGTAATTTTGTTTATGTTAATGATAAAACTGTAGATGTGTTAAAAAAGATTTATGTATTTTTTTTTTTTTTTTGAATACTTTATTTATTCGTTTTCGTTTTCAAAACATCA
>JAPZDY010000005.1:16685831-16698302 GCA_029783645.1 Ctenochaetus hawaiiensis
CTATGGCTAACATAAAGATCATACTTGTTGGGAGGGGGTTTAATGTGGATGAAAAACCAATAACTATGACAAAAAAATGTAACATGTCATGGATCTGACTGCTATCAATTGATATTTAAAAAAATCCTTGGTGTTGCAGTTTTCTTCAAAGCTTCTCCTTCCAGCTGGCCATTGGAAATGTTCACCTTTTCTTAGAAACTGTATAATTAAAGATGATCCCTGTCAGTGGTGAGGATGCCGTGACAAAACTATGAGAGAGGAGATGATGTGAAGGGCCACAAAAATGAGCATGGGCAACCAGAGGCTGAAATTATTATGCTAAAAATGGATGGCATCCAGTTCGAAATCTTAATGTCAGCGCATGTGGAGCTGGGCTCTGCTAATAAAAGTAACTGGGGATGACAGAATGGGGTTGGAACTGGTGGAGTAGGTTGGGTGAAAAGAGAAGGATGTTCATGGTAAATGGACAAATCCTGTAACAGTCTTTAATGATTTGTTATGTTTTAAACAGGTTTTATAGTTTTCATGTTCAGAGGTTGATCATATCATCATTCTTTAACCTAAACATGCACATTTGATTGTGAGTGTTACATAAATGCACCTCAACACTAGCTATTACCTCCTTTTCATTGCCTTTGTAGAGGCCTTGTATGTAAATGACCATCCCACACACTCTCTGTAGGCATGTAGAAACCAAGCAGTTTTTGTCAGAGGGCAAAATTTAAAAGTCAAATAGAAATCAATAAAATGGATTAAAGGCATGTTTGTATATCAGTGAATTCTCAAAGACATTGAGGTGTTTGGGGCAGAAGAAGTTTCCTCCACTGGTTACGTTGCTTGTCCACGAGAGAGCAATGTTTTTGAACATTGTTATGTTTTCTGTGGCGTCTGTCTGCTCTTATTTTTTTTTAATAAAGCTAGAGTCCAATCAACTGCTGCTGTCCAATCAGTGGCACCTCACTAAGCTTCAGTAGTCCCTTCCTCCATCTCTCTTCCCTCAGCTGGCAGACTGAGGATGCAGACTGTCCACACACCTACTCAATTGTTCTTTTTTTTTTTTTTTATTTGATTTATTTAATAAACTCAAATTAGGTTTATCACTTTTTTTTTTTAGGTTTCTTATTAATGTTGCTTCCCTTTTAGAGCTGAGTCACTGCCATAGCGCTAACAGTGTGTTTATTTCATTAAAACATCCAGTCTAAGAACCAGGCAGACTGAAATATCAGGAATTGTTTTTAGTGTGCACCTTATTTACAACTTTACTCTCACCATTCATGTCTGCAAAAAAACAGTCGGTTAAGCATTTAGGACGACACACACACACAAAGGCTCATCTGTAGCAAGATGCTTCATTGCGTAACGTTTCAATGAAATCCAACTGATTAAACATCCTTCCAGAGATGGAAAATTAAAACTTTTGTGTTCTCAACTTGCATGCCGAGACATTCATTAGTCCACACAGCACAATTTAGCAAACTTTGAGACACAGTGCCAATGCATTATTCAGTCTTTTTCAAAAACCAGCCTCTGAGACATCAAATGGAAGGTTTTGCTTGACAGATTATTAAATTACGAAACAAAAAGTGCATGCATTGCTTTGTGCAATGAGATTTAAGTTAACAAGTGCAGCAATTAGCAAATATTTATGTGCTCACACAAATTTCTTCAGAAAGTGCATATCTTGAAGCAAAGACATTATACAGGAATGTCACAGGAAAACCTCATTAGTATGTAAATATATGCAGCAAGGCGCTCAGAATCAAATCATCTCCTCTACAGAGGGGACCTGTGGTGTAAGGAAATGTACTTAGTTAGTATTCTTTGAATATGGCTCTCGCAAAAACACACACGTGCAATGCCAAGTCTCTCACATTTTCTTCCTCATATTTTTCAAAAAGGGAACAAAGAATCTTCAGATTTTCAAAGCAGCGTTTTGCTTTATAATGCAGTGAGTCTGTTTGGACTATACTTTTCACATTTGTATTGATTCTGCCTCCTGTTTTCAATTTGTGATAACCTGTTCTTTTCCCCCCTCTTTTTCTTCACCACTGTTAGCTCTGAGTGGCATGCTTTGATAGTTTCCATTCTGATGTAGGAGATATAAAAGAATTGCAAACAACGGGTACTTCCAACATTAGACTGAAAGGCTGCTTCTAGTGAATTGGCTGCTACATCAGGTGTTTAGTAACCCATCTGGTCCCGCTGAGTCTTCTAAATGATTATTCACACCCAGGCACATTTTGCAGCTACAATACAAGCCTGTGATGACTCTATTCCTTGTTGATTTAAACTGTGATCAGAGAATGTATGCATCACTCCATCAGAAGTATTTAGCTGCATATTCCTCTATTATCATGAATGAATTGTTTTTATTCAATGAATCATATTAAACCATAAATCTGAAGAAGTCTAATAAAGGGGGTTGTGCTTAAAGGTTGAATTAGCATTTCATTAGATCTTAACATGACAGCTTCACAGGGGTTTTCTTTGTGGCTATGACTTATTCTTCAGACCACTGAACCAAACACAGCATTGATTAATGTTCCTGTTCAGTCTAACTATGAACATGAACGCTACCTAAAGCTTGCATCTTGCTTGTTCTAGCACACAATACCATTAATGAATGAATGGCGTGACTAACTCAGTAAAAAACGTGTGTATTGTCTTTGTAACTAGAGTGACATTCATGCCATCCTCTGTGTTTGCAGGAGTCACTTGTGCCGACGAGAGCGGGGAGTTGGCCAACATGACAGAGTGTCTGCAGTGGGCCGGACCTTTACCTTCTCAGATCAGAGAATGCAGAGTGGCTTGCAAAGATGACTGCACTCTAACGGCATGGTCCAAGTTCTCTGAATGCGCCGAGTGTGGCAGCTCTCGCAGTCGCAAACGCTCGCTCACAGGTAAAGACTCACCTCTATGAAACACAGGCGTCGCTCATGTCAGCTGCTTCCTCTCTGCCTGAGGAATGATTGCATTCTAGGTCAAGCCTTTTCACAATTCATGGAAAATTTCAGTCTATGTAAAAAAAAAAAAATGTATAGAATGCAACACAATGGTTTCTGTTTATATTGCTCTACATCCCTTTCAGCCAGTGTAATGCTTGAACCCAGTTTTAAACACTCATTTTCTAAAAGCAGCTCCATTCATCTTGAGTTTTGTTGTCACTGCAGCTTCATTTTAGTGCACAAAACGGCCCCTGTGCTGTAACATATAACCCAGAATCCAGTCCAACCTCTTTTTTTCTTGTTCTGGTTCTGTTACTGTAAAGTTCTACTGTCCCTGTGGTGTTATGTCAGTACTCAAATTAGGTCTCTCACAGCTTGTAATCCCTTATTTCAGTGCAGTTGGCAAAATCTGAATTACATGCTGTGGTTGCAGACCGGGCTGGATACTATTTGTCTTCATGAATATTTGATCCGATGCCGGAGGGGTTGTAGTAAACATGCCCTGTCTTCTTCCATAATGCTCTTAGAATCCAACACATGAAATCAGCCTTAGCTCAGTGGTGGGTTTCATTTGAAAAGAGTGTGTCCTCATGTTCAGAGGGCGTAATGGTCGTAATGGATCTGTTTTTCAACTATTTTTTGCCAACTTAAATACTTTCCTAAGTTTCTCTGTCAGGTAAACTAAGGGGAGGCAAAACCACTGTGGGTTTTAAGCTCTAGTATGTGGTTAAGAAAATAGGCTGCTTACTACGGCCTCTTATTGGATAATACAACTGTCGAAAAGCCTTCTGGAGTCACATAGCAGTATAACTTGGGTACCTAAACTTAACACCAGTGTGAGGGTCCAGTATGTTGCTGAATAGCCCAGAAGTGAAGGTAAGAAAAAAAAATCTCCATTGACTAAAATCAGCAGCCCTACAACCACATTAGTACAGAGAACATCTGTGAAAACTGTGATTGTAACACAATAAACACAGCAGCCCTGTCATTTCTGCATAATAAGGTTGGAAATTGGAAAGGTATTTGTGCTAAACAAAGCAAACAACACAAGAAATATAATTCTTTAGCTGGCAACGAGCACATTCTGACAGGCGTTCACGAGTTTTGTGTGTATAATTTTTCCGTTGTCACATTTAACAAGCTCCCTTGTATCATCACTTATTACCCACAACAACGGTGTGTCTACAAATAAAACAAATCGAGGGCTTGAGAGAGAAAAGACATAAAATGAGCAGCCTCATCTCAGCCCTGTATGACTGTTGACTTTTTGTCAGCTCACACACACTCACACAGATGCACAAATCCTTGGAAATGTATTTTACAGATGTGATATTCCACCTCTGGTTTTAAATGTCTCACCCAGAAGACAGTGTGATAGTTTGGCTAAGTCTGAAGTTTGAATGCGCTCTCTGTGCTTGGCTGGGTTTCCCTACTTCTGTCAAAAAAATAAAGTGACCTATTGGCATGAATGGCAGCAAACTTTATATGTGACATTCTGTCTGTATTAGGACAACATCAGTGGGGGTTGGCACTGTCACTTTAAAGTAAGAATGTTCTAGATTCATGTCCACAGGGAGGCAGCTGTCTCTCTGTGAGGATTTTGAATGTTTCTCCCATGTGGGTTTCCTCCTGGTGCTCTGATTCCTTCCTACACTCTCAAGAAGACGTGCAGATTAGAACCCAAAACCCACCAGTGGGTTTTATAAAAGCATGTTTTCTTTTAAAAATTGATAGAACTTGATTATTTATCACAGTCAGAAACCTGTAAAAAACAGAAATAACTGTTGTATATTTACCTTTTCGACAGTTTTGGAATGTATCACAGGGATTTCAAATAACTACAATGTGAAACAATCTGAACAAACTGTCCTAGGGTGCGTAGGGGTCGGAAGGAGTTGTGGCTCAGTCACATGACTTTTAATTAAACCATTAAACGTGTTAGAAGGGCTTAGCTGCAGTAAAGTTGTGCTCGTCACAGACATACGCTTCAAAGTTCTTTAAAAAATGACAAAGGGGATCCACACTTATTTTCAGTATTTGGCATGTTTAAAGTAGGAGTGTGTTAGACTCAAGAGCTCAAGCGGGTCAGACACTAATCTTCTGCTATCAGTTTATGAATGTGTGTGTAAGTGGGTAAAGGCTGCATCTGTACATCTCTTGTCTGCTGTGTGCTTGGATACTGTTTTTTAGGCTCATATTTACTACTTTTACTTTTCTCCTTCATTTTTGGCTGGCTACAAGGGAATGGGGCTTATGAAGTCACTTAGAAACCAAGGTGCCTTTAGTGCTTATGAGTAGCAACATTAACAGTCCAACAAAGTTAACTTTGTTGGACTGTGAGAGAGCTTAGATGAGCACCATTTGGGCCTGTCACTCCTGGGGCCTGCTTTAAGCTAACCAGTGTTTCCAACTCCACATAAGCCCCCACTGCCAGGCAGCATTCTGTTCCTCTTTCTTTATTTGTTACCATTTTCTGAGCACACATGCACACATTTTATGTTAGAGAGTGACCAAGCCTGGACACTAAAAGGAACCATTTGCCAGTCGTTCTTGTAACAGATACATTTAAGCCCCTTCTCCACTCTGTGCAGTGCAGCTTTTGTACAGAATGGATTGGTGTTCACCCTGTGAAACAGTGAAACAGGAGTCAGAAGTGCTTTCTTGCTTCCATGCTTGTTATTTTATAGACCACTAAACTAATTAAATCAAAACTCGTGACTTCCAGTAAGTAAGGTGTATGTTGGATGTGCAGGCTTCTCAATCCACAGAAGATTTCACTGCTTTTATGCTAACTTATATGATTAATATGATCCATGGCAGATGATTTGCATTTTAAAATTGATGCAAGTAAAAAATTTTAAACACCATATATCATCTTTAGCTGATACTGCTATGTTAATATTTTATAACAGAATGTGACATCATTTTAAGATGACAGAAAGCCTCTTTCTATCACATATCAGCAAAACACAAAAAAGGAACTAATTTTCGATAAAGACTGTTTGTTCTTGCTGCAATTATAATGTCACTTCTTGTTAAGAGCTCTAAAAACTTTAACTGGTTCCTTTGATAAAATGCATAATTGACCCAAGTCTTCAGGTTTGTTTATATTGATTATACCTATGTCTTACATTAATAGGGTAATGATTTATTGATGCTTAAATTGGACACATTAATGCAAATGCATCTGTAATCTGAATCTTTCTCCTGTCAGAATAAAGAATGACTCGACTCAGGTGAAAAAAAAAAAATGTTCAGCAAATAATGCACGCATAAATGTTCTTCCTGTCACCTTATTGGCAAGTGCTGAGTTGTAGCTAATTTCTCTCTCATGCAGCATGTTGGATGTTGTACGGTTATTCACACGTTAGGTTGCGTGAATTATTTCTGCCACAGATCAGAGAGCAGAGTTTCTGTGTGTGTAACTGTAAGAGCTTAACTGCAGATAAATGGTTTAGCTACACTATCCAGCTTTGTTACTCAGCCATTTTAAATTGCTCCAACTCTCTACTTTGGCAGACTAAGCTTTTAAGTACCTTGTGTGTATCATTTTAGCTCGGCCTTTATAGTAATACAGCAGTTCTAATGGTCTTTTTGCTTTAGGCAAGTGAATTTATTTGATTTTATTTTATGGTGCAGTTTTATCTTCACTTTCATGTACTTTTCTACTTCGTGATTATATTGATCATGTTTTTTTTTGTTTTTAGTTGATATTAAGCTGATACTTTATCATTTTATTTAATTTAACCATTTAATAATATTTATTTTTTATTTATGTAATTAAATCTGTCATATAAATAGATTTATTCATGAATATTGATTAACTGATTGGTTGATTCCCATTCAAAATGCCATGAAAGTGAAAAAAGTCCTTATAACCGAACACATTAGCACTAGTGTTGGGGTTAGGGCAGAGGTGCAGGAGGAGGATATTTACAGGATTTGTTTTATGCATTTTTCTCAACATAAGATTTTTTTTTTTAAGTCAGACATTATGTAATAGAAGTGCTACTTTAGTATAGAGAGACTTGTTCTTTTATGACATTTTTTATCAACTGTTCTGGGACTGGTATTGCAAGCTGTAGCCTCTGTAATATATAGAAACTATTTGTAGCAATATAAATTCTAATGATGTTATTAGTTATGCTTTGTTAGGGAAGTTTGCTTGCTGTGCACAGCTTGAATGTTTTGTTGCGTAACTACCTTTAGATGCTGTCCTGTCAATGTCGGAGCAGCTTTTTCTCTCAGTTTGTCTTTGAAAAATGATTTAAGATGAATTTTCACTCCCAGTTAAAATTCCTTTTGCCTGTCACTCTGCACGTCAACACTTACTGACATGAAATTAATTGATCCTGTTGGTTAGCAACCTCACACAGTCAAAAAACATCTCAGAGTTTCAGTCTAGAAACCAATACTAATGAATCAGATCAGCTTGTTCAGATATGCACCAACCAATATTGAGCATTAAGAAGATAACGTGTCCTGTGAACCTAATCAAAAACCCATAAAACTAAGTGTTGCACTGATGAAAAATGTGGCATGATTCTGCATTACAGGCATTTCTACAACAGCTGCGATCAGTTGAAAACTTCAGCCAGATTGATTACAGACAAGGGTGGGTGCCGTGCACTGATCCAAACAAGTGGAGGAAAGCTTCATGTTGACATTTCACTAATTATTTTGGTCCGTCTATTGATATCTT
Organism: Ctenochaetus hawaiiensis; assembly: GCA_029783645.1. NCBI lineage: Eukaryota > Metazoa > Chordata > Actinopteri > Acanthuriformes > Acanthuridae > Ctenochaetus > Ctenochaetus hawaiiensis. The sequence goes on from JAPZDY010000005.1 coordinate 16,693,479, forward strand.
TGTAAAGCTAATTCTTCTGTGACCATTCTATAGAAAGCTAAAGCTCCTTCTCCGACTCCTCATTTGTAGATGCTGTTCGGGAAAGTAGAGTCAGTGGAACACAAGCAAGATGACTTCATAGAGTAACACCTAGTTCAGTTCACATATTTACTAACCTGACACACTAGATGGAATGTTTTCCACATCCATAGGATTGATTTCAGTGTGTCCATCTGAGAAACAGCCCATCGACAGCGTCTGGGAGGGGCAGGTCATTTCAAAGAAAATGTTGGAAAGTGATTGTATTAATGTCCTGTCTGTCACATTCATTACACATGGCGAAGCCAGTCGGGAGAAGAAGGAAAACATCTCTTTCTGTCTTTTCTCTTCTTTTAATGAGGAAATGTTTTCCAGTTGTGAAAAACTGACACTATTGCAGCATCTATGCAAACCTCCTCAGCAGCTGCTATTGTTTACAAGCTTGCCGTTGCTTCTGGCTTTAGTCAAAACTAAACCGTGCTCGTAGCTAACACCTCCTTCTCCTCAGAGGAGGCTGATTGGTCCACTCATATTCTGACCTGACACAAATAAATACGGTAGGAGCTTTTCAAGATGGATGTGCAAGATTTCAGACTTGAGATCTCAGCAGCCCAGCAGGTCACATATTTACCATTAATTGGAGTAAACTATAAAGTACTTATTAATGCTGAATTCTTCATAACTATATTCCTAAAATCCTAGGCCATTAACTAGTACTCATCCTTCATAACCTCCTAATTAACTGATTGCTGAAAGTGAATAATGATTGTTTATTATCTAAATAACTTAACCATTACCCTTAATTTCTCTATTCCCCAGGATTAGAGCACTGATAATTGCTTTTAACTAAATAGGAGCCAATATGCTACTAATTTATGCACTGATAAGCCAGTAGTCAATTGTGAAAATGTCTACCTAAATACAAGGTTATGGCAACTAATCAGCCCCATAAAGCTATATTTAAATCATTTTAAATTATTATTTTTGGTTAAATGCAAATGTTTAATGTTGGGATGTAAGTAAGATGCTCAGATATTGTTAGGAGCTAGTTGGAAATTGCAGATATAAATGCGGGTTGTTTGTGGTGCCTGTTGGCCTGTGTGGTGCTTTCGCCTGTAATGTAGTTGTCAAAGTGAAGTGATGTTGCATTGGCGCTCCTCAATCAAACAGCAGCGGCAGTGGATTGAACAGATTGTTGGTGAATTGCAGTGCGGTGGCAGTGAGTTCACACTCAGTGAGGAATGTTTGCAATCAGACCCACTTCAGAAACAGATGGGCTGCTCATTGGGCACACAGGAAGGCGAGGACACCCACGATCAATGAAACAAATAGGGGTGCACTAGTATAGTTGGATTACTAAGACAGCAGTGCATGTCTGTCACCCTGATTTGTATTTGTGCATGTTAGATGTGTTTGAGATTTATTTTACAGCTTAGAAATATTTTAATTATGATGATTACATACTAATTTGTTGATTCTGTGGGGAAACACTTGGACATGTTGCACAAAGTGTTGACTGGCTCTGTTCTGTTGGGACCAGCAGGATTATTTTATCCAAACAGAAAGAAAATAAGTGCTGAGAAAACAAATTGTGAACATAAAAACAATATAATACCAGCTGTTCCTCATAAATACATCTGGCTATGTCTTATTTGTTCCTTTTAAAAATAACTGCCGGCAACTTTTAAATGAAAAAATAACACAGTTCCTTAACTCATTACAGTGCTTCACTGTTGACTGTTTTTGCTGTAACAGCCTTGCTTGTTCTGGAACATCATGTACTTTATGATGTAGCGGATGTAAGCTAACTTTAACCCAGCCTATCACTGCTATTGTTACACCATCGTGATCACATTTCAACGTTTTGATCACAAAAGTAAACATAGTGTATCTCATCAGAGGACATGTTTTGTGTTTCTTCCTTGTGGTTAAATTCAACTTATACACATTAAGTCCATGGGCCCTATCGTACACCCGGCGCAAACGTGGTGCGCCGGTGATTGGACTGCAGGCTGTGTGCCAGTGGCGCACTGGGCGGGCAGGATTCCGCTGCTGCTCCTGGAACAAGGTGGCAAAGGTTGACCTGGAAACTCCCATGAATTAATTTTTAACTTTCCCCAATGCGCCACTGGCGCATGGCGCGAAGTGTACGATAGGACCCCATGTGTTGATTTTGTCTTTACACTGACTGAACATTTCAGAGAATTAAGGAAATTTGGTTTATTTTTCAGCAAAATTTCACATCATAGAGACAATTATTCTAAAAATGTCAGTCAGGTCATTTGTTCTCTTTCTATTATTGTCTCGATGACAATGTCGTTCTATTAAATTTGAATCAAAATCAGTCAATTTGTGGGTTTATGGCTGATATATGTAGTTTATTTAAAACACCAGTGAATCTGAAGCTTTGTTATAGATCCATAAGGAAGTAGCTTGGCAAAGGGGTGTTTTTTATTTAATGATGGCACTAGATGAAAACAAATAAAATGCCAATTTTTACAATTCATTCACGGTTTTCATTTTCTTGCCCTGCCATTGCCTGTGTTAGAATTGATTAGTTCTTCATTTAAACATCTCATGTAAGTTAAACCCTCAGAGAGACCTAATTTTTTTAATCTCTTAATCAAGGGACTGTGTTTTGTACTCATGTTTCAGCTCAGTTTCAAAGACATTTCCATCCACTCTGAAAAACAGCTGCAGTGAATTTAAACATCTGCTCTGCAACAGCCAAACTCTGGTTGCATTAGCTTGGATTGTCATTCTCCATTAGAGGCAGGGAACTGATTGCAGATTCTGCATGGGGGGAGCTGGTGCTCATTACGAATGCATAATCTGATTGGAGTTAACATGCTTTGACAGTGCTGACTCTTTAATTGTTTGAATGATATGCTATAGCAACAGCCATATGTCAATAAAGGCATATATAAGCAATATTTACCGCTGTTGTGGAAAGAACAACATACCTCTTTTATATGAAACTATTCAATGATGCAAAGCAGATAATCAATCATGAGAAAGACTTTTGAGCTGCTGAGCTGCCTGACAGTCTGTATCTGTTACATGTTACATACCCAAATATTAAAAGTGACAGAGTCTGACAGGAACACAGGCCTTTCAGCTGCTGTGTTACATTCCTGCTCATGCTCATCTATTAATACTCATCAGATATAATGGACAGGACTAATTATTTGAAGCCCGGAGTGAACTGCGTTGACAGGCTAGCCGTAATAGTCATAATGGAAGTCTTAATGGAGGTCTTCAGCTTGAAATAAAAAATTCATTTTCACCCTCATTAGACAAAGAGGCTGGAGCTGGAACAGGAAAAATTCACTGAGGAAACAATTGTTGTCAGTCTGTGATGCTTCACTCTGTCCCTTCTCTGTTATAAATGTTGATGACATTTTGTTTCAAGTGTAGAAATAATGTAGAATTTGATAGAAATATTTTTGCACTTATGATCACAAGGGACCCACAAGATGCTGGTTGTAGGTTGTAGGTTGTAAAGGGTAGTTCTGCAAAAAGGAAAAAAGGGCCTGTTTAGTAAGTACAGTTAACAGTGGTTACAAAAAACATTATGGGATACATGTATACAGTATAATGTGATATGAGGCAAACTAAGGGTTAGATGGTTCTCTATGCAGAGAATCGCAGGATAACTCCTGAGCTGAACGCCTCTGATTAATGATATCAGTGCATGGACAGCTGTTCAGCTCTCCATTGTCTGCTTTTTCTCCACTTTTGTCAACCCATTAAATCGGAAGCTCTCTGTGCATCGCTGATCATTAATAATAAACAGCAGCCACTGTGTGCGGGTGAGAAGTCATTGCTGGAAAAGGAAGAGAGGGGAAAAAATGCGCATCTGGAGAAAAAAAGCCATGTATTTTTAAGACAACTTGTCCCTTAATATTTTTTTCAGTTCAAGAACACAGCTGCAGCAGTTTTTTATTCTTCCTTTTCTTTATGGTGACACACATTGTCTGTAATGTACCTGCCAAACAGGAAATGATATATTAGAAATTGTCTTTCAATTAAATAAAATGATAATATTATTTTCTATTGGACACAGAATGAGTTGCTTTCTTTTACATAGAAAAGCAAGTGCCTTGTAATAACCTTCAGTGTGTGTATGTAATACAGACATTAAGTTTGCATAATTACTAAGAGGCTTGAGAAGTAAGAAAAAAAAGTTAAATATGTTTTCAAATAGCAGTAACCATTCTCTAAGGACATTTCCAGTGTTTTCTGAACATGCATTAAAGAGAAAAGAGCCTCCTTGCCCCTGGTTGTGGAGCACTTTGAGGGCTGATTGGTTTTTATTTTGCTATTTTAGTTTCTTTTAAGGGACAGTCAAACTAAACAAATGAACCAGTGAGAAAAATTAATTGAATCCCATATCTTTGCAACAGTTTGCACTGTGTTACCAGACATTAAAAGGGAGAGCTGTTTGTTTGACAGTCTGCAATGAAAATAGATGTGCAAGGTTAACACACATTTTCTGCTCAACTGCTTGTTTTAGCAAACAAAGGGGTAAAAATAAATATTGATAACTTTAATTTTTCACAGTGCAAATTGAATTTAAAAAATGAATACATTGTATAAAAGATTAGAATATTACACTGGGCTAAAACCCCAATGCTAATACCACATAAAATAAATAAAGTCTCTGAAATACTGCAGCCAGTGGCTGAATTGACACATTGTTGTTAAAAAGACATAACAGCGTATTATGTTACCGTAATTTCCGGACTATTGAGCGCACCTGAATATAAGCCGCACCCACTAAATTTAAAAAGAAAAAAGATTTTG
>JAPZDY010000005.1:16705626-16720188 GCA_029783645.1 Ctenochaetus hawaiiensis
GCGAAAGGTGAACCGCGTTATAGTGAGGGACAACTGTAAATATCTTGTTAAGTTACATATAGAGCCGGGTAAAAAAAATTGCAATTAATCGCGATTAATCGCGCGTTAACTCAGGACAAAATGCGATTAATCGTGATTAAAAATTTTAATCGACTGACAGCCCTAATAAACAGCACAGTTTGCTTTCATGTTCAAATGCAAAAGCTGAAAAATAAAAAAGTCTATACCACAACACAATTTTTCATCATTCACTCATTTCAGTCAAACAAGCACAAATTAGCTGCATATGAATGTTATAAGTTTAAATTGATTTAATTATTTTTATAGACAACATCATAAAAGGGCAGCATTTATCATATTTGAAAATGCATCCAATAAAATAATTGCAACATTACATTATCCTTTTAATAACCCAATACATCTCTGTGCCATCAAAAACCTCTGGCAACTTTAAGGTTTAGGGCTATTTGACATATTTCTGAAGAAATGGTCTGACTCAAGGATAATTTTCAAACACTGACTCAAGCATGAAAAGGGAGAAACAGTGCTGCCTTTTAACACTGCATTTCATGCTTGTCAACCTCAACCTCAAACAGGTGAGTTCTCAAAAAAATACACTTTACATAAAGTTGTTCTAAAGATGAGCAAACTCATCGTACCATTCATTGCTGTCCTTTGCTGATTAAAACTGATTTTAAGGTCTACTCTTTTTGGAAAGCTTTGCATGGTCAGGCTGCTGGATATAATTGTGATCTTGTTATGAGGAATCTGGGAATTTTCTGAGCCCCATCACAGCATGAGATCCTTTGATGGGGCTCCATTACTGGTTTCTTTTTGTCACTAATGGTGATGGGCTCTTTAAGGTCTGGAGCCCTTTTTAATGAAACTCCCTGCCTGGCAATCTCAGATGGGCACATCAGCTTAGTTTTTTAAGTCTTTTCTTTCACCAAAATGTTGTCATATGAATAAATTTATTATTATCAGTGAGTGATAACAGTGGTGTTGCCTGTTAAATCGTTCCCTAGAGCAATTCAGCCAAGATATGTGCTAAGCAGGATGTTTTGTAGGTGAAAATTTAATAGGGTCACTGTATCGTCCGAGCTCATTAAAGAGGTCAGGCTGAAAAAAAAATCGAACTTTTTCATAAAAGTACCATGATATGGCATGACTAGCTAACAAGTTAAAGACATGCTTCAGAGAAAATTCAGCTTCTTTAAAACTATAATCTGTGCTGAAATTGAAGTGTTAAATATCCAGGTGTGGGAATCTGATTTGTTTTTATTCTCCACACTGCTAACTTCTCTAATCATGTGGGATGATGGGACACTGACGCTGGAGTCTATGTTACTTTGTTTACCAGTTGGTTTGTTCAGAGTAAGTGAGCCACATTCAAAATGCAGCAGTGATTAGCTATGATCACACCTAAGGCCAACCTGCCACCTCATTGCAAACTGCTCTCCTGTTTCATCTGATGTGAGTCGTTCTGGATAAGGGTATCAACTCAGTGCCAAACACATGAAAAGAATTGCTGATGTCAGATGCCCCTGTGTTAATCCTCTCCAACTGGCAAGACACAGTAGAACTTTCTCTGGGTAAGAAAAGCTTTTCTGTGGCTCCTTTACTGGATAATCTCACTCATTTGATGTGATTCATGCAAAAAGGGAACACCTGCAGCAGAAGGGCATCGGTACAAATTCCCTTTCCAAATCCTATCCTCGGTTTATTTGCATTGACACAACAGAGTGGAGCAAACTTTCTCATTCTCTGCAGTGGATAGAGTTAGGTGGCAAAGTCCAATCCCTAATAGATTCACCTGGCAGTGTGAAGAAAGCTGTAATCCCTGGTTTACTATTCTGACAATGGCAGAGTGAGGACATAGCAGAGAAAGCTATTAGGGCTAAATAGTGTGTGGCACATTCACGCTTCAACACAACTGGCACTGGCTGTCAGCTCGTAGGGTCTTATCAGGGGGACTGCAATTAGACTTAAGGGGTTCAGTGTGCTAGAGACGGATTAGGTTGCATGATGTGTTGTCAACAACTCAAGGCAGGAGTGTTTATACTGTGTTATGAATGGCCACTGTCCAAGGTGGGCAGTTGTGGGCCTCTCTTAGTATCACCACACAGTCTCCCTGACTTCTCTTTAAGAACTCTGTGACTTTTGCAGGTTTGTGCAGGATTGATTGCATCTAGACCACAAATAGTAATGACGGCGCATGCCTTTGGACATTCTTGATGTTTCACTCTGTTGTAAACACAAAAAAGTGATGGGAGTGGTTGTGTGATAAGTGGAAAAAGAGAAAGTCAGATAAAAGTTTTAAGCCTTCTCTTATTTCTAACCTCCACAGATTCAAACAACCAGTGGCCATGTTTGCATGCATTCCTGTGTGCAAGGGTATTCACCTTAACTTTAAATAGGCCTACTTCAATAAAACTTTCCTCAAGCAAAGATGTGGAACATCATAGTGTCTAACTAGCATCACTTATTTTCTGTGCCCTCAGAGTAGGGTTTAGTTGGCAGTACGCTCAAATGATACTCTATGCTTTGTCTCTTAGTGATGCTTCACATTGCTGCTTTAAACAGTCATCATCATCAAAAACAATTATTTTGAGCATATGAGGCATGCTTTTAAAAATAAAAATGCCAGCAGGAGGAATGAACACTCATCAACCAATCTGTTCATTCTTGTTTTAAATTAGTGCTGAACAGGGCAGAGATGCTTCATAGTTTGAAAAAAAGAAAAGCTCAGGACCCAGATGCAATCATATCCGGGCCTGGGCTGTTATCTGTCTATTGTTGACGTGGTGTGGCTAAGAGGGATGGCAGGTTAATTAAAGGGGAACATATATGGTCAATTTTGGTAACAAAAGTGATGGCCAGATCACTTACTGGAAACAACAGAACACCTGGGAGTTGCAAGTTGGATGGATTCTCTGGGAAAATCTAGACAAGATACTTTTTTTTTTCTGTATTCTCTTTTATTTTTAGATGATAATTAGTCTGCTGCAGTAAGCTGTCGGTTACCTGGTTACTTAAATGCAAACACACTAAATCACTGAATTAGACAAGCACTTTACAGCACACTGCCCATTTAAAAAAAAAAAAATTAAGCTTAAGCAGAGGAGTGCTTCTTTTGCAGTTTTGACAGCAAGCCTGTTTTGATGTTAGCTAAATGCAATGACCTTTTTTAAAGTTTCTGTGAATGTACACAGACTGCTATTTGAAGTGCATACTCATACCAAACACTGGACAGCTTGGATCCTTGAGTATAAAGAGATGTATACCCTTTAGTGAAACAATCAAAACAAGATATACAGTGAACTGTTTTGTTAAGACCATTACTTTAATTTACTTACATCTTGCTGACATCAACTTTTCTTTTTTTCATATCATTTTCCTTTAAACACCTATCTTATCTTTGACTTCAATATGCTTAAAATTTGGCCCTGAAGTTTGAGATTTTGACTGAAACCTCATTTTAACAATTAGAAACTTCAATGTTTTTTTCACAGCCTACAACAGATAAACAGAGTCCGGGTTAAAACAAAGAGTCTGTTCATCCTCGGTTTGGAAAAGTCAATTCCAATCCATTGTGTGGATGACTAGTATTTTGTAGAATCAATATAATTCTGAAAATAAGAAAAATCTGCACCAGGATTGGATTGCAATCAAATTTATTAAAACTAGTGAGTTTTTGGTGTTACAGACCGTACAAGTAGCTGAAAGTTTAATCTCAACTGGTTGTGAACTGTTGGTGTCTTGAATGCACCTCAGAAACACTTCAACTCCCTCCTTTTGATAATATTGCTTCCAGCACCCCCTGACATTCCTTGAATTCCCTGGAGGGCAGTACCACCATTGTGAAACACAACTTCAGAATATAAATGAGCAAATTCCTCTCTGACTCTTTTTATTCTAATAAGATCTCACTCAATACTGTACCCTTCCTCTTCTGCAAATGTTAAACATGGTCAGACCTTTAATAAAAAAGAAAATCCCACATAATTCTTTTTGTTTCTCTATATTACTTTATTTGAGAAAAAGGCAGGGAACCTTTGATTTAAACCCTGAAATGCACAGAGTACAGTTAACATAAGCAGTGTTAAACAGAGGCTCTGTTTTGTTTTGTTTTTTTGTTCTTGTTTGTTTGTTTGTGTTTTCCTCCTGAATCTGCATTGTGAAGCTCATTTGGGAACTGACTAATCTCTAATAATGCTTTGATACAGACAGGCAGAAAAAAGAGCTGTTTAATCAATATATACATACAAACTGAAAAAACTGTCTTCGGTTGTTGTTTTTTCCTCTAACATCATCATTTTTCATCACTTGAGCCAGCATTTCACATACCATGTGCAATAAGTTAATGAAGGCATATGACAAAGGCAGAAACAGGTCAAGGTCACGCCGGAGATTAGTGGTCTTTTCTGAAGCTGTTTTACAAAGTAAGCTCGTGGATGTAGGGGACAGAAGAAAACATTTACTGCAATTCATGAACTGACTTTCTACACTTCCTCTAAATGCTTGACAATAAGTTTTTATTTGCAGTTAAGTTGCAAGAATAGAAAACCATATTTTTTGTTATACATGTTGTCCTCTAAATACTCCTTAGTACATTATTCAATTACTTTTTAATATTTTCTTCTTTTATAATTCATAACATAGATATACTTCACTTGAAAAAGATAAATGGTGTCACAGTTACAGTAGATGAAAAAGTTTTGCTAACTTCAGTTGCTTAGTGTATTGAGAGTTTTTTAATGGCCTTTTTCAAAAGGTAAGACAAAAGACTTGACTGACTTTTGTTGCAACACAAAGCTAAATTTTAACATCAGTTGAAAAAAAATAACCATCATTATGTTAGCATCAATAATACAGCTTAAATTAAATCGTAGCGGCACTTGAAAAACAGGTAATTAAAAAATATGTACCAGCTATGGCACAAGGAAAATATAATGAAATGAGTGGATCTTAGAAATCAAAGGTCAAAGAGCTAAACTTTTTTTAAGTTTTGATTATTTTTGGTTGTTGTTGTTGTCTGTCTTCTTTTTGGTCTTCAGTTTTCTTTTCCATTTCTCTTCTTATATTGTCCCCCAACGCCCCTCTTCTGCTTCTCTACACTTGTATTGTGCCTTTGTCTCAAAATGTGTGTTGTCCCTTGTCAGGCTAGCCTTGCATCATGTATGGTGGTGACTCACCTCCCTCCAGGGGGAAAGAATGAAATGATCTCTTGGTTGTTCCCATTACAGTTGAGAAATCTGTGAGATTCATCTTGTCTCTTGCCCAGTACTTCAGACAGCTAGTGGAGAAAACACAATTAAGCCATTATTTGCTGCTTACCTCTGAGCCAATTAGACCAACTGAAAAGTTGTTTGTGTGCCTTTGTGATTTTGTGGCTGGTAAGGTCCTAAACAAAAAGCACCTTGCCACTTGACACTGTAAGAGCACCCCCACACATGAAAGTCCAGACCTAGGTCTTAACCAAGGTTTACTTTTTTGTTACATTGTATACATTCAGTCTGGTCGGTTTCCGTTTCACACTGCTATTATGCAAATGGACTAATGGACTTTACAAGACAAACTTATTTCATATCATCATCATCAAGTACATGAATTGCATGTCTCTATACTTTACACTGATTTGTTTGTTGGCGGGCGCATGTCTGACATCATCATTGCATGGCTTGACTGTGACTTTATTGTAGCTTTATGAGTTTTTCTCTAGTTGGCCCTTAATAAAGTTGAGTGACCAAATGTTAATAAGACATGTGGTCTCCCCTTTCCCCATATTGTTTCTCGGCTCATTTTTTGTTTTGGTTACTTGGATACTTGGCTTTCCATTTTCCTGGTGCGGTAACTTCCTGTCATTGGTCTGAAGATCACAATCTTCGCTTTCATACTGGACACAAACCATGGTTCAGTTTGATCCAAACCAGGACCACCTCTTTTGGTGGGGCAAAAGATCGGCTGTTTGTTCAGGACCCATAGAGGTTTCACACCTGCTAATATGGTTTGTATCAAACTGAAAAGTCCTGACCAAATGAGGCAGGTGTGAAAGCACACTGAGTGTGTCTCCGACGACAGGGAGGCTTCAGTGAGTCAGGTTCAATGATAGCCTTAAGAAATGTGTACATTCTGAGAGCCAGAGTATCCACAGAGTTCAGTAGAGGGCAGAGTCTGTGTTGGATAGAACTAAGGCCACTATTTTATTAACCCACTTCTATAAGTGTAACGGGCATAGTGGATAGGCGTTCAGAAGACAACCTGTTGACAGTTTTCTGGCATTTATTGGCTCCTGCAGAAGACATAAAAACATTTTTAATGCCTTCTGGACTCTCCCATCTGCATCTCTGCTCCACCGGCAATGCTTAACGGCACTGTGTAATTTACATTTTTTTCCTCAAAATGCATATGGATTCATTATCTTAACATTACATTACATTTTTAAAACATTTTTGGCATTACTCTGTCAAGAGCTAAGAAATACTACCAGAAAACATTTTACAACAGTATATTTCAACAGTAACTATCTTAAAAATTATGAAAAACAACATTCAAGAAGGAGAACGATGCTACCTTGTGGCTGAAATACAACAGTGCGTGAGGTGGAGTGACTTAACAGAACCAACAAAATTTATAACTTAACAAAAGAAAACACATACCTGCAGAAGACATAAAAACATTTTTAATGCCTTCTGGACCCTCCCATCTGCATCTCTGCTCCTAAACATGTAAAATACTTACGTTTACATGAGGAATTACAAGCCGCTCTGCTTTGGTCACATGACACAGAGCAACCGCCGTAATGCAAATCGCGCTAAAAGAATGGAACTAAAAACGCCTATAAAATTTAAATTAGCGGTAAAAACAACACAAAAATGATAGCTTATGTAACAATATTCAGCAATAAACAATATTCATCAGAGGCTACAACTTAAATGGCTCATTTTCCAAAGAAAACAATATAATGTAGTGGCAGTATTCTCCACACAACTTACCACCAGCAACGCTAAACGGCATTGTGAGGGTTAGAAGGGAGGAGCTACGGAAGCCCAGGAGGTACGGAAGAGGCATAGTGCAGGGAGGTAGTTTCCACAGAACAAAATAATAAAATCACAGTAAATAAAAATGACTCATGGAGCTTAAATTCACAAACACTCAAAATAATTAAATTAAATGACAAATAAGTTTCAGGAACTCAAATTGAAATTGATAATAAATTAAGTGCATTTTTAACTCTGTTACATCATCACATTTCTGCATCCTCAAATTCATGTCAGAGTTGAGTGTAGTTAGATAATTGTGGATCATAAACTATGTTGGCTGCTTCATGGCAACCCTGGGAGCCTCCGGCAGACAAAACACGCTCACATCTGACATGCCTGACATGCCACACTCTACGAAACATATGCAAAACATTTTTTTTTTTCAATCCACTGAAGCTGTCTCGTGCTTTTTTTCACTGAGGTGATGATGCTCCAAACAGACTTTAATCATTAAGCTTGCATGCCAATGATCTGATCATGCCAATTCTGACAAATTTATCAAGGAACTAATTATTTGTGCACTTCACATTCACTGCTGCATACAGCATTTAAAGCAATGATATCAGTGGCTGCCCACAAACTAACACTTCAGTATTTTTTTTGCTGCCGTGCTTTTTAATGTGCAGGATCATTGCAAGTCAGTTGGTTTTCATGAGCGTATAAATTACAACTCTCACCACAGAGTTCCCAAATTCACTGCTTTACTTCACCAAATTAAGCATTGGAGCTCACTTGATGCTCAAATATAATCATTGGTTTTCTTGGCTTAGATTAAATTTGTGTTTGTCTCACTGCCAAATGTCAGTAGGCTTTGAAAGTGCTCATGCTGCTGGCTGTTTTTTTTTTCTTAGAGGAACAAGCTATCAGTCAAATACAGCTCATTACAGGCATTAATTTTATTGAGTTTTTTTTTTTTTTTTAATTAAGGTCCCATAGAACTGTTCTGGGAGATGTCATAGTAGCTGAAGGTGTAGCTGCCAGGCTAAGCTCTCATGATGCTGCTATCGATCCATGCCCAGTGTTTGGGTTATTTCTTTTTGGCAGCATATTGAGATGAGTCCTGTTAGTGGACAGCACTTCGTTAAATTCAAGGATTTTGGGTGTTTCTTATAAAGTTGCTGGCATCATTTTTGTGAGTTTCCTGTTGCCTTAACTTGGTAAACTGTGATTACAAGCAGGGAGTTATATATGTGTACTGGCTTTAAATTCTTAATCCTTAATCCTGACATGACATATCCCTTGTTTAATTGGCTTCAACACAAACATAGCACAGTTTTCTGGTCATCACATTCATATTTTCCCCACACACTTTATATCAGCATGAAAGAAACTTTTTAACCTAAATGACAGCTTGCTTTGCTGTTTGTGTGTCATAAATTAGACCCAACAGCTGAGCTCTTGTTAAACTCCTCTGGATTAGCTTCAGGAACTGTGTTCACATTCAGTGAGCTCATGTCTGTCTGCTGTTTATCAGTGCTGCTTTTCATAGAGGAAATTTTGTCTGTCCCAAAACAAGACTCATGGGCCTGTAACTATAAATAATAAATAATCATATACAAAGTTGATGTGTCTTGGTATCATCCTGCAAATCAGGTGGATCTGTTCTCTTTTGTTGTAGTCTGTAGTTGTCTTGATGGTTTGTTGTAATTTACTAGTGAAAGACTACAAGATCAATATAACCATATGAAAATCTTAAAGGTTCATCTTTTCTTAACTTGGACTCTTGCATGTTGAGCACAGCTTTATATCTGTAGCAAGTCCTCATTCTCAACTCATCACATGCTGGTACCCTTTTGTGTGACTTTTTCTTAAGTATGATGTACAACTTCATCATATGTTTGTGACATGCAGAAAACCTGCCATGCAGTCTTTGAACACACAGTTAACCTTGTCAAACCATTGTTGTAGTTGTCAAATGGCTGTAGTTTGTTCAGGTTTAGGCATCTGATCTTCGTGGTTTGCTCTCAGAAAAGATTGCTGGCTTTTAGTTTAACCTTTGATGTCACTGTAGGTTTTACAAGAAGCCTGATCACTTGGGTGAAAGATCTGTGTCACTCTTTATCCTTCTTTGGGTGGAACGGTTGTTAGGAGCATCTAATATTGCTGCAGATGGGGGTGCACATGAGTTAGTTGAAAGTTCAGTGGTCTCATACTGAGACTGAATGGTACCCTGTGTATGAGACGCTTAGGGGAATTACAAATTGATATTTAATGACCTGAGAATGAGACTGGGCTGGTATCTGCTGCTGTTTTCCTCCTGGCCATGTGGTCATTATCCTTAGGATTCTGTGGCATTCTGACTCCTTTCCTGTCCACTTTCATCATCTGGAGCTAAAGAAATGCATCTGCAAAGGCTTTCAACTCAGCCATTATTGTATCTGCTGTATCACTGATGTACAGTGAGACAGGAGGCTACCTAAGGATGTTGGGCTAAAATGGACCTGTCTTCAGTTAAAACCAGTGAGCTGAATGCGGTCTTTGACTGGGCAAAACAGTCAGACATAAGCCAGTTAAAGTAGGCACTGGCATAACTATTAGAAGAATTTTGAGTTTTTTGTTATGTTCAAGGGTGCATTGACATGTGGACAGTGTCTGCCAACCCTGCATTTGATGGACAACTCTCTCCTCTTTTTGAGCTGCAGCAGCCTCAAAGGTACTAAATGTTCTCTTAAAAATGGACTGTATCAGATTGTCAACATGCAAACTCCTCATGAGAGGGACCAGTGTCACTCTGCTTATTTAGGAGAATAAGACAGTATGCATGGTGGTCCTAAACACACTGAGCACTTTGTGGTAGCATCCCCACTCCAGATAAAAAGAGAAAACTAATGAGGGAGGTCGGCTGTGTTGCTGGCTGCTCTCTGGCTTCCCTCAAGTGTGTCAGGTTGAAAGAGTGATGACCAAACTATCCATTATGTGCGACACTTCCCACCCACTGTGTAGGACTGTAAGTGCTTTTGACATCTTTTACTTGTATGAGTTCTAATTCTGTATTTATCTCTACCAAACATTTCCTTTATTGTATGCATTACCCCCCTTTCCTTTGTTGTCACATTTTACTTTTATTGTTCTGTAGCTGTTTGTTTATTTTCCTTAACTTTTAATTGTCCTGCTCCTCTGTTGTCTTCACCACTGTGGAGTACATTCAATCAAAGATTTGAGGTAAAGTCACAATGGATTCATTCTTCTTGTTAACTGGTTTGGCAAAGAGTCTGACTCACAGTCTGGCTGATGTCGGCTGTTCTTGTTGAGATAAGGGAGTTCCAAACAAAATTGTGATTAATCATTCTGTTCCCATTGATATCTACAGCAAATTTCAACACAAATCAAATTTTATGTCTCCATCCATTTGCATACAGTCCCTTTGTTAGTAGCCGACAACTCAAAGCAATCCTCAGAAAGGCTGAATCCCAAAAATCTGAAAAGATAAAAGAAAGCAAATATTGAATTATTTTTTTAAAGCCAGTTTTCACCCAGGTGCAGAACTAATTTCTATCATTCTTTAGAACGAAAGACATGTGGTTCTAGCTGCTGATGGAGCTTCCAAAGGCCAGAGAGGTGTAATTAACATAAAGCATTGCTTGGGCATGTGTTACTCTCCCCCTGTAGGCCCAGTTGAAAAAGCGAGGTGTCTCCTTGCATTACAAACCATGCTGCCTGCCGCCAGGAAAGGCTACATTTTGGAGTCTCTCCATCTTTGCTTTAAGTCTCTCACCACTCAGATGGCCCTTAACATTTAGTTAAGATACAAAGGTTAATCACAGCTCCTAGCTGGTAATTAGAAAAACAAATTGTATTAAGTGACTAGGTGAATAAGCATTACATTCTCATCATTTAATAACTTGGATTATCTCAAGAAAAAATTATCACATAATTGCTATAGGCCTCTTATAAAAAATTAATACAACCACCAAGCTTAAGTTCTTATGCCCAAATTCAGTTAAAGACATTTTACTTGTTTAATTTGACTACATGTTAATTTTATATGATGTTGGTAATTCATTTTACCAAATGTATTTGAACTGAATGGCTATTAAAAGGTTCTTTTTATTAGATTTTGAAAATTTTACTTGTTCATAAAGAGTTGGTGGAGTAATAGAGAATGAAGACACAATCCTCTGTGTGTATTATTCAGAGCTTTGTCATTCTTTGTTTTGGTGGCCTGTGCAGCAGCATGGAGATGTTTGGAGCATGTGTGTGAAACTGTTTACCCTCCCTGTGTTCATAAAGAGACCAAGAGAGTGACCTCCATACAGCATTGTAAAAACAAAGAAGGCAGAGAGAAGTCCCAAACAACCAGCAGGGCTCACATTGTGATACATCTTGCCCCAATTTTCATTAGAACCCTAAAAAACACTGAAAATATATAAACCTTATTGTACTTAATTGAAACAATCAAACTTAGCTATGTACAGCATACAGTACTTGATGTATCAGGTAATTCTCGTTTTCAGGAGAGCTAAAATGTCTTTAATTACATTAGATGGATTAAAGTCCCTACAATATTGAGGACATGTCTTCTACCAAGCTGCACATGTTTCTCATGTTACTAAATAACCCAGTAGTATAAATGACAACATTTTAAATAACCAAGATATAGTGTGACATTCTTTTACTTTTTTTTACCTTTTGTAGCCTTCTTACACTTGATATTGTTGAAATGCTGGTGCTGTAGTAAGGCATCATGGTGACTGAAAATCTCATAATAGAACCTCTAAGAACTTGTTTCTCTTTGTACCAAGGATAAAAAAATAAATGCATAACAATTATTAAACTAGACTGAGGGACAGATAGTAGGATTTGCAATTAACTAAGACAGAAGGACTTACATTGAGGTGTTGTGACTTCATCAGTTTTAAAGTGTGAAGTTTGCTCTGTGAAGTACAAATTGTTCATGTACAGTGCTCATTTGAACTATGAAAGAGAGTTAGTAGTGGCAGTATGATAGGAGAGCTCATTTCTGTTCTTTCCCAGTAAGTATGTGAAAAAGATCTTTGACCGTAGCCGTTATTAAAGGCTGGTGCAGGGTTAAGTGCTCGTGAAGTGTCTCTGCTAATGCAAGTGTGTCTTGTTGAGCTGTGTCCTGAAAGATTACGGAGTAAATGAGAGAGAGAGAGATTATTTCAGAGCTGGAAATAAAGCTTGATGGTCAAATAATTCATGGAATTAGGAAAAGTCACGCCATTGCCCTGTGTTAGAGCCAACACAGCTGTTCATCCAAGGACAACGATGAGTATAGATCTTGCAAGGAATTTGTTTGATTGTCATCCTTGGTAGTAAGAGTGTTAATAAGAAGACAGAAGAAGAGAGTGAGTATGAGGTAAACCAACTGAAGTTGTCAGCGATTGAAATCAGTTTTAGAGAAGTCACAGTCATGTCACCTGAGGCCACCTGTAGGTGTTTGTGTCAAACAACTGGCTGATTAAACATTGTAGCATCTGGAACAAGACTGAGATACTCTTTTTTCGTTTGTTTTGGAATACTTTCCTATGGTACAATAATATATTGCTGTAAATAGGAAACTCAATTTTGTTTGGTAACTATGTGTAGCAGCAAAAATTAAAACAAATGTACATCTTTATATCAATATAGGAGCAGACAGCTGCGCGCCACAGTGCAGATATAGATATTTCAAGTTGCATGAAGAATATCATGAGTCCTTTATTCCCATTGTCTTCTCATGGCAGAATTTTAATGGTTTTCCTTTTGTTGACTTGTTGGTAAACTGTGTTGAACAGCCACCTCAGTGTTTTAAGCCCTGTAAACCCGTTTCATCTTATTTTCACTCATCTAAATCTCACTTACTTGCATTTGGGTTTTCAGCGGAGCAAAGATTCTTTTTACAGCAGGAGTCTTTTCTGAAAATTACAAACACATGTCTCACTCACACAGGCAGTCGTCCTAATGGCTGCATTATATGATGGCACATTTTCAACTTGTCATCCCATGACTATGTTTGAGAGGTCATCATCACATGGGAAAAGATCCCATTGTGTTTCTCAGAGGAACAATTGTTTTCTAACCCGTCCACGGCCCTGCTGACAGTAATGGGGCAGTTTATTTGAAGTTGTAGTCACACAATGACATTTAAAGAGATTTATAGAAGAGAGTGCTCTTCCTTAAGGCTTTCTGTCCCATTTTCACTCTGTTTACAGCAAAATGCCATCCCTGCAGGGGGACCTGTTGAAACTTCACATATCTTTTTATTTGTTTGTTTGTTTTTTGTGTTGGCGTGGGAATGTTTTCTTTGTTTGTATGCACATGCATCATTGTGTATGCAATTACAGAATGTAAGTATTTATGTCTGCATGGCGTTCTCATCAAGTCTTTGCAGGTGTGTATGTTTTTTGGTTAAGTGATCGACATCATCTCAAAAAGCCATTTAGAGAGTTTAAAAATAATGCAGTTTATCTCCCTTGTCATACACTTGCGATTTCCAATTTACTTTTTTCATAAACTTGAGCCTTTATTAACTATTGCACCTTAACTAGAGTGAAGATGGCTTTAACCTGATCCTATGTGTGTCCCATTTAGATGTTCAAAGTTATGAATGAATGAATATGGAAGAAGTGGCTGTGAAATGCATGCTGCTGCTAAGTCCATTCGTCATTACATAAAGCATGACACATTTAGCTCAAACAAGCATACTGTGCATCGAGGAAATGTCCACTTCGAAGGTATCTGTGTGAACAGAAAAAGGTAGCACATTCGAAGGACAGGGGATTTTTAAATGTCCCTTTTTCCGTGAATATTGAAACAGGGCAGCCATATAATTTGCTTTTCCCCAGCATAACTTGTTAAGATAGAGAGAACGCAGCTTCTCTGAACATATGCTCATTCACACCCACTTCCCTCTCACAATCTCCAGACAAATTAATTTCTCACAGTTGCCTTCAGCTGCAGGTCTGGTCATTGCACAGCTGTTGCAACCAACTGCAGCTTTTTAAAATTCTCTCAACATGAACCATTCACTTTGGCAAAAAAAAAAAAAAAATCCAGGACTGCTAGATTCACTGTAGATGATGAAGTACTTAATCATCCTTTACCTCCGTTAATGCAACACAGAGCAGAATTTTATATCAAATTCAAGCAAAACTATACCTTTCTGTCACTGCAGGCAAAATCTAAACTAATGATCATATCATTGTTCTTCTCTCCCATGCCCAACTTCTGGCTTGTCATGCACTGCTAATATGGACATCCACGCAGGCTCAGGTCAGTGCTGTTCATTCTGTACATCTACTCTGCTTGAGCTAATGAAGACAAAATGCATGCCAGATCTGTGCCAGATCACATTCTGCTGTGACCCTTTTGGTCATTTGGTTGAGAGAAAGAACAATAGTGTGATTGGAGAGAGTGCTTTACTGATGAAAATAATATATGTGAAGTGCATTTGGATGATATTCCATCTGCTTTTTAACTGGAGGGACTCTGATTGACATTTTCTTACATTAGGGCTTCATTATAATGTCAGCAAAATGTATAAGAGTGTGCTCAGAGAGAGTCAGCCAGGTATTGT
>JAPZDY010000005.1:16763688-16779386 GCA_029783645.1 Ctenochaetus hawaiiensis
GGGCACAACCATGATTCAATTGGTGGCCCTGAAGGAGAGACAGGCGGACTGTGTTGTCTGAAAACTTGACGAGGTAGCTGTTTTCCTGAGAGGATCTGCAGCTGTCTGTGTAAAGGATAAAAAGCAGTGGAGAAAGGACACAGCCCTGGGGATTTGGGGATGGGAATTATGATTGATTTTTTCCATATATTTGGTATCTGACCACTGTTTGCACACATTTGAAAAAGGGTTGAGAAGATTTCCCCATATGTGAAAAGAAGTACATAAAGAAGTACATAAAACTGACCTGCAGACTTTTTCTTTCCAGTCTAGAAGTTACTCTAAAACACTGCAGCTCATGCTTGAAATGTATATTAACTTTAAAGTTGGGACTTGTACATATATTACATAAAAAATGTAAACATAATTTCTAGTTAGGTTGAACTGTTAAACATGGTTAACACTTTTGAGTGGAGATTTTCAATACCCTGAGAAGTAAAAATAAGGCAAAAGCCAAGGTCAATTTCAAAGTAGCTGCTGTAATGCATGTGTGGATAGGAATCCATCAGCGGCTGCTGTGGCTTTAACATATGGGCAAGGTTCATCTGTCATTAGTTACATAACAGAAAAGACAGATGGCCAGCCTTTGGGAGGAGCAAGTAGCTCTCTGCAAACTTAAAGTGGGAGGACAACCAACTGTACTCATTCTCCACATTCTCAAGGTAATTAAACACAAACCTGATGCTTAGCATATTTGCAGTTAGTTTCTCAATAACTGTTGTAGTTTTTGCATGCATAATTCATCATTGTTCAACCGATGTCAAACCTCTCTGTGCTCTGAATTGCAGGAATCAGTTATGGCTGCTGAAACAAAGCAGACTTGTTATGAGGGAGATCAAGTTCAAAGCTTTCAGTTTTATTTAGAACATTCAGGAGAGCACAAAGCCATTCTCCAGTGTGCGCAAAACATCCTGCCAGGACTTTTTAAAAGGTACAAGAAGAAAAGCTGGAAACTCTCCTTTTTCTAACTAATTTTAACTCTTTCTCATTATGTGTCAGTAATTAATTGTTTGAGCAGCAGGACTGATGTTTGCTTTGCATATGTAGTTTGAAGCATGTGGTTTATTATTAAGTAATGTACGATAAATTATACTGAGAACATAATTTATAGACTTCAGATACTTCATGCTTTTTTGGATTTAGAGAATTGGAACTGGAATGTCTTTGTCTATACATTTATCTTTTGC
The DNA here is from genome assembly GCA_029783645.1 of Ctenochaetus hawaiiensis. Lineage (NCBI taxonomy): Eukaryota > Metazoa > Chordata > Actinopteri > Acanthuriformes > Acanthuridae > Ctenochaetus > Ctenochaetus hawaiiensis. The sequence goes on from JAPZDY010000005.1 coordinate 16,764,915, forward strand.
CATTTCCACCTTTCAAATAAATGTAAACCTTTGTTTACATTTAATATTTTTTATCTGTAATTTGTTGATGCAGAAGTGAAGCAGATAAAAGCAGCCTGGATGTTCTTGGTGTTGGAAGTGGTGGAGGTATGTGTCGATTTACAGATATGAACACATGTAGTGTAATATGCACAATGAAAAAGGTCCATAAGTGCAAGAGAATGCATTACTGAGGGATGAAAAGAAGCAACAAAAAAGACCACAGAGAAATACGTGCTGATTTTATCCTGTTCAATGTATAGTAAAATAAATAATAATGAAAAAACTACTCTCTGACAGCACAGTTGGGGCAAGTGGTGCTGCAGGATTCCCACCAATGATTGAACTTTTAAAAAAATAATGATGCCATGGAAACTGGAAATAGAAATGTCCCCAAAAGTCAGAAATACTAGTCATTAAGTATGCACAACTACATATAACAAACACCTTGCTTAGATACATATTTTATCCAAAGTGAAGTTGAATCGTCATCTCTGCATTGATACTAAAATTTAGTTTAGCATAATAGTGCAACATCTAATGCAAAATCTTTTAATAAAGATATGATGGTTCAGAGTATTTTTGAAATGCCAAAGTCAGGAGAAGGAAGTAACTGAATCATCATTTTAATGGCAGTAACCTTAGAGTTTCTGACGGCAATACCTCTGTCGTAAATACATATTCCCATTTCCTGTAACAATATCGTAAGTTGTGATGAACATAAAAACTCAAGCTACAGGAGCGACAGGTGCAGGGGTTAGGGGGACACACAGACACTCCTCACCCTTTTACATGTCAATTTGTCAAAGCTCTTATAGTTTGTACTAAACCTAACTCAAGGCCAGTATTGAACATAGATTACAGTGATTACTGCATAGTGGCAACATCAAAGTCCTTGTTCATGTCCAGAATGATAAGACTGAGCCAACCCAAACTGCCTCTCTCTCTATCTCACTCCCAAACATTTGACCTAATTATGCATAACAAGTCAGCCTGTATTCATTTTTAATGTTTTAGAAATGTATAATAAAATATTCAATTTTTTAACGTATCTATTTTTGGAGCATACATGTGTATCACATGTTGAAGCAATATTACACTGAGCCTGCCTGCTTTAAACCAGGTGAGGTGGACGTCCAGATGCTCACTCTGCTGCAGTCCACATTCCCTGGCGTCCCGATCACTGCTGACATTGTGGAGGGCAGCTCTCAGCTCACAGACAACTTCAAAGGTATTAACAATTCCAAACAACAACAGTAAAATGCTATCAATTTATAAAGCCAAAATTTGTACTTTGCTCTCTCTTGTCCCGCTTTTGTCTTCCTTCATCTTTGCCTTGAAACATTTGTGATGCAAAGTCATTATTATAAACCTTTTTAGTGATGACAATGTACTTATTTGTCAGATAACTCAGGCTCTGTGTCAGAAAATTACACACACCAAATAACCTGACACAACATGTGCGATACTTTACACATATGAAATTTCAAAACTGAGATCAGTCTAAATTTGCTTGATAGCTGGTATGTATTTCTTTAGTGATTTACACTGTCACCTTTTTTTTTAACTTCCTTTGTGTCTGCATTGGTAACTGCATTGCAACTTTGGTAGTCACAGAGGCATGAGAGGCAACTGCAGGACTGCAGGCTTTTAATGGATTACTAATTGCTTTGATCATAAAGTCATAGTTTGTTGTGGAAGATGTTCCCATATACTGCCCTCAAATGTCTTAGTGTTATTGTCTGCCCTCTGTCTTTGTGTGTCCAATTTTTAGCTTTGGTAGCAAAGACCACCAACCTTCAGAGGATCCCTTTTGTTTGGCATATCATGCACAGTGGGGACTATGAGAAAAAAGTCAAAGCAAAGGGAGACATGAAGAAATTTGACTTCATACACATGATTCAGGTACTGTGTTTTTGTTTTCTGACCTCTGGACCTGCAAGTTCTTTCCAGTTCATCTTGGGTTACCCCAGGGTTGCCACTTTGGATTTGTGAAAAAAAGGGACACTCAATCAAATGTTTGGGGCGAAGGGCTCGGCCACTATTTCCAGTTCAGACTGACCAAATGAGCATAAAATTCAGACATAGGAGACAGAAACAAAGTCATGTTAATACATTTATTTGTTCAAGGGCCAAAATCTTACACATGTATTCGCTCCATCTCCTTCCTCGTCAGTCGTCTCTCCTCCCATTTCAAATGGTGAAAAGAAGACCTCAGCGTGGACTTCGGTCAAGCCCCTCCATAGAGCCGCTTAGAGTGCTAGGGCGCACACGTGTGACGTACACATAGACGGGAAGAAAAGAGAGGCAATTTTAAATAGTCGCAGAAGCACGGGGGACCTTTCTAGACTACAGAACGAAGGAAATCAAATGAGGTTTTTGCATTTTACCCCAAAAACGGGACAAATTGTGTCCTGGGAGAGATTTTTATTTTCCCGGGACAGCTGGTGAAAAAAGAGAAAAATTCTGGGAAAAAAACGGGAGGGTGGCTACTCTAGGTTACCCCCGTGAGAGAATGAACTGTACTCTGCACTGTAAACTAACTAACTGTAAACTGTTGGTGGGGTCAGTGTTGTCACGACCTGGCTCGTAAGCCATGACAAAAAATGGAGAGACACGGGTTCATTGTAAAGGTTAACACATTTATTTAAATCATAAAGAACAAGGCCGAAGCCAACAGAGCAAAAACACGACACCAGAGGGATCGAGGTCGAGAGCGAGAGCGGAGTGAGGGCTGCAACTGCCAGATCTTAAAGGATCCAGGGAGACTGCAGGTGCTCCCGGTTACCCAAATTGAGACAAGGTACCTGTAGAAAACAGACAAGCAACAAAACAAGGGAGAAAACAGAGCAGGCCCTGCAGCAGCAGGCGGCCGTCACACCCAAAAGTTACAAACCTTATCTGAATTTCACAAGCTATGATCCCTCGCCTCAGTTTCAGCTGGAAAAGCAGAAGGACACGTACCACAGACCTCGGCGCTCTCCGCAAAACACCCGACAAAGTGAGTGACAGCAAGGTGAACACACTGCCCGACAGGACCGCAAACAGAGCACACAATCCCCTCTAACTGAACTACCTACCCGTACTTAACTAAACTTACTCACCCCTGGTCTTCCCCTGGTATATATGCACTGGAGACCGCTGGCATGGGAAAACGACCAGTCACTGGCGACTAACCCATAACCACGGCCATGCTCCTGAGACAAAGTTCTAACTGCTTTCACCCCAACACTACCGAAAAAAACAAACCAGCGAAGCCCAAAGGAGCAACTCTGCTAACACCTGACAGGGGGAAACGGCTCAAACACGCACAGTGAACACCATCCGACACTCACCTAACCTCCAGCCCAACGCTGAACTCAACTTAATTTACTTAAGCTTTACAACTTACCACGTCTCCACAATAGCACCAAACGCACAAAACGAGCCACTCAAGGCTCCACAATGGCACCCAACGCGCAAAACCGGCCAATCAAGGCTCCACAACGGCACCCAACGCACAAAACCGGCCAATCAAGGCTCCACAATGGCACACAAAACACAACGCCGCTTCGTACCTTTGTACCTCACGCTGTGGAAGCAGTGAGATTCTTTTAGCCCCAACCTCACTGTGGTGCTTGAAATCACAGGGTAGAACATATCTGCACAATCAGTGCTATTGATAGTCATACATGCTGTGTCGTTTTACATAAGTGTCCCTGATTGAGCTCCAGTGACTTGAAACACTTCATAATGAGGGCTTGCATGGATGCCAGCTTCACTCCAAAAGGTCAAATTAAAGGTTCCCCACAACTCTCTCAACAGATGATTTACTATGTGGACAACCTCGCTGATACAATCAAGTTCTTCCACAGCCTTCTGAAGACCAACGGCAGGCTTATGATTATCATTGAATCAGGTAAATAGGAATTCTTTCTCTTAATGTGCGTCTTAATCTTCACCAAGGAGCAAAGACACATATCTGACTGCATTTTACAATACTTCTTTGTATTTTGTGCTGAAAAAACAGCGACCTGTTGGGTTTTTACTGTGTTGCAAAAAAATTTAGATGATAATAAGATGACCATGAGTATGTTTTATAATCTGTACTATCCAGATAACTGTGGCTGGGACACCCTGTGGAGGACATACAAGAAGGAGCTCTGTGTCGATGCCATTGCAGAGTACCGTTCATCAGGAAACGTAATCTCCTGCCTGAAGAGCATGGGGCTGAAGTATGAGGAGCATAACGTTCCCAACTCCTTCGACATCACTGAGTGCTTCAATCCGAGTAGCCAGACCGGAACACGTCTGCTGAACTTCCTGACAGCCAAAGAACAATTCTACCAGTCCTTCACCCCAGAGGTCAGAGCAGGCATTTTGGACCTCCTCAGGAACAAGTGCAGCACCGAGAAAGATGGCAGGATAATCTTCAACAGCAACCTGAGCTGCATTGTCATTTATGCCTGAACATGTTATGAGGGAAAATTACACATACATTCTGATTTTTCTTCTTTTCTTTAGTCTGTCACTCAATAAAAGTAACATATGTTCCCCCATTGCCTAGAATAAGTTACCACGTGCTGTGCTTTAAGCCAGTCTTAACCTCATGTACTCTGCATGTGTGGCACAGATATGATTAATAAAAACATTAAAGTTGCTATTTGCTTTTGATTATTTTTTCTAATCTTCATTGTTCTAGATTGTGTCTCTGTTTTATGTCTTGTAATGTGAAGCATTATGTAGAAAAGTCATCAGTCTAGAAATGGCCTTAACCTGAGTAAAAGCACTGAAACCAAACAATAAAAATACTCCACTACAAGAACAAACGATGACATTAAACCTTACTAAGGCAGTAAAACAGTAAAACAGGTTATTCAACATTTTGAAAATGTGATGATCAGAAGGATCCAATGATCAGGTCACAGTCAGGTCACTCTCACTCATCAGGAGTTATTGCATTCACCCGTGATGTTTTCAGTCAGCTGACCAATCAGCCCGGCTGAGAGGAGGTGATATGAAGAGGCCGGTGTTTCCTGTTCAGGCTGGTTTTGTGTCTTCAGAGAGTCAACACCACCAGTTGACTATCTGTGTTTCTCTTTGTTTGTTTGGCTTGAGTTTTTGTTTAAAATGTTTCTTTTCTTTATTTTAAACTGTGTGGAAGGAGTCCAGGCTCTCCAACTTTTTTTTTTGCGTGTGTGTGTTTGTTTGGTCCATTTCTTTTGTTGATTTATCACTCTATAGAATTAACGGGTGGCTCACAGAGTTTTATGTCCAGAGTCACCTTCTCCTGAGCCCAAGAGGCCCATTTTTGTTTCAGTGTTTGTTTGGGATTTTCTTGTGTCATGAAGTGTTTTCCAACCAGCAGCTCCCATTTTCAGGTTTTGTCTTTCATGAAGCATACTAAAAGTGAAAGCACTCTGATGGAGTTCTGTAGTCTTTGTCAAGGTGATATTAAAAGGTTTTTGGATAATTATAATTTATTTAAAGCTCCATTAATACATATACTTTATAAAATCATATAATTTGTAGTGTTACTGCTATGAGGACCACATATACTTAAAGAGTACTGAAAAAAACAGCCCTGTTACAGCTTGCATGCATTTCCCAGCCAATCCAAGAGGGTTTTCAAATAAATTACTTATTATAAGAAAGAGGATGTTTTTTTTTTGAGCCATGCTGACATTTCGATTTCAAAATCACTAAATTCAGTGTAGAAGTGATTTTCACTGGACAGGAAAGGCATGAAAAATATGATCTGAAAAGTAACCAATAACAAAAGCTATCAGACATGATGAGTTGTGCAACATTTGTCTCTGGAATTTAGTGGACTCAAAGTTGCTTAATACAGAAATACTCAAGTACAGTACATTAAAATTCTTTTTGTTAAAGCTACTTGACTGTTTGTTGTCCTCTTTCTGCTAAGAGCTGTCCTGACAGTTTTGGCTGACTCAGGTTTTTTTACCAAAGGAAAAAAAACAAACAAAAAAACTTTGGGGGCATGGAGATTGAACTTTAACTTATCAAACTTCAGATCAGGTGCATAGAGACATTTGTATATAGTTGTTTGATCTTATCCATCTGCCGGCCACAGTGCAAAGTTCAAATTGGAAATACACAAAAAATAAAGTTCACTATAGTATAGGTGAAGCAGCTAGTCCTGAAAGGCAAGTGAAACTGTGCAAAAAGTTGTCTCCTGTCTGCGGTGTAAAGGTGCACTTAGCCCTCTTTTGGCTGAAAAATGTATTATGTAAAAGGGACACTTACAAAAATGAGTCTCAGAAAAAATATAAAAAACATGTTGCCTGAGATTTAAGTCAAGTCAAAAGCACAGCAGAGAAATCACTAAGTAGGTTAAACAAGTTACATAATCATTCTTTTCTTTCTTTGTGAAGAGCTCTGTACTCAGCAGTGGGTGAAACTGCATACAAAGTGAACAAAATACTGGACCATACTGCAACACGACGGCTGGCAATTTTCATTCTACCTAATTTTTAAACTTGGAAGGCTCATAAACCATACATGCTATTAATATGTAACCACTTCAAGAAACTTCACTTCCTCACAACTGATCAGTTGTCTCTCCTCAGATTATCTCCTTCAGTTTCCACCTTATTCACTTGGTTTCTTTTCACTTATTTATCTTTCTTTTTCCCGTTGGTATCAGTACCGTCTTTAATAATAGGATTTTAGTTCTGATCGTCTCCTTCAGTGTCACTCTCACTCCTCACACTGAGTTCCCATGTGCTCTGCCTTTTGTTCACCTCCAGCTCACAGGTGTGACCAAATTTATCACTTCCCCCTCCCCCTGCTTCTCCTGCTCAGGTGGCCAGAGTGATTTGGTGTTTCCTCTCATTTCTGCCACAATTTAGACAGAGTCATATTCACTAAGTGAGGAGACACTTGGTTGAGCAGGGATTTAAATGGATCAGTTCTGTTGGTGCTTTTTAGTTATGTCCCAAAGTAGCAAATAAAACCTGTTATTCCTGGTTTAAACTTGGTTCCTGATACATATTAAGCTCCCATCAGATGACTGTTTCAAAGCGTGGACTACTGAAGTTTCCTTGAGTAAAATTATCTTTCCCTCTCTGCTGTTTTCACCCACTTTTTAAAAATTCTTTAAGTGTATAGGCAAAAGTATGTTGCAGATGTTCAGTAATCAGAGGGAACTATGGATAAGGAATAAAAAAGAACACATTTTTAAACCTTGTGCATCCCCTCTGATGCAGTTCACCCTACAGCCAGCAGATGGTGCTACATGTCTGAGAATACAGTTCATCCTGCATCTGTGCTTAGTTGCAGTTACTCCAGTAGATGGCATCCTGGTCTTATACTCAGACATGACAAGTCAGCCAAGAGTGAGAACCCCAACTTTTCTTTAACATGATCAAAAACAGTGGCATAATGTGTGGAAAATACTTTTTTGGTGCCATTTGTCATTTACCTCCTGTACATTCAGCTCCAGCTCAGCAGGCTAACACAGGCACTGTTGTAGCATCACACACTGTGTCTGCTGTGGCTGCATGTGGCTAGAAGCACGTCAAACCGTCGAGGTCTTGTCTCAAGATATCTAGCAAATGTATTCTGGCTGCTCATTTACCTCATTAGCTTTAATAGATCAGTAATTGAAATTCATCAGAAATTCTTGTCAGTGCACTCCCCCCTGATGTCAGGGGGCTTTCAGCACCTGCTCAGGCTCCATTACCAGGGGTCCTCGCTGGGCCCTCTCATACCACAGAGTGACAGAGCATTAGTCACTGAGATAATCAACCTCAAGACACTGTTTGCCGCTAATGCTCTTCAAGAACTATTTACTTCACATGCCAGTTGGTGTCTTATCACAGGAGTTTTCTGCAAGATGAATGTGATGAAATGCTCACAGATCTTCTAGTTTCTGAGATGACTGATTATATTTAGAGATGTTGAACAGCTGGATATTGTTATTTTATTAGCTGCATGTTGTTTTTGTTTACTGTCTGCCGATTGCTTATTAGCTGATGGGATAATGACAAGCCATGTGTCTGCAAAGTGTTTGATGTGCATTCATGGTTTCCTGCTGAACCTCAGAGACAATGCTCTGAAACACAGTGGTCTGAGCATAAAATACTGAATCCTTAAGTGTGTTTTACCACTGTCGGTTCGGAGAAGCATCCAGGTGAGAAGAAAGCGACTTCTTTTTGTCCATCTGGCCAGCAATCAGAGCTGAACCTCCAGCCTCTGGCTCTGAGGTGCTCATCAGTGTACCTTCACTCATCTTTAGTGTAATGAGCAAACAGGCCATGTGTTTAAAGTGTGAATAATTTTTTTTTTTATTTTGTTCTGATGTTACCTCAGTTTTTTTTTTGCTGCTTCATGCAATAAAACTATTGGATATACAAGTGTTGTGTGAGCAGTTTACTCTATGTTTGTATGTGTAAAAAGCAAGTTGGGTTTGAATGTGTGACTCCCTAAAGGGCAGCAGACTAGAAAATCTTTGCATTATGTCGACCTGTTGCCTTTCAGTGCCGAGGCTTAACGCAGAGCGGATACATGACTTCAGGCAAGCCAACAATGCCCTAAGGTGAAACACTGAATGTGAAAACATTATTTTTCATGCACATGTGTGCATATCTGTTTTTAGATTTTGTGTTATTTTTCTTCCATAAGATGTCTTCTCTTGGACTAATTGGAAGAAAAAGGCAAAAATTCACATTTTTTGTTCACATTCTGTATTAGAAATGTATGCAAATTTCTTTCATTTGTATATTTAAAATAATTATATCAAAGAGCTTGCAAATCAGAATTTCTTTTCTGAATTTAGGTAATTAACAGGGAATGTTTCAAGCTTGCGTATATATAAATATATTTTTTACCTCTTCACCCAAGTGTCTTGCCTAAAAATCCTTAAATAAATTGTATTAAAGGACACCATCTTAGACCTAAATCATTCACTTCATTGCTGGTATTAATTAAGGAGGGAATTTTTTTGAATGTATCTGCACATCTTATTGTATGACACTGAACAGATGTAAATACCACAGGATTTATTTAGTGCTGATATTTCTTATACAGCTGATAACAACATAATAGTTTAAATTATTTTGTTTACCCTAAATGTACCTTTTTATCATGCATGAAATGGCTTCTCTTTTATTACAAAAACTTGTAAAATTACATTTGCATTCATGAGTCATTTTACATTTGATGAAGTTATACAAAACAGTTTCTTGATAAGGTGAAAAAAGAAAAATTACATTTGATTTGATGAAATCAAAAACAAGATATCTAATAAATATTTGTCATATTAAATTATTAAATAAACTGATATTTAAAGCCACAGCAAAGAGACACCCAGCCATGCATGAAATAATATGTCATGCATTAGATGGGGTTTGCATCGTTTGTGCCTAAAAGGGTTTAAACAAATTACCACCGATAACCTCAATTTGAGAGAATATACAAGACTTAAAGCAAAAATGTGGCTCTTGCCTGTGCATTAATGATACAGCTGCCTACATCGCACTTAATGGTGTTTTGCATGTTTCTCAGCTCACTGTCTGGCCAAACTGACTCTTTTTTTCATGTCTGTCATCTTTAAAACAGCCACCCTGCTCTGCTTCCTCTGTTTGGAGAGCCGGCATCAGACCAGGGACGTCTTCTGTCAGCCATCATGTCAGCGTGCAGACCTCTTTGAGACCAGAGCAGGACATGCAATGGCCCTAAAATACATCACACACACTTTAATGGGCAGAGGCTGTGGCCAGGAAGTGAAATATAGCTCTGACGCCAGTCCTGTAAATGGCTGGCCTCTGCAGCGTATTTCATTCTGGAGAATTAGTCCTGTTTAGCAGCTGCTGTTATATAGCAGCTGTTCTCTGCAGGTCTGAGTCAGGCAGAATAAGGCTCTTTGATTGACGATTCCAAGTTTTTTTTTTTTTCATTTTTAAAATTCCATCTTTCATCAATTAAATCACCATAGTAAGACAAGGTGGAAATTCCAGTCGTTTTCTGTCACAGAGGTTGAATTGTGCTGCGTGGATGTGTGATCCCATCGCCTCACAGGCTTACATCAAGGCGATTAACCACAAATCAGAAAGGCTGCAACGAAGTGACTCTGCTCTAATCAAGTTTACCTTTGTCTGTCTCATTAATCTAGTGATTTGAAGCCTTACAGTTAGATTTTCAGGACTTTTCCTGTGGGCGTGAACACGGCAAATATGGAGATAAGCAGTGCCACCATATTTATCCTGCATGCCACATATCGCACCAGTAAAATGCCTCTAATTGACCCCTTTTGCTCATAGTCTCGATCAATTACAGATAACATATTACAGATAACACAACACATTAGGCGAACTCATAAATAAATATATATATATATATATATATATATATATATATATATATATATATATTATATTTTAGGCCTTTTGTTTCTTTGCTGCAACTGTGAAACTTCTCCTGTCAAGAGGAAAAGTTCAAGTGAAAAATAGGCTACTTCTAAAGAATTTTATATGTGCCTGACAAACGGCGATAACGGTTTTGAGAAACAACTTGATATTGACTCTAAGCCATGCTCTTTTAAGCCCATATTTGCTCATTTGATAAAAGTGACAGTGACTCTCACTGCCACTTGTTCACTTTGTCAACTGAGAGGAGTTCCTGAGGGCAAGATCCTCCTTAATTACATTCAGTGACGTTTAACCTCACTAAACACCCCAATTCCCCTCATATGGTGCAGTGTTTTGGGCTTTGCTTGTCACTTACTGTTGTGAGATGTGGAAGAAACAACAAAATAGCCTTTTTCAGTGTCAGCTGTTTTGCTCATGTAGTTTTTGCTCAGTTTACTAAGGTTAGAATAATGTATTGATTATCAGCAATGCAAGAGTTATTTGATTGAAAGACAGATTTCACTCTCACCAGTGTGACTGAGCTTCCTCTCTATAAAAAATAACAGTGTTCATCATTATGGAAATAGAAAATAAAAGGACATAGAAAATTTCGCTTTAATGTTACTGTCTCTCTGAGTTAATCACTGCATTGCACATTTGAGTCCATCTGCTTCTAAGAGCTGCAACAAGAATTTAACCAGCTTGGAAATCAAAAGAAAATAAATAAGTTCATGTTAGGAGGTTTAGTGATGTTATCGCAGAGGAAAATCTTTTCCAAACCCGTCATCCTTGTATAGAATAAAATACTGAAGATTACTAGTGACTAACATTGGTTTAAGTGGATCAATAAAGGCCTTTAAAATCAGTTGCACCCTACAGAAGATACCTGCTCTGTTTTTTATTGCAGTTATCACAAAGGATAATGTCTGTTTCTCCTGCAGCTATGTTAGTGAACAGATACAACACTTGCTCTAAAAACTGATCATGACACAGAGCAGTCCTGCCAGAAGTTAATACCAGTGGCGGGGATATTTGTACTTAATCCCTGTCATGAGAAAAAGAAAATAAGACCTTACATTTCCCTGCAGATCTGCAATGGCTTTATTATTCTTCTGTGCATTAATCAACTAGTATCTCGTCTTGTGCTTTTATTAAATGCCGTTTCTGGCTCACATCCATTCATTGGATCCTAAATATCCTCCCTCTCAGGGGTGTGGGCTTGATTGTGCATAGGAAATGAAGTTGGAAACTTTGGAGCTCTATTTAAAGTGTGCATCCCTGGAGCAACCCCTCTGTCTTAATAACTTACAATCAGGATCCCCGGGTCCTTCCATTTTATTTCGCCTTGCCGGTGTTCCCAACTAAACCCATTCTAATGAAATGTTCTGCTAAATTTTCAAATGCTTCTGTTTTCCATCCATAAGAAAAGGCACTTACTGCCCAAGTCAGAATCTGAACACAATAAAGAGGGTTGTTTATTTTGATTACTCATAGTGCAGGTGAATGGGGGTGTTTGTTATCTCTTTTAGGAGGTGTGAGTCACTCTGAAGCTAGCTTACCTCTAATAGAGATTTGGGCACCGACGACTTGTGAGAATCAATGTAAAACTCAAAAGATGGTATTTTATAATGTTCTTTGCACAGTTATTTCTTTCAGAACTGTTTGAAATGATTGCAGTTGGGAGACAGTTTGCTGCACATAAAAGCAAGCATCCAAGTTATGAACATCTTCATATGTCAGATGTGTTATTATGAAAACATGATGGGATTTAAAGTTCCATGGTGTTACTGAACATTCACAACACTTAAGCTGGGTTTCCCTGCATCTGGAACAGCATAAAACTATGATGGATTAACGGATGTCACATCTTGCTACATTTGTTGCAGCGTTGCTCAGATATTTGTGTGTGTAGCATTTTTTTTCCTCTCAGTTCTCATAAGGTTCGATTCTACCAGCAAATCAATGCAGGTATTGATGGGTGTCAGATAAAAACCATTATGGCAACCAGCTCTAATTCTTCAGTTGAATTGATTTCATTTTAAATGATCCATGTACATGCAGTGGAGCACACCACCGCTGTGAGTGTGTTTTACCTTGACTTCATGCGAGAGAGACGTTATTCATCACCAGGAGAATGTCCCTTCTTCACACCCCAATAAAAAGCAGAGTAATGAAGCTTCTGTGCGTGCTGTCATCCCAACACTGCTTTATAAAGGATGACACAATTATATTTTACCAGCTCACCAAAAAATGCTGACAAGCCCCGGTTCAATAAAACGCAATCTGTAGCGAGAGGAGCATGCTGGTTTCTTTGCTCTGGAGTCATAGCTCATGAACTACAGGGTGTCGTTGCCTTGGGAAGCTCCTCAAAGAACATTTTTTTCCTCACAATTACGCCAGGAGAACAAGTGGGTGTGATGATATTAGGAATAAAGAGTGATATATCAGTTTTGTTCTGTCCTGATCTCCTGTGTGCAGTGCAACATATTCTTTCTTACAGGTCTTTTTTTTTTTTTTGCGCAGGCAAATTTGAACTCTGCATTTCCCCCTCTCGGAAATGCATAAACAGGCATGACATTTGCCTCTGAGCAAACAGAGGCTAATGCTGCATTACAGTCAATCAGTCAACTTGCTAAATGTTTGTTTAAGTATGATGGATGATATGTCAAGAACATTAAAAGGAGACCGCTTCCTAAACTTGAAATCTTGCATATTCAGAGACAGCCGCCGTGATGCTCCAGACAGCCGACCGCCGACGCCCTGCTGCTTGACGCTTACCAGAGGCAGGATATGGCTGCTTCTTAGCGGACAGCGTGTTTTTTCCTTGGAGAGACACATCTGGCCTTGGATAATCTCTCCTTAGTCTTATACTGTGTAATACATGCAAAGCTCTGCTCCATGTAATTCCCCAGCTGCTCTTTTTTTCCCCGACAAGGGTGAAAATGCCAGTAGTAGAAAGTATATTGCATCTTTTTTTTTTTTTTTTTTTATCTACTCTTATGGTTGCCACTGTCAGTAGTTTGTCTAAAATAAGGGAAACATTAATGTTAACAGAACAGGAAATACAAAAGTACAGGTGGTGGCTTCATAATAGTATCTATTTTTAAAATCTACTTCTTTTTCCATTTTCTGATCATTAAAAAGGCAAATTAGTTTCCTGGGGAGATAAATACAACAGTCCATGGCAGCTTAAAATGTGTGTACTGTATATTTATTTGCAGCATGGTTGATGGTGTGCAAGCAATCCATAAAATTGTCATAATTACGCTTTGTGAAAGGAAATCAGAACCATATTGAGATTGAACATCATGCAATGTTAATGGTAATGAAATGTGCGGCACGTAGCTGGATGCCTCGAGCCTTAGGAATATAATATGTACTTGCAGTGTCTCACTTGTTTATTTATTAACAGAGGAATTGTCTGCTTCACTTGCTATCACTGAGGCTTGACAGCTCCGGAGTCCAGGTGATGCATGAGCCAATATGTGGACTGGAGAGGGCTCAACGTCGCACATCAATATGAAAATCAGTTTCTGGCAGAAATAGCCCGAGGCAGTACATCCAGCCCCAAAAAGTGACTAATCTTAGGGTCATAAACCCTGCACAAGACGCCTAGGGTCTTTTTAGAGAGACAGAATTCAGAAATGCCATCATTTTCCGTTCCATGAGCCAAGGACCCTGCTCCTTGCATTAGCAGATTTCTTTTAATAGTGTGTGAAATAGTGGGGTTGCCAGAACTAAGCAAGAGCAAATAAAAGAGTGCGAGGGGGGAGAGGGGTAGTGAAAGGTGACCTTAGTCTCTGGAACGCCTGATTAAAAACTTCAAATGCTCAGCCAGAGGCTCTCCTAAAGAAACAAAAAGACCACAGGCACAATGTTACAGTAGATGGAGGTGGCTGCCAAATATCATCTTCTTACAGAGAGGGATTATGAATTTCACAAGGCAATTGTGGTCCCATTGGTGAGAATATTAGTTCACATATTGTTCTCCAGATCTGCACCAATTTCTGTTTATTTTTGTTTTCTTGACTTTCAGAACTTCTTAGCAGCGCCCGGGTTCAGAAACAGACAACACTGTGCAAAATGAGTCAATAAGTTTAATTAT
>JAPZDY010000005.1:16799258-16815888 GCA_029783645.1 Ctenochaetus hawaiiensis
AGATTTACAAATATAAATTTACAAATCTTTCTGATGTTTATTACTGCAGTTCTTGAAGTGTACTTGTGAACTCAGTCTAATCATAGCATTTTAAATTCAAGCTTTAGAATTTTAAGACAAAGCTCTTGACTCATGAAAAGTCGTTTGGTAGAGTTAATATGCCTATTGTTCGTACTATATATCTATACAATTACACATTATGATCTATGAGAGCATAAAAAACAAAAAGAGCACATTGCCCATAGACTATAAAACCTAAACTGTTCCTTGAAAAACTACATATTGTACCTTTTAACATTAAAATCTAGATTTGACATTCTAATTAAATTAAACAAAATTAAAAATCTACATGTGCTCAACTATTGAATTGCTTTTGCAAGTAAAGCAAAGCTGAGTTCTTGAATCCATATGTGTGTGACTGAACAACCACAACTAATCTGCTGTTTGAGCTACAGAGACACCCAAACAAGAAAACAAACATGTAATGATTTCATACAGGATCACCCTGTTAAATGCATTATAATCGCAATTTTTCACAAGCGATGGGTTCTCTCTAATCACAAGAGATATTGAAGAATGTGGCTGAAATCAGTGTATTTTAAAACTAATAACTGTAATATGTTTTTTCAAGAATGTCATAGTTCATTTGATAATCAAACCGGATTAAAATGGCGCATTTTGGGTAAATTGGTGTCTCATTTCCATACCAAGCAGCACTATTAATAACATCGAGCCTGTGTGTAATTTCTCTCACTGCTCCATGGGAAATGAGCTATGAAGAATAGCAATAATTGTTAATGGACATCTTGGCAACAGAGCATCTGCTTCATGCTACATAATCAACCCTGTCAAAAATGTGAAAAAGCTCAAAGAAGGACAGAGAGGAAAACATGGATAGCACTTAATTAAGGAGAATGAAAAAGAAAAAAAAGTGAAGTGTAATTTTTTTTGGGAGTTTCATTATACTCGCTCTCCTACGCTCCAGTCACAGTTAATTTTCTCCTAACTATGGTGTTAAACTCAGGTGTTATTATCCTGTAGATATTTTGCACATCTTACATTTTACAAATTTAGTTTTAAAGTGTCACATTTTTCAGCTGGTCTTGTGTTTCTTGCTGTTTCAGATTCTTTTACAGGTTGCCATTAGGTCATTAGGTTGCCATTTTCCATGCTAAATGGATTTTTTAGTTCATTTACTTGACTTATTACACAAAATATAATATGTAGCAGCATAGAAAGTCCTACAATCCATATTACTATCTGCTGAACGGCTCAGTTAGTAGAATCTAACCAACTCGCTGAAGGAGGCAGAATCTCTTTTCATTAGAGAGAAGGTCTAGCACATAAGCAGAAAAAAAAGGTTTTCAAAGCTTTTTCAGTGATTACATCTCAGTATAGGAGTCCTGGTCCAGTGCCTTGGCTCAATGGAGCTGCACGATATAAGTATTGTCACTGAGAGTGGAATTGTGTTGTGGATTTAAATTATTCAATGATTTGAACAAAATTCAAACAGAGCTAATTATTGATGACATGCAACAAGAATGAATTCACCACACCAATGTAAGTGACCTCCTGTCAGACACCGTGAACATGCTTTTATTTGAAAATTTTGCATTTTGTGTCTGAGGGGCTGGATTATCAGTGTACTTTCTAGAGATGAATAGTCATCAGTGTAACATTGTACTACACTTCCGACACAGTTTTTACTGTGAGCAGAGGAGCCGTAAGTGTGGTTTGTGTGAGAAAAAATGGATTACGCTGGATCAAGCTCATCGTGTTTGAAATTATTCTAAAATCTGTCCATGGATTATAATTACTTTAACTCTTAAATGGCAACCCATGTGTGGAACTGACAAAACTGCAAATGCTGCTTGACTTTAACCGCTGTTGTGTTTTGTTGTACATCAAGTAGATTACCACAATTTCATGAAGATAATAGTAAAGACTGGGCTACCCCTTGGCAATATGTTTTTTTTTTTCTATTTCTATGATACATCTAAACGCAGATAGAAAACCGAGGATAGTATGCATCCTAGTACTATAAATAGCAATAGAAATCCTTTGTAGAATTAAAAGTGCAGAACATGTAAGCACTGAGTGTTTAGCACTAAAAATGTAAAAAAAATAAAATAAAATAAAACCATGGCAAATTGGCATCCCTCAAATGCTAATGCTAAACCTTACAGTAACCACTTCTAGCTGCTTATAAATCCAAATAATAAAGATTGACATGTCCCATCAGGGTCGCTGTCATTAATACAGGCAGTAGATGAGAGGTGTGCATATTTTAAAACAGTGTGTACTACACAAAATTCTGACGCACACTGAAATGAGGTCACATCAGATGTCACAGAGTTAAAGCTGATCTTCTCAGGAAAAAGAAGGACTCATTCTCCACTTTGCATATTTTTCATGAAATATTCTGTACATTCTCTGTCTCTGTCAACCCCTGATTGGTTTGGCAAGGGGGTTCAAGGTGATGTAGTAGGCAATGTTAATGATAGGCTACATAATTATTGGCATTTCATAACTGGGATTGGATTCATCAGGACAGTATTCAAAACAAGTTAGAGCCACTTGCAACTGTGCTTTGTTAAAGGGCTTATATTGTTGTGCTATTTTTTTCTTTAATGATGCAAATAGGATTAATAGATAATGATATCTTCCTCTGTTACAAAAATCGCTTGTGAGTGTTGCATTTTGGTGAAAGTTCCTTAAAACCATTTATCAAGGACTTTAAAATTAATACTCAGTGCCATAATTGAACCATTATTCACTGAGAAATCAATCACAGATGAGACTGATGAACATATTTCTCTGATGGACTCAATACATCAGAATACAATGCATTCACGTTTATTTTAATGCATAAGGTGTAAGCTATAAGAGCAGATATTTTTGTGTGTATGATTCTTTAGAAGACTCAGTATATTCTTTAGAAGAGTGAATACAGAACTTTCTACAGGACTTCTAATAATCTGATCAACTAAAAGCCAAACCCGTGGTATTACCATATATTTCATTACTAAGATTAAATCAAATTATAAGAAACTGGAATCTCTGAGTTTTCTTTCATCTCCTTTGTAAAGTATTATGACTTATTTCCAAGACACTAGAAAAAGTGTGACTTATGTCAGACTCCATTTTTTTCCTTTTGACATATGAATGTCCATGTTCTGATAAGGTCACAGGGGCTCGTCTTGTCACTGTAGCCTTTTTTCTTTCTGCTCATTGGTTCTGTCTGTATCATTCTTCATCAATGAAGGCATTGAATACTTGTCAGGAATAATATCAGTGGTATTTTGAGATCCTCTTAATTAGAACATTATTATAGATTGCAGGAAGGGGACTGTCATAGCCATTGTATGAAGACTGAGGAGATATTCATGCAGAGGACTATGAACATATATGAACACGCAGAACAGGTATTCAGCGCCTTTCATTCTGAAGCAAAAAGACTGAATAAACTGATTTGAAACTAAAGGATGATTAGTATTAATTGCAGCAAGCTGTGTACACTATTCTTTACACTCATTAATTAAAAGAAGAGCAGATCAATGCAATAAAAAAATTCCTTAGCCTTCCTGTTCTTGAAGTGGTGGACTTTGTTGTCTGTGGACACATTCAGTAAAGCCCTGCTACTCTGCCCTTAAATTAAACCGATTTATACTTCTGATAAGCATTCCTGTATCTCTTCAACTATGATCTCAACATCCATCTCTTCTACTTCAAGATGGGTCAGAATATCATTGCTATGATATTAAAGATTTTTGATGTGGGCTTCGGTATCAGAATGTGACATTTTGCTGCCGTGTTTGACCAAACCCAAACTGGATTTCATACAGTAGCTGTTTTGGTGTTTGTCGTCACTATACAGCACAAACATTCTACCGTACTATGTCCATGAATGTAGACTGATTGATGCAGGGGAACCATTTATCGTTCATTCTGTGGAACAGTGTCCATCCATCTGAAAGGGAATTAGTTATCACAGGCCTACAGGGAGCCATTAAAGAGTATTGTTTCAGAGAATGGCTTACCCCAAGCTGCTTTGTGTTTGCTAGACAAGAAACATCAGAAGCAGACAGAAGAGACAGTGTGAAGGCTGACTGAGACAGAGTTGCATTTGGGGGTTTCATCTATCGTGTATGCTACATATTATCAAGACTCCATTTTTCTCTTTGTTTTTTTCTGTGCACAGCCAATAAAGATGAGCTATAGGGATATAATAGGCAAATGATGGACGCATCTATTCCCTACCACACACATTGTTTGCATTTATTCCCATATGAGGACCCTCATGGGAGGTATGAAATACTCCATTCATTCTGGTATTACCTATTAACTATCAGTGCTATCTATTTCTGTCAATCCCTTCCGAAAAATAGAAACCTATAATCCAAATTCTAATCTTAATTTAGTACCACACCGAAGTAATGAGAGTGTCCTCAATATTTATTTGCAAACCCCAGCTTATTATCATCATAATCATCTTTATATTTATTTACAGAAGAGGATAGTGCACAATAGAAGAATGACAAGACACCCAAGATATGCTAGGCCTGATTGTCCGTTGGGAAAAAAAGTGGTGTTTTGGTGTCTTTTTTTTAATCTCAATTTATTATGCATTTAGCCTTTATAATCAAAATGTGAAGTCTCAATGATAACCTGTGCAGTTGTCAGATACACTTATTTGAGTACAGCTTCCAATCAGGCTACAGCACTTTTCCTAATATTTGACGAAAAATAAACAATTAAAAAGGATATTATTTTCTTCGGATTGTAATTTACTACAGACTTTGAATTTATGTCCCTCGCATACCTATTATCTTCATTATTGTTATTATAGTGGTGTCATTAGTTGGGACTTGATAAAATAAGATTGATCTGGAAATTGTTCAAACTTCGCGCCTGCGCATTCGATATATTTTCTAGCTTCCGAAGCTACCAGTCAGCTAGACAGATGTAAGCTAGCACAGATACAAACTAGACAAAGAAACGTTGTGAAGAGACTTAATGAAAAATAGTTTAAAGTAACGGAGGTTGCGAGGAGCGACTGTGACAATAAGCTATATGCGTTATTCGATATATATGGAAGTATGAAATTGAAAGGTACGCCGTCACCATGTCTTTTTAAACTTTTTGTGAGCAGCCAGTGCATAGATTAGCTTTGGCTAGTTGCTAGTTAGCCGCCGTTGTTTTTCCATCAGCAGACTGTACCAAAACGTGAGGGTTTACGTTAGCTCGGTGTGTTAGCATCCTGTCACAAGGATCAGTGAAGGCCCTTTGTTTCACACCGGGTACTGCGGGGTTTAATCAGCACATTTACAGTTTAACTTGAAGTACGCTTTTATTTTGCATTGCAACAAAGGAGTAACGTAACTAATGTAAGGTTAGTCATCCTGGTAGATATGTGGACAGCTATACCGTTAATATGTTTTATGTTAAGCTAGCTGATCAGTCTTAGCTGCGTTTGCGGTCTAAAGCTAATGTGAAGTTAATCTTACTAGTGAGAACATCAGTGTTAGCTCGAGTTAGCTAAATACGAGTTTCACTCAAAAATCAGGAGATTTTAAAAATCTATTTGTTTTTCTTTTTATATTATTTTCCTTTGGCAAGTAAGCTGTCATTCCAAAGGATCAATCGTAAACCGATAGTGATGATGCTTTGGAAATCGGTGTTGTCACTTTTAGCTAATGTTACGCTAACACTGAAGCTGTTGCTTTCTAGTGATTTCGATTTTTTGATTGAGGACATCGTTAGTCACCTAACCTTTTATTTTGAATAGTACAGAGGTTAAAGTTAACTGCGAGGCTCATTAACGATCGTCTGACACTCAACAAATGCAGACTAGCTGCCTGTTCGGGAAGCATCATATCTGTTTTATTGAATGCGAGGTAGCACGGCTCGGGCTAAAGTCTTAGCCTAAAAAAGTTGCAGGTGAATAATAAGTTGACAGATTTAACTGTCTAGTTTTTAGGCCGAGAAATCGGTCAATTTACAAACTGTGCTATATTGTAAGGCACTACAAATTCATGTAACATTTAACTGAAGAAGGTATGCGGGGCCTACACTACAGATGTGGGCTAACAATCTCTAATTGTAACGCAAACTGTTGCCCTCAATTTTTTAATAACGTGGCATTTGTGAGTTGTTTCGAAGCTCTAATTTTCAAGTGGCGTCACTTTATTGACACTTTGATTGTTTATATGCCTTGGGCGATGTGATAGGTCTGGTTTATTGTGAGAACTGTGTCTTTATTGCCATATGCCTCAGTAACGTTGGTGGCTAACTTCAGTTACTTTTGGATAGGTTAACCCATTTTCTTTTCCTAATGTCTTTTTCTCTTCCATCAGTGGAACATGAAGATGGGGCCATGAAGGATCCTGTGATAACTTAGAAAAACTGCATCTTTGTAACGTTACATTTCAACCATCAAGAGGTGATAAAAAGGTTTTATTTTCCTTGCTGATGCTGCATTATTCAGATTTCATGTGTAACCATTATAGCCAAAGGCACTCCAGTTGCATTAACGTAATGCACAAAATAGTTTTTAAACTTGGCACTGCAAGCATATGTTTGTGTACTCAACTTGATGTCTATTTGTTTCATGTTTCCCCATTTCATCAATCATATGTTATGTGATTAATGAACTAAGTTAAAAAGAAGTTACCGTTTATAGTCTGCATAATCACTTCCCAGTCATGAGTGTGTATTGTCTGGAATTTAAATACTTTAAGCCACACACAAGACAAAGGGAATAGAAAGAACAAACAGAGAAGAGAAAAGATTAATGTCAACAAAACCAGTGAAAAGAGGTGGTGAAGTGAACAGCTAAAAAAAAAACTTTTATGTTTGTAATTATGGCTTCTGTGATGCATATTGTATGTCACATGGTAGGATACTTGCACAGAAAGAACGTGAACTCGGAGGAAGAGAAATGGTTGAAGAAGAAGTTGTCCATTATCTTCAGTGTGAGGTGGCTTGATCAGAGGGATGACAGGAGTTTAGAGGCTTTGATGTGAACTTACCTTCATGCTAAAGATTAAATGAAGTGTGCTGCTGACACTCCAAAAGGGGATGTGTCAGGTGAGAAGTGAATGGAAATTTTGCAAATGTGGTTCCACTATAGCAAATATGCCTGTGTGAACATGGCAGTTCTTATTCAGGCTTTGGTACACAATTGTGTTATTAGTTTTGTTACTCAAGGGGAATGAATGACGTGTGTACATAAAAAATTTGTGTCCATAAAAATAAGACAATATAATTCAGCATTTGCTTTAATCATCATTATCTGGACAGGCTTTCTGGCAATAGTCCAGCCCGTAACTGAATGCTGGGACTGTGCGGGGGTTACTGAACAGTGCTGTCACCGAATTCACCTCACTTGTTAGTCCAAAGTGTGACCTAAGAAGTTGTTTCTCCACAATGTGTTTGCAGTTAAACTGTTAATATAGCAATCCATATGTCTCCCCTTTTCTCTGTTTGTATACAAAGTGAATAAATTAGATGCTACACTGAAGTGGTAAGAAAATCTGAGCACATGATCACACAAGCTCATTACATGTCATATAGTTTAATTTTGTCCCATCTCACACAATGCATCATTAAAAGAAAAGACTTCACCTTAATGGCAGAAGGGTTAGGATTTTCTAGAAAAAAGCATAGATTTACACAAAAACAATTCTCCTCAATTATCACTTGAGACACACTTAAAGTATGTGGCAGTGGCTGCATCTGCCTGTCCTGCCCTCTGCCCGTACGTTCTCATTTTGCTGTGTGTGGGAAGTTTATAGATGCAAGTCTTTAGGAAGTGGGTGTGCAGCCTTAGCCAATAACAGCATGTGGGGTGTGAGTGCCGCAGGTGGTAAACTGGACTGTGTTTTTGTAGTCACAGACAAGGGGCGTTGACTTCTGGTGGCAATAAAGAGGAGAGGAGGCGCCAGCTTTGCATGTTGTGTATACAGATGCAACTGACAAATCCTGCTCCCTCTCCCTTTGAGTATGCATCCATTTAAAAGTGCCATTTGTCCAAATTTGTGCTGTTTTTTACATAGCCATAGTTTTTAAAGTAAGTTCCCTTGCAAACCTTATTCTGATAAGGTAGTTTAAATTTTTATGGTGAAAATTATTTGATATGTTTAATTTATGCTGTTTTTTTTGCAAAAAATAATGTTACTTTTTTTTTCTCTCGAAATGATTAGTGCTTTAACAACGAGAGTGAGTGGTACCCTGAAGCCAGTGATGTCACGGGTTCCCACGCCTCCTCCCCCAGGGGAGATGTCAAGTGGACCTGTGGCAGAGAGCTGGTGTTATACACAGGTATTGGCATAATTGAATTCATTGAATCATCATGTTTAAATAGCTTGTTAAATAGTTCTATATCCTTTCATACCACTGAGAAATCTTAAAGGATTACCAAACACTGAGTACCAGTATTATAATCCCAATTTATATTCTCATTGTTATGTGTTTCTCTTCCATTAATAGGCCTTGTTATAGCATAAAATTTATCTTGTGGAAGTAGGATAATAATAATAATAATAATAATAGCTTAGGTGTCCCAGGAGGCCATAAGTATTAGCTACTCATCATGCACAATAACAGGGCCTTGAAACTAAATCAACTTATTTCTATTTAGCTGTAATTAATTTTGTTCACACCTGTGCTTTTCACTATGTGCCATGTTAAAATGTCTTATACTGTGTCATTTAGATTACTGTAGCCTAGAGTGGACAGTCACAAAATCATTGACATACTGGACCATAGTATCCGAGGGTTTTTTTTGTGATTTTTAATGCATGTTAAAAATGTAAACAAAGAATTTTGTTCTGAGGGTTCTGTGTGTTTGTATGTCTGATTCCAAGGTCAAAGTTGTGAAGTTTTCCTACATGTGGACCATAAACAACTTTAGTTTTTGCAGAGAAGAAATGGGGGAGGTGTTGAAGAGCTCAACCTTCTCCTCTGGCCCTAATGACAAGATGAAATGGTTAGTACTAAAGCTGAGCCTCTGAGTGTAATTTTGTTTTTGCAGTTTTTCTATAGAATGTGAAAATCCTTAATGGTTTTTTAATAATTGTAAGTCTTCAGAATTTTAGAAAATCAAATTATAATACTGATATGCATAAACTTTGGCTTCATTACCCGTCACTTAATTATCACATTAATTTTCATGCCCTGGAATTTTTCCTAAACACATTGTATTGGAACTCTGCACATAAGTGATGATTTCACGCAGTGTGTCAAAGCAGGACACTCATCCCTGCAGACTTGTTATAGTCTTGTGTTGTGACAAAAGTGGAGTAGTAATCACTGTCCTTTTCACCACTTTTCTGATGTGCTGCATTGTCTGTTCTCTGCCAGGTGTCTGCGAGTCAATCCAAAGGGACTTGATGATGAAAGCAAAGATTATCTGTCATTGTATTTACTTCTTGTTAGTTGTCCAAAAAGTGAAGTCAGGGCAAAGTTCAAGTTTTCTTTGCTGAACGCTAAAAGAGAGGAGACAAAGGCGATGGGTAAGTACAACCAATCAGAACATCAGATTCAGTTTTACTTCATATGTGGTGTTCCTTTTTCACCACCAGGTTTATTAATTGGTCTTTTTATACATATAGGTAAGGCAATATCAGGACTTGTATTTCTTTTCTTCCGTTACAGAAAGCCAAAGAGCATATAGATTTGTCCAAGGCAAAGACTGGGGCTTCAAAAAATTTATAAGGAGAGATTTCCTCCTTGATGAAGCCAATGGACTCTTACCAGATGACAAGCTCACCCTGTTCTGTGAGGTAAATACTGTTTTCCTTGTATTTCTCCAACTTGTCTGTGGCCTCGTTTTTAATGAATGCTATTTTTTTTTTTTTTTACCAAAATTGCATATGACAGACACAGAGCCTCACTTAATGGTTTGTGTGCTGGTGCACAGTGTGACAGTGTATGCAACTATAAAAAAAGAAACCTTTCGGTGATTGAACAGGGGCATGAATAGGTGATAAGATTGGATGAATCATAGCACGTTTTGGAAAATTCTGGATTTAGCAGGCACACATTTATTTCTGTCCACAGAACATTACAGTCTATCAGTTCTGTCTATTTTTCTTTTTTGGTGGGTTGATGAAAAGAAATATAGAAAAAATGACTTACATATGCATGACAACTACAAAACACAGCATTATATGATTTGGGTATTTTGTTTACACCTCCTGTGCTGGAGATGTTGGAGATGAGATAAAAAAATTGGCATGATGGTGTTCTTTTCATTGTGCATAACTTGTTAAAATATGTTTCTGTTTATGTCCATAATCCTCAAAGTTGATTGCTTACAGAGGCCATATGAGTGTGTTTCCCAATGCAACATTTGTAGCACTGATTGCTGAAATAAAATTTGTGTAGTTTGGATTGATTTTTTTTGCAGCAAAGTATCATGCTAATAATTAAGACTATGACAACATGATTGGTGGATTGTTTTTACACTGAGATTTCTTTTGCTTTGTTTCTTATTGTTTCTCAGATTTTAATGTAGATTTGTTGTGATTCGATAGTGATAGTGTGATTTAACTCATTTTTGATTTTAATGCATTGGGGGCACATTACAAGTACTTAGCAGTATCACTAATTGTGGCAAAATAGTTATGAGTCTTTGAAGAAAATCCCATCACTATTCGCCAACTATAACCTGATCTGAATCAAGGCCAGAATCTCTTAACTCCTGTCACAACTGGTTTACACCTAAGTTAAGCTCTAGTGCAATTTAACTACAAACATGCTGCTGGCATTGGCATCAAATGACATTAACCTCTTAAAATGTGAAATGCTTCTCCCATCTTAAAATTGAAAATTTGCAATGATGCTTATTTTCAAAATAATTTAATTCAGTTTGTCAAGAAGAATAAACATCTCAATAAATGTCTAAAATGTCCTTTCAAGGGACAAGTTTAATAAAGTATCAGTGAAATTTTGATGTAAACACAATTGGCAAAATGCATCCAGGACCAGACAGTGTGCCAGATAACACTTCAAAAAAAGATTCAGCAATTTCAGCGAAATTGCCACTTTGACGCACATATTACTTTCAAATTAAAGGCAAAATGCCTTTTGTCGTCAATTAAGCATTTCATTTCATTTTAATTAAATTTGTTTTCAAGTGGTTGTGGTTTTGCAAGCATGATTCCCTCCCACTGAAGGTTCCTCAGTCTTGAAAATATGCTTTAAAGCAAGCAAATTCAACACACAAAAGTGTATTCTTCAATGCAATGAGACATATTTGCTGCGATATTGGTTAGGGTGTGTAGTCGTTTAGACTGCTTCTACATGTCATTCTGTCTGTAATATTTCTCATGCACAGGTAAGTGTTGTGCAGGACTCTGTGAACATTTCGGGCCAGTCCAACATGAACATGCTGAAGGTACCAGAGTGTCAGTTGTCTGATGACCTGGGGAACCTGTGGGAGTGTTCACGCTTCACAGACTGCAGCCTCTATGTCGGAGGGCAGGAGTTCAAAGCCCACAAATCCATTCTTGCAGGTAAGACCGTCATTGACCCCCAGGATTTTAGCAACAGTAATTCACTAGTTGATAATAATATTTTATGCAGGTTGTGCAGCCATATATTTTTCAAATAGGAAAGGAAATCCTCTCTTAACATTTACTTTTGATCAGTCTTTTTTAATAGAATTGTTTGACATTTCATGTGACTTGAACTTAAAACAAATATCTACACCTTCATATGTAAAAATACTGCTATATTTCATATCACTATTCAGTCTAAAACTATAGAGCTTTAATTTTTTGTTCATATAGCCCTAAATATAAAACAGCTGTGTTGATGTCAAGTGTGACTTCTATGCAAATAAATAGCAACATTTATTTTCAGTAATAATGAAGGATGAGTGTTGAAATGCAAAGTTGTTGTGCATTGTTTACTAGTTTACTGCAACTTATTTCTTCTTTGAGTTCATAATTACATTCAGCTTTATTAGCTTTATGCACACATGCAAGGAATTTGACTGTTTCTTTAATTGTTCCTAATGTTAACTGTCTACTTATTGTGTAGTTGGTCACACACATAACATGTTATCAAAACTTCATCCCCCCGTTCTGTCCTGCTGACTTCATTTCACTGTTAGTACCTCCTCTACCGACTTTTCAGTATTCCGTTCCATGTTTTTATGTTTTATACTGAACAGCAAGGCAGGATAATGACACAACATTCCTGCCTTAAACAGGCTGTGTAAAAGGGGCTAATGCCTCCTCTTAACGGCCTCTCATGAAGAGCCATAAGCACCTCAAAAGGCTACAAAGGGTTTGTATTCCTGACTTGATTTATAACACCCTAGTTCTGCTGTGGGTGCTAATCCACCCTCTACCCCTGCTTGGCCCTGCTTGACCCAGAAGACTGTAGGATCCAGGAGATTGAGAGGCTGGCTCTCCTCTCCAGCTTGTGTCCATTAGACATGGTAGCAGCTGCAGTGGTCAGACCAAAATGCTGACAGAGGCAGTGCAATGTTTTTTTTGTTTTTTTTTTTACTACTAGATTTTGAGAGTGTCAGTTTGATATTCACATTTTGATATTTACATTTTGATATTTACATTTTGGGCTCATCATTAGTTTGTGTGGGTTTTTTCTATAGAAAGTACAGTGTCTCATGCTGGAAAATCAAAACTTACTTATTTCTTATGACAGCAGTGTTGTTAGTTCTGAATTCTAGCTGATTTGTTGTTCTTACATGAATATGATAATGACTGATCACTATATTTACGAGTGTTCAATTTGTTTCTTGGACAGCGAGGTCACCAGTCTTTAATGCTATGTTTGAACATGAAATGGAGGAGAGTAAAAAGGTAAGAAAAAATGTTAACCACAACTTCTAGTGAGTGGTCATGTTACATTATTCCTCTGCTACACTACTCATGTACAGTAATCATTGCTCAAAATGCTTTGTCATGTTTAGAATGAACTCTGACTGAAAGTCAGCTGAAATGAGTCTTCTTTACTGGATGTTTTACACTTGCCAAGTTCAAACAAGTCATACGGAAACCTCTTGTCTCTCCTTCCAGAACCGTGTTGACATCAGTGATGTGGACCCAGATGTCTTTAAGGAAATGATGGGGTTCATATATACAGGAAAAGCCCCGAACCTTGAGAAGATGGCAGACAATTTGCTGGCAGCTGCAGATAAAGTAAGTACACATGTAACTAAGGCTTGTGCTTATGCTTCAGCAAATATAACCTTGTACTTTCTTTAAGTAAGAGAAACAGGTCCCTCTCTTTTGTTTTGTTTGTTTTTTAACCTTTTCATGGGTTTCTTGGTTATATGCAATGCAAAAATGTAATGTGATTAATCCTGTTTGTTTCTCGGGCAAAAGCCCCTCTCTAGAGTTATCTTGGGATGCAACTCTTTTTTTTACAAAAAAAGAGCTTGCTTGTTTTAGCCACTGTGCCCAAGACTTGGTGTTTTTGATTAAAAAACTGCTCCAGCATTTGTTTTATTTTGTTGGTAGTTTTTCCAACTTGTGTATCACTGTGAACAACATTAAAATTTAAACACTGAAAGAGTAATACTGAAGGAGTCATTGGATATAATACAGTTGAGAGCAGCCATGGAGTTACGTTCCTACAACACTTGGACTTGAGTGTTTGGAGTGAATGAGGCGACCAGCATTGTGTGCAAGTCAATGAGGCTAAAAGGCTAATGTGGTCAGCTGTGTAATTACACAGCTGTTAGCCTGCAGTCCTATGACACAATCTCAGTATTGATTAACTATAAATAATAAAGTCAGTTTCAACCCCCCTTCTCCTGCCAATCATTACAATGTGTTTGTATTGAATTCAGTATAAATTTCAATACAGCATCATAGTCAACTAATACTTTTTAATGTTTGTCTAACTTACAATTCAAGTTAACAGGAACTATTGAGGATTTTCATTCTCTCCAGGCTTGTGTCATTAATGGAATATGTTTTTTATGTGTATTATCCCTGTATACAAACTCTGTTATAGAACTTTAACTACTTGACAGAAAAAATGCATCATAACAAGAAAAAGAAAAATCAGTTAAATTTTTTTGTTAGAATGTTATGACCCATCATAAAATGCCATCATATATGATTAAAATAAGGAATTTGAAGAATATTGGGAAACTTAATTGCTGTTCAGTCCCTAGTTTGGATTTGCCTGTGTGTCACTGTGTTGCCAGTGGATGTACACAAATTTGTTCCCCTTTTTGCAGCTCACATTTATAATCAATGCAGCTTTACATGTGTAAAGCCATATTTCTTGAGGGAATGAGATATGAAGCCCATAATCTCTCAGATCCCTTCTAGACTCCACCATTTTTTCACCAGTTCACAGATGAGCTTCCCTCCTTTAGGGTAAGCAAGACTGTGTTATGAATATAATGCTGATCCTGGATCTGATGGATGAGCTTTTACTGAACAGTGAGCCAGAATATTGAGCAACAACCTAATTTGCCCCCCCTCTAAAATCAACCAGTCATTGCTTAAGTGATGAGTCACATACTTCTGTGATGAAATTGAGCAATTTCTATTTTTTTAATTTATATTGCAATACTTACTGCAAGAGTTCGCTCACAGGATATTTTAAGTGTTGGTCATTTTGCTCATTTCCAGTAGAGTTGCTAGCATTTAAACAGATAAAGAGGAACTGATTGCATCTGCAGCTTTTGTGTGTATTCAAATTAGTTGAGACAAAAATCAAACCATGATGATCCACTTTGCATCCAGGGTGTAACCTCCTTTTTGTGTCCCCCTCTAACTCACCACCACAGTACGCCCTCGAACGTTTAAAGGTCATGTGTGAAGAGGCCTTGTGCAACAGCCTTTCAGTGGAGAATGTGGCCGACACCCTCATCCTAGCAGACTTGCACAGTGCCGAGCAGCTCAAAGCACAAGCCATAGATTTTATCAACAGGCAAGTATCGCAAAAAAAAAAAAAAAAACCTCCAGTGATAAATTCCTGCTGCCATTTCTGTTTACCAGCCTTGAATGCTTACCTTTTTATCTCCTTGCCATAGGTGCAGTGTCCTGAGACAGCTGGGCTGTAAAGATGGAAAGAACTGGAATAGCAAGTATGTAATTAGCTGATATATGTGACACAAGATTAATAACACACTCTTATCTCTTCCCTCTACCAGATGCATTAGAATTCATTGTTTTAGCCCAGGCAGACAGAGTGCTATTTGCCTTTTCAGTTTGAAGCTCCATATCTTTGTATCCAAGTTATTAATAGACTCATACCTGGATAAACCCTTGAAATGGAATATTTACAGAATTTTAAAAAGAAGGGAGGTGGTCGCTATAGGAAGTTTTTCTTTCAGATGATGTGCTCTGTTGTCACAGGGCACCTTGAAATTTTTAACTTCTTTCTGCCTGTTGTATTCAACATATGAAGACTTCTAACTCTACATTAATTTGGACCTGTGCACAGAAAGTGCTAATGGCCCTTTTTCAAGTTTACCATGCAGCTCACAAATCAAGCCCCCCTTATTTGCTTTGTCATTACAATCTCATTTATGTTTATTGATTTTTAATGTGCACAATCTCATGTAGTGTTAACTTCATTTTGCCTGTGCTTACAGTCACGCTACAGATATAATGGAGACTGCAGGCTGGAAGTCAATGATCCAATCCCATCCTCACTTGGTAGCCGAGGCCTTTCGTGCCCTGGCGTCAGCACAGTGCCCACCCTTTGGTCTTCCCAGGAAGCGTCTAAAACAGTCCTGACTGCCTGACTGTGCCCCAAGACTTTACTGGAGGTGTAAAGCATGGGTTTACAAAGGAAGGACTAGCGAGGGTACCACTCTTATTTCCACCAAAACTGAACACACTTGAATAAAGAAGAGTGGAGCTTTCTGGCCAGGGATGTGGGGAGGCTGGCACGTGGACGACTGACATCAGTGGTTCAGGGGAAAAAAATTGGTAAAATTGGTGTTACTTGCTTGCTTGCTTTGCTGCCCCAACTGAATCCTGTTCAGCCTGGGTAGCAAGTCAAGCTGTCGGCTACTGTTTTTTTTCCCTGTAATTTTGAAAATGGCCTTAATATATCTGCCATTGCTCTGGAGCTGCTCTAGAGTACTTTGTCTATTTTACTCTGTGCCTGCCTTGTCACAAAGACCAGGCCTCCTCCAGGTTGCACTAGTTCCCATGAATAGTCATTTTGATATGGAGTTCTATAGGAACGTAACAAAGGTTTAACTAAATGGGAAATATTATATATTTGTAATGTTTAGCCCGTTTTGTGACTAGACATTAAAAAGCATGAACACTTTCAGTGCAAGGTCAGTTCTTTACACTTTTTAAAAGATGTGTATGCCCCATATTGATGGCACCATTTCTATGTAAATGACAGTTGAACCATCTTCAGAAGACCAGTGTACAAGAAAGTCTATTGCATATTTGTGGGGGAAAATTGTAATCTGCCATTATGAAGACCCAGTGTCGATTCCTTATAACTCATGTAAGACGGAAAAGTGTCTATACTTTGGCCCTACTATATTAAAACATTGGAAGTATATGGAAGTATTTACTCAGTCTCCCATTTAAATGACATATTCCAGATCATACGTCTGTGGACTGTTCTAGATAAAATTTTCAGAATTTCTGTCCTTAGTATCAGA
>JAPZDY010000005.1:16854041-16876038 GCA_029783645.1 Ctenochaetus hawaiiensis
TATCTATCTATCTATCTATCTATCTATCTATCTATCTATCTATCTATCTATCTATCTATCTATCTATCTATCTATATCTACAAAACTGTAGAAACTGACAAAACTGCACAACATTTTCTGCAATAGTGCACTCAGCAGTTTCAGCTCCCCTCAGTATATCCACACATCAAACACTGAAGTGTATGTTTATAAATTCCCTTTTCATTCTGTGCTGTCAAAATAATCTCCACAGAAACAGAAAGTTACAGCACATCGCATTACAGAGCTGTGAGTTTCTCACCTTGTCAAAAAACCTGCTTAGCTTCACTGCATTTGATGTGCCAGCAGCAAGGTATCTGGGATTGGTGCAGTCCTGGAAAAACAAAATCAACACATTAGCCACAAACTCTTGAGAAGGTGAGTTGTCTTTTCAGGAGAATTCTTAAAACTTAATGTGTAAAGTGTGTATGTGATTATCACCTCTTTCAATTAATTCTGATTACTTCTGTTTTGGGTTTGCAGAAAAAATTAACATTCCTTTAAAAAAAAAAAGTTATGTATCTCTTTGTGTGACGCTGTATTTCTTACTACCACTAGATGTCATCAAAGTCACAGACATAACATAGGGGCTACAACGCCCCAACCAAGAGGGTCTCTTTGATCTTTTTTTTTTATGAATAGGAAAACTTAAAAAAATGATTGCACATAAAGCTAACAGCTCAGTCCATCCTATTAATGATGTGATGACATATACAGTATCTTTTTCTTTGTAACAAAACACTTGAGAATTCGAGAGATAATATTAAATTAGCCAACTCCCTTCATGTATGAGTGAAATCTACATATACTTTTCCTTTTTCCTTTTTTTCTTCCTGTCATCACCTCTCCAGTCATCACTTAGTCTCTATGACACACATTTTAACCCTTAACTTTTCCTGCAATTTTACATGTCAGCTGAATGTTTGGAAAATTATTAGGGAATCAACAGGGTTGCTTGGATTAGATAGAATCAACAAACTCATTTTTTTAATGCACTCATAATGGTCATTAATCAAGCAACAGACTTACCAAAAAAACATTCATCGCTGAGACGCCCTGTGAGTAAATTTTCTTAATTTTATTATTTTCTAACTCAGCACTGATCTAAAGCTAGAGAAGGAGTTTTATTTATCTTGTTATAGCTGGACCAAGTATTTATGGAACATCTCTGTAAGAGACCTGTTTTTGAATGACAAAGTTTTTAACACAGACAGTATGTATGAGCCAAGGAACGTTTTGTTGTTTTTCTCATAGTCCTCTTGCATATGTTTATAGTATTGAATTTGTTGTTATTATTATTGCATTATATGTACATTTTGAGTAATTACATTTGAATTTTAAAATACTAATAGTGCCAATAACAACAGTTAAAGAATTTCTATTGGGTTAAATTAGAGTTTTATTACTTGAACAGATCATTTCATTCATTTTTTGATTAAGGTGATCTGTTGCTTTAAGACAGCACACTGTTGCGCATCTACCTCTGAGAGGCAGCAAGCTCACATACTTACTTAGCTTACTTAGTTCCAACAATTATCCAAACTTTCTGTGATTTTCGTTTTGTGGGACATTTGAATAAAAGTTGTTGTTTTTAACCTCACAATGGGCTCTTGGTGGATGACTACATCAGACTACATCAGTGGGACACACATATACCACAACTGCAGCTAGCTTGCTTTTTGTCCATAGCAACATGAATGATACAACCAGGCTGAGAGACTAAATGCTTGAAGGAGGCTTAAAGTCAAAGCAAGTACAAACAAAATGTTGGCCCACCAGGTTGATCTCTTCTGCATTGAAGTCTTCAGAAAGGAAGGCCGTCCGAGTAAGGACTTCACTGCGTTTGTTCTCTGGGATTTGGTCAAACTTCGTGCCAATCAGCAGCAAAGGCACTGGGTTCTCGGCAAACTGCTCTCTGTCGTAGTCACTGCAGAGGGGAAAAAAAGATGTGCATACAAACCCTGCAAAATTATAAAAAAGGAATAAAATTAAATGCAAGATGCATGTCTACTTACCCATTTGAGACTATAACTCCTGTTGGAGAGGAATCTTTGTTTAAAGCTTCTAGTGACCAGCGGTAGAGATTCTGAGAGGATTTCTTATTTGTCAAATCGTGTACCAACATAATTCCTGAAAGAAAAAAAAAAAAGGAAACTAAGTAACTAATTAACTAACTAATAGCTAACTTAATATTTTTTGTAAACAAGAATCATCTTTGCCATTGACAGAGTTATAGAAGACAGCTCTGGTGCTTTTGACGCTGCTGGCACTGCCAACAGATCCTCCAACATCCCAGAGTTCAATGTAGTAGGTTTTTTCCTCTGGCGTTCCCTCCTTGTAGTCTTGGACCTGTGGTTGAATAGTTTTGTTATTACACTACAGTTACACTAATCCCATTTAACATGACGACAAGTAATGTAGTGCAACAGAATAATGTAATAGATGATCTCATATATTTAGCTCTAGTTAGTTTTTTAAATAGTTGGAGATCTTTGATCTTCTTACCCGTACATCTACTGAGCAACCAACAGTCCACGAGGGATTTCCTAACACTTGATTCTGACATAAAAGATGAACCAGGGAAGATTTGCCTACCCCTGTAAAAGACAAGAAAGATTGGTACAGGACTGGCAATTTCAGCAGAATCAATATAAACTCATACAATGACTCTTTTGCACAAGGACATGCCTTTTTCTGGTATATTTAATTATCAGCCACTTTTAGGACACTAGTGTAGAAGAAGAGAGGAAGTGTGATTCTGGAGAGGCCAGACCCCTCAGTCGCTTCCCTGTTGTCACTAGATACAAATATGTCCAGAAATGGCAGCAAGCACCTCAGTTTTCGGTCTGTGTCAAGCCATAAATTGTTTAATATTCTCTAGCCTGAGAAAAACTTGAATTCGTTCAGTGAAATTAGCGAAATGAAAGTTAGTGAAACGAAATACCTCATAAGATCATCCTCCTGCCGATTTACTACTCTTTCATTATTGGTATACCATACAGTTAACTTAAGAGGACTGTATACAGTTGGCTACCTAACCATATTTAAACCGATAACCACTAGATCTACCACAGAAAACCCGTAAACTGACCACAGGGTGATACGTGTTAAGTCGCTAAAATACTATACCACCTGTCCAAATCTGCACCACATTCACTAGTACACACGACAATTATGTTGCGTCAGATACGCTGGTTCACAGAGCCACTGCAACAAGCTCAGGACTTGGGTTTGAGTTTCTCTTAATTAAAGATTAAAAGGGTGGTAAGTCAGGAGAAAATATCAAGCATGATAAACATAGTTATTTACAAATACGGAGATACATCCATATAAGAGTTAGAACAACGAAAATTGTACTTAACTTACCAGAATCTCCTAAAACTAGTACTTTGACTCTATCAAGAGAAGCCATTTTTGGCTAACAGCCGCGTCCCGGAAGAAAACATTAGAAACCCCGCCTGTAAGAGTATGTCTTTAGTCTGATTGGTTACAAAAATACTCTGTCAAATATGTGTCAAAATCATTGGACAAAATATGAATCAATCAACAGTACTTTATTTCCATTGGCTGTTGAGTAAGGTTACGATCAATCGGAATCGGAATTCAACAAAAACCTTTGTTGCGGTTTAGGTTTTCTTCCGGGGTTAGCTTTCCAATCTAAGTAATGAAGCGTGTTAACCAATCTAACAGATTTAAATTTTAGAACTGCACGTTTCTGAGGAGTTATAGCTTTGTGAGCGGAAAATTCAGCGTATTCTGAAATGACTTAAGGAAGGGTTTTCTTTAGCGCGTTGGAGGGACATAACGTTCAAGAGAATCAGGTAAGTTTGGCTTTAACTGGCTAACTGCAACGGTTTTCGCAAACTTACTTCATGTTGGGTTATTTAACCCAAGGTAGTATCAGCTACCAATGAGTAAAGAAAATAGTTAACCGGCAAAACAAGTCTAATGACTTTAGTTAACTATAGTACCTTCTATCAGTCATGTTTGTTACAACTAACGTGCTGCTATATTGTTAACGTTAGTCTCTATTATGCGTCTTTGTTCGAGTTAGCAGACGTCAAGCTAAGTTAGGCGGCTACTATCCAACAGCGAGAATAGACGGCAGTGTAGTAGTGTTTGGCAGTATTTACCGTCATGACATTTTTTTATTGTTAATACCAAACCCGTGGAGTGTGTATTTTTAAAAGTTGCAAACATTGAGGCCGAGAAACTGCGTTTAAGCAAACCTCCATCAGTACAGGATCCACAGAATGTAGGAAATAGTTTCCATTCTGTATGCTCATGCTTCTTAAAATATTACGTTTTTTTAATTTTTTAAACGTACCTTGTCTCTCTACCAAGCACTGAGTGATTGAGATAATCTGTCTTGTAATTTATGTGTGATTAAGTCTCTGACAAATTTTCCACTGCCCTGTTCCCCTTAAAGTGCCTGCCTGCTGTCTCAGTTCTGTATAGAAGATGATAGAACCAGAGCTACTGACCGAGGTCCCTGCAGCTCTTAAGCGGCTAGCCAAGCAGGTTGTAAGGGGTTTCTATGGAGTGGAACATGCCTTGGCCTTGGATGTACTGATCCGAAACCCATGTGTACGTGAGGAGGACATGCTGGAATTGCTGAAGTTTGACCGTAAACAGCTGCGCTCTGTACTCAACACCCTAAAGTCAGACAAGTTTGTCAAGTGCCGCATGAGAGTGGAGACAGCTCCTGATGGCAAGACAACACGGCACAACTACTACTTCATCAACTACAGGTGATTATTTGCTTTACTGGCTTGCATATATGAGTACATGTGAAGGCACTATAATACACAATAAGTTCTCCTTTGTTAAGATTATAGTTTTGATGAAGCTGTATGTGATGTCTCCTATCATGACCTAAGCCCAAAACACTTGCAGATAGAATAACACTTATATTTGTATGCCAATATGTGTATTAGCACTTTAAATAATAAAACCCTAAATTACAATATAAAATGAACTGTAAGTAGTAGTAGCTGCCACGCACTCTTCATTTAGAAAAATAAACTTTTTTACTAAACAGACAGTTCTTAATTTTTTGTCCTTTGTTATCCACATAGTAATTTATTCCTCATGACAATATGTTGAATCCTATAAAGCTTTACAAATATGATTATCTGTTTCTGTAGGGTACTTGTCAATGTGGTCAAGTATAAATTGGATCACATGCGACGACGTATCGAGACAGATGAGCGAGACTCCACCAACCGCGCCTCCTTCCGGTGTCCCTGCTGCTTCTCTACTTTCACTGACCTTGAGGCCAACCAGCTGTTTGACCCCATGACAGGTTAGTGTTGATGTAGAAAAGGTGGTGACAGTACTTTTTCAGTCAAATGATTGCACTACCTTTGTGCCATTGTGTCTGAATTGTAGATAAGACAAACCATTTGGTTTCAAGACATGTCAAGCATTTCTCACTATTAGCCAATAAAAAATTGAGACAGAAGTCTAATAAGTTTAAACCATTTTGAACATGCCGTATGGACTGCTTCAAGTATTCATGGGATATATTTCACATGTCTGTTTGGAAAACAGCCCTTAGACAATGTTTGGAAGGGGAAGGTTGTTTCAAAAAAGAAAATGGAAGGTGATTGGACAAACATCCTGTATGTCACATTTATTACTTGTGCTTAAGCCAATCAGGAGAAGGACTTGAACATCTTTTACATTAGCAAAAGCCTTCAGTACCGTTCTTCCTATAAGGAGTAAATGTTGTCCAGGTCTGATAAAACTGCTGCTATTGCAGCATCCATGCAAAGCTCTTCAGCGATTGCCGTTGTTTACTAGCTTGCAGCTGCTCCTTGTTTTTTGTCAAAACTAAACCACACCTGTAGCTACCACCTCTTTCTCCTTGAAGGATGCTGATTGGTCCAGTCATATTCTGACTGGACACAAACAAATCCAGCTGGAGCTTTTCAAAAGAGATAATCTGTCTTGTTACAGAAAAAAGGTATTAAAAAAAATGTAATGATACCAAGATTACTGAATTCAGTTTATCTTTGACACCTGATTAATAATGAAAAGTAATTTGTTTTGTAAGTTTCAATAGTAAATATCATGTTTCTGTGTTCCCTGGGTGCTTTTACACCTATTGTTCAGTCCATCTGAATCAAACTCATACATTGTTACATTTACTTCTGGTCTGGTTCTACTTTACACTGACTTTTTACAAATGAAGCAAGAGAAATAAATATAAAGTAACACAGTTTGTCAGGTAACTTGTTGAATGGACAGTTTTGGTGATTGTCATTCTGTATTTTCAGGACCCATGTTTTGAAATAAGTGACTTACAAAAGTTTTTGTAGCACTTTTATGCTTCTGCCATGTATATCTGTGGTCTTTTGAGTTAGGCATGAGTTATTATAAACACTCATAGATACAGGATGAAAAGGAGTGTCTGGGTCTTGTTCCTATAGGATCTCTGTTCAAAACTTTCTAATGAACTTAATATGACATCAGATACAAGCATAGTAGTTTTGACAGCTTTTGACCTGTAAATCAGAAAAATTACCCATGCTGATGTGTTACCATGCCAAGTAAGTTGCATAAACACAAGCTTTTTTGCATAAACACAAACTTTGTTCATACAGATCAGTCATAAGATTACATCCTGAACAGACTTAGGAATCAATAGATGGGATACAAGATAGAGCTAAAAAACTATAGCAGATGAGTAGACACAGATTTACACTTGGTTTTGAAATCATTGGTTGGTTTACATTAACAAGGCATGACCTTTTCATTAGAGTCACTAGATCTTAGTCAACTACTTAGAAATCAGGAGCAAAGGTACTGTTTACTATTAATAATGTACGACTCTAGCAGGGGGGTATATGCAGCACTCATGTTGTCCTAATAAATGTGGTTAAAAGGGTTTTTTTTAGATACCTGAGAAAGAGAGGCTGCAAATGGTTAGGCTGGAAGTGG
Organism: Ctenochaetus hawaiiensis; assembly: GCA_029783645.1. Taxonomy (NCBI): domain Eukaryota; kingdom Metazoa; phylum Chordata; class Actinopteri; order Acanthuriformes; family Acanthuridae; genus Ctenochaetus; species Ctenochaetus hawaiiensis. The sequence goes on from JAPZDY010000005.1 coordinate 16,861,005, forward strand.
GCTTAATCATATAACAAATGTTTACATATATTGATCACTGTATATGAGGGGGTCTAGGCATAAGACTAGGCATATCACTGAATTCTGTTTCTACAAGTCCTCTATAAAAGCTGATTTCCAGTCAGCCAGCAGTCTTGTTAAGCAGAGAGGCTGTTTAAAGTGTTAGCCTAAAATGATACATAAAAGTAGTTTAATAAAAGAAACTTCCCAATTCCTTTACATCTGATTTGACAGTGAGTGTAAAGCTGAAGCTTCCTGGTACTGTTTTGGAAACATCAGCATCATTTATAATCATCCTGACCATTCCTTTCACTTGTCTCTTATGTCGACATATATCTCAGCTGGTATCAAATCTTGCTGAGGAGGCAGTAACCCTGCTCCCTGACAGAGGCTGACAAAATACCTGGAGCTCACATAGCAGCAGTCTGATGGACTGGCCGCTGCTTCAGGGGCAGCAGCACTCATTTTGACCTCACTGATTGGAAAAGACATTACTGTTCTTCCAGCTCCTTCTGACCCACAGAGGAGAGCCGGAAACCCTTCAGCCTTGAAGTTTCGCACTTTTCTGTGTAAATGTACCTTCTTTTTTTAGTAAGACATGCAGTCTTTTTTTTTTTTTCATTCAACCTGACATGTAGATCCACCCAGCTTTTAGCTGAAAGATAGCTGTTTCTTTTTCTTTTAGTTTTACATAAGATGTTACTTTCTTTCTCTATTTCCTCTGTGATCAGTTGCTGCTCTCTCCCAGGCTTATCGGGCTTCTAGTAATGCAAATGTTAGCATGTATTCGTTTGTGACATCATGATGACACATGCAGTGTACTGCTATTGTTATCATTATTATTTTTATTGTTATCATCATCAGCATCATTGTTATTATCGTTGTGCATTATTATATTATTGTGGGTCATTTCAAACAAGTTGCTTTAACTGTCCCTCACTTGTAAAGCACATCTCTAATGTCCAACACTCTTTCTTTCCATAAACACTTACACGCATTTCTCTCTCACACACACACATGTGAAAATATAAAGTCTATAATTCTGTAACCAGAGGGGACTGCTTGGAAATAAGTTCAGTGCTCACAGGGTTTCATGGTCTAGCCCTAGGGTCTACTTTTCTCTTTACTTATTGAGGTTTACTAAAAGCCTGTACAATTATATTTTATAAAGTAACACAAAGTAAAAATGAACGGTTTAAATACACTCTGGGCTATAAACGAACTTTTTGTTCTTGTTTTAGCTAAGCTATCAGGCTGCAAGCTTTTGTTGGGCATCATTAGTGTATATATATATATATACACACACACTTATATACATAGATATATATGATACGATACCACGGCACTCAGCCTCGTGCCTTTGACCACATCAGACCATGCTGACATTCAGTTCAACATCACAAAGTGCATATGTATGGTCTTTGACAAATTAAACAATTTTCTGTTATATATATCTGCCTTGATTTGTTTTGATGTACAAGCACACTTTATACCAGGATATTGAATCAAACATGGAACTGAGATATTGGCTGTTATATTGGTTATGATTCCACTACCTTGATCATTATAAAAAAATTGAAGAGTAATCGCACTCACTTGTTTCACTTGTTTTCACCTGTGCTTTTAAAATCACAGGTACGTTTCGCTGCACCTTCTGCCAAACGGAGGTAGAAGAAGATGAATCTGTATGTCCTGATGCCAGGACACTGGTGGCACGCTTCAACGAGCAGATTGAACCTATCTATGCACTTCTACGTGAGACTGAAGATGTTAATTTGTCACATGACCTGCTGGAGCCTGAGCCTGCTGAAATTCCCGCCCTCAAACAGAGGTCAGTCCCTCACAAACCCCACAGAAATACACATTATAGTCCCTCAGACAGCATCATATTTCTACCCCACAGAGTGCAGTCACTACATATTTCTTTACATATGAGATGTAACCTGCTTTTGACATTCTTACATCTGTTTAATTATTAATTAAAATTGTTGTAAAACAGCTTTTTAAATTTGCAGTTAAAACAGATCTTGACAACCAAATCTGACATGTCAGCACTTGCTCTTGCCACATTCTGGCTTTGTATTGCTGTACAGCCTGCTTTTAAGGAACTCTCTACTATAGAGGGGGTTATGAGGGTTACAAGGGGTATAAAGGGTATTGATAAGTTTGTGGTTTAAGGCAGAAGGAGACCAGTTAAACAGCTCTTGTTACATGTATGTGCAGTCCAACTCTTGACATAGGGTTAGGGTTAGGGTTAGTTAGAGTCCTGGTCTGTACTCTTTAAATCCCCTCACTACAAAAAAAGCATGTAGAACATATTTAGAGCAGTCTGGAGCATATGCTGTTTGCCTTACATTCATTAAGTGCATTATTTGAAAAGTTTTGACATGTAATATGAACATCTAGCATTGTAACATTATATACATATATAAGACAGAAAATAAAGGGAAATCATAACTGGTCCCAGTTTAAAAGGAAATTTATTAAATTTTTCTTCCAGTCGGGAACGTGCTGCAGCATCTGGAGGAAATGCTGCAGGTGGCCCACACCGTGAGGCTTGGTCTACCAAAGGCTCATCCTATGCTGACCTGTACACCCAGAATGTGGTTATCAGTATGGAAGAGCAGGAAGAACACCAGAAGCAGGCCAGTGAGGGCAAAGCACCTAAGGAGAGGCCTGTCTGGTTGACCCAGAGCACCGTGCAGGGTGCTTACAGCGAACCTGACGTCCTCAAGAACCGTAAGTGCAAAAGTTGTGTGTGGCACACAATTTGAAGGGCACTCATAAATAATTACTTGTCCTAAAAACACATGATTATCACTGAACCCAAAGTAATGTAACATTTTGCTGTTGTTTTTCAACTTCAAACAAATTCTCTGCCATAATGCTGAGATCTCTCACTCCATGAGTCAGAAGAACTTAAATTCAACATTAAACTCCCGCCCACTCAGAGGTTGATTTCACTAACATTAATCTAACATTAATCTCAAGTGTTATGTCCAAGGTGAAGCTTACTGAACATATTAAGTTTTTCAGAAAACACAAAAAGAAGGGAATGACAGATGACCTCTCTTTGTAGTCCAAATAGGCTACCGTAGGTCATTCCAGGTTATCTCCCTTTTTCAGTGGCACCTCACCATGCTATCTTACCCTGACATTGTTTCTCCACCCAAGGGCATGCAGCAATCAGGCCTGGTCAGATTCCCATTGAACCATAATTGCTTAATTGAAATAATCAGAGGCTTGATTAGTGCATGACTGAGCAAGGAATACTCATTAATAAAATCTATTCCTGTGGAAATTGCGTGAATTATGCCTTCCAAACGTCCTGTCTCTGAGGCGTGTTTCTGTGCATCTGTCTGAATTGATTATGTTGCCCTTTGGCGCCTGGGCACAGACACAACATAAGAAACTTAAGTTAAATAGTACTGTTTATTTGTTTGTTTGTTGTTGTTGTTGTTGTTTCCCCCTGATACTTACTTACAATAAGACTTCATAATGAGGCAATGAGCAAGGAGCCAAGGCCGTAAGATCTTGATGCATTGCTTACTGCAAAAATACTAAAAAAATGTTCTAAATGTTCTAAAGCAGCTTTAGCTGAAGTTAAAGAAGAATGAGAGCAGTAATGAGAAAAGTGAAAAGAAGGAATGAATCGATTATTTACTGTGTTTCATATTTTAATAAGTGATTGATTTGTATCCACAGATGGAGATGTAACTGGAGCCCAAGATGGAGCAGCAGGTCTTGGAATTGGTCAGTCTGATGAGAATGAGGAGGTGATGCGCGCCCTGCTCATCCATGAGAAGAGGAGCGTTGCAGGAGCAGGTGGAGGTGTAGGTGGAGCTAGCGCTGCTACTAGAGGCCTCGCTTCCGCCACAGCTAACGCCAGCGACTCAGACAGTGACACCAGCGAATCAGATGAAGACTCTCCCTCAAATCCTCCCATCGCTGCAGTTGCTCAGCATCGGGCTGATGAGGAGGATGACGATGATGAGGATGACTTTGAGGAGGTGGGGGATGAGCCAATGGTGATGGTTGGAGGCCGGCCTTGCTCATACAGAGAAGTTAGCCAGAGGCCAGAGCTTGTGGAGCAGATGTCAGCACAGGAGAAGGAGGCCTACATTGAAATGGGTCGAAACCTCTTCCAGGACATTTACTTTTGAACACACACACATTTAAACATGCACACAGACACACACACTTCATTAAAGAATTTGATGGATTGGCTTTTAGTTACACATTGTATACTTCTACTGTCTCACACTGTCAAAGGAACCAAGGACATGCTTGACAGTGTTTAGTATTTGATTGTACCTGAAGTATTCTGACCTAAGTATTTTTATTCTCAGATGCCAAACCAGAAGGGGGCAGACCAACTTTATATTGCCAATTTGATTTTTGTTAGTCTGTTTCATTTTTATTTCAACACAAGTTACAGTTTAAACATGTTTTCAATAGTGTGTCTCTCCTGCATCTCCTTCAGTTTTAAATAATACAGCTATCCACACACGAGCTGATGTGTTATGCTTCATGTCTATTTTCTCTGGCTAATGTGGATAACTACATCGATAATGTATTGGTCTGTGAGCTCTGCCAAAAGACATCTGAGTGCATCACAGTACTGTGGCTAAGCGTAAGCAGTGTGACACTGGAGAACTGAAGCTGCTTCTGCTGTTGATATGCTGACGTGCTGCCTCCACTGTGCTGCCAGTGTAGACAAGGTGTGAGCCTGAAAATGTTCTGTTTTCTGAAACGAGATCTGACTGGATCTAAAAGCTCATCTCAGGCAAGGGGAAAAAGAAGATGTGAGTGAATTGTTGTATAGAAAAACATTTATTATGCTGAACGGTCTAATAAAAAACACTGCAGTACAGCAATTTGCATGGGCATATAAAAATAAGTACTTGGAGTGATGAATTTATGTACAAGCATTTACACTTGCAAGCAATTCACAATATAAAAGTAAGGGGGCACTGTAACATTTGTCTTCTCAGATGGTGAGCAAGACACCAGTGAGAGTGCTCCAAATTATACTTGTATTTAATTACAACCCAAAACTATTTACAATTTACAACTTAAACAGTCCACATTTCAAGCAATTACAATATAAACAGTAGGTTAAATCTGTTTTCAGTAGCTGGATAGAAAGGGAGAGTTACTGCTACTCTGAATTATTGGATAATCTAAGCAGCAAAAGATGAGGCTTTATGGAATATAATTTACACAGTTCAACCTGCTTGATGAAACAAGGGGTTTACGTAATTTTGAGTTGTTTTTCTGAATTATTCTGAAAGGTATTTACTCATGAAAATGTTGTTTTTGGTGTCTCCTACCGACATGTAAGAAGGGCCACCTAATCGTCAGTACTGTTAAGATTTGAACTATTTAAATTTACAAAATTAATAAAAATTAATCTTTTACAGTGGCTTTATTAGGCATCAGTAGTAAGGAAGTTATTTTGCCTGTTCTTATAAAATGTATTTCAAGTGTGGTAAATTTCTCCTGATAACAGATTGTATATCAGTATTGCTGCATTGTAAGCAGTTTATAATACAGATGTGTATTACTAATCTTAAAAATCTATGATATGCAGCTACACATTGCTACTAATGCATCGCAGAATCCTCTTTAGCATCCAATCAGACTCGTCAGTGTATGAGTGTATTCTGTAATCTAGGATGGTGCAGCTTATTGTAAAAATAGAAAACATTATTAAGATTATGGATGTTTTTGTGTATAAGGGAAATGGGGTGAAAACAGGGAAAAAGATAAACAGGCTTTTGAAAAACGATGAGTTTCATACCATTTCTACCCAATGGTTATATCTTTAATGTACGACCTTTCCTGTCTCGTCAGGTCATGGGTGACAGTAAGGCTTGGAGACGGTTGCTATGGGGTAAACACATTCCCAGTTCTCTCCCAGGTGTGTTTCAGCAGGATGGGATTGGGTATTTTGTTATGTGGCTTGCAAATAATGACTGCTTTCATGTAACCACTGTAACCTACAGAACTCGGTCACCCACTCATCATGGGGGCAATTTCACCTCAAAGCAGAAAACTGAAATACTGATGTGGTTTGGACACTTACGGGAAATAGGCCTTTTCATACTGAATGTAAAATGTTACACCACGTATCATGATGCCATCTGCAGAAAATTTAACCATTTCTTTCTTTTTGAGCAGTATATACTAGGTATTTTAAATCAATGGCTATAACCATTCCACAAGAATCTTCACAGCTCCATACTATGTTAGGTTATTTCATTCTATTTTTATATTTACTGTTTATCTTTTCTACTCACTGGCTAAATTTTAATTCCACCATTAATCAAATTATAGCATGATGCAACAAAAAATAAATATTGACTTTGTGGAACAGAGCAGCTATAAGTTTCAACCATTTACTGTAGGCTGCAATATTCATAATAAGTAAGGCAAACAAACATAAACATAATAAACATGTTAAAAATTTTACATGTTCCAAAGAACTTATAATGGGAAGTTCATCCCAATGCTGTCAGTGGAGGGGCATCAATTCCAACTCAAGTTATATATCTACAGTTATCATGAGTGAGGAAAACAATTCTAATGAAACTCTGTTCATATGATACACAGTACTGTGTGTAAAGTTTTATATTTGACCCATAGGGTATGGAGTGTCGATGAAATGGCCTTTACTGAGCCTCAGTGTCAGCCATCCAGACTTGAAGACATTAACACATCTAGTCTGTACCAGCTATGAGGGAATGATACACGTTATCATATGTGAAAGAAGAAATGTGTGAGTGCTTTTCCTAGACTTCATGTGAATCCACTGGACATTTTCTTCTGGCAGATAGCAACTTACAGAGTTTCAAGAAACTTAATGTACATAAAAGCAATAGATAGATTCGGTTCTTTTCTTAATATATACAAGAGAGATATTCTGTTTAATACATCATGTTTGAGCCATGTATTAGTCTCTGCCAAAATGTCTTTCTTAGTCACTACCACTGAAGGCAATTTAAAAATTAATACACATCAGTATTTTCAAATTTGTGTTGCTGCACTTGATTTCAATGATCTATACATATATTCATCTCTATTCATCATCATCAATGTGTTTGATAACCATATAAAAAAAGACATCCATCAGCACTGTTGAGCTTTCTATCTTCTTGAGCTCTTGGTTTGACATTTATAGTGTGGGCTTTACGTCAATCCTCTGAGGCCACCTTCTACAAAAAAGCTGCTAAACACATATGGCACCTTTTCTTTACCAACGGGCAGAGTTGCAAAGTTATAAACTGGGTATTGAAAGTATACATATTCGAGAAAGAGCAGCTAATGCAGCTAATAATATCTGAAGTTGTTGACAACCATATAAGTATAACACACAGGTGAATATTGTAATAAACATTTTTAAGGTGGCCTGAAACAAATGAATGCTCATGCTCCACATCTGCTATGTAAGCAGTGTGTTATGTGTATTATGATAATTGCAGAAATGGGTGACTCTCAGGCCAAAAGAAACAGGTTCCAACTGACCTTACACAAGGGGGCGGCATTGTGTCATTGCCACCAGCTTCTCCTGCAGGAAGAAAAAAGGACTTCCTGGATGAGTTCAGGAGGTAAAACAAGAAGCTCCACTGAGAGACAAGTTTAAAGACTAAGAGAATAGAAACAGGATTTGTTTTACCATCAAAAAGTTGGATTGGACAGCTGACAACAGGGAAGCTAAGGTAACTAACGTTATACCACATATGCAACTGCTTTATAAGGAGGAAAAGCAGTAACCTGGAGAGGCTAGTGACATATCAACATGCAGACGGACCCTACTTCAGACTCTGCACATTTAAGTAAAATTAAGACACAGTGTTACCTTAGATGCAACACAGATAGGGAGAGGAAAAGGTTCATTTATTAGCTTGCTAGCTTCCAAATCAGAATGAACCACTAGCAAGGTAAGCTAGTTTGTAACTGTCAACCCTGATTTCAAACAATTCGGGGGCAGTGTAAAACATAAATAAAAATATAATGCAATTATTTGCAAATGAACAACAATAATGTATCTCACACTAACGTGTGCATTCTCTCACCCTTGCTTGTGAATAACTAAGTTTTGTTGGGATGCAGCTTTCAAACCTAATCATAACACTATCCAGTACACAATGAGCCTGTTTACCTGTGAAATGTTCCAAACAAGAGAGGTGTTTGTGTCTTGACTTATTTGAATTGTGTTACAGTTGCCTGATATGAGAAAAACTGCCAAGCTTACTCAGTGAAGTATGCGGATTCAAAGGTCTGGACCCAGGCAAGTGTTACTGGCATAAAATTCAAAATAAGCAAATATTTGCAAAAATCAATAAAGCTGAAGAGGTTTAATATTTGATACATATTGTCTTTGCACTGTTTGTAATTAAGTATTTGTAAAAGAATTAGCAGATTTTAACGTTTTGTTTTATCTGCTTTACACAGCGTCCAAACCTCTTTTGGAATTGAAGTGGTAAGTAGGGAACTGCTCTAGAGGCCAAAGATTAATTAAAAGCAGAACATTGGTAATAAAGAAACACCTGCTGATTGACTCTTAAGCTTTATAAGTTAATCATTTCTTTCAGTCTTTTAATGGTAAGAGGTGGCATGTTTGGTTTAGTTCTGCATATTACCTTTGTGCTGTGCATCACTCGCAAATGCACTGCATATACTGTTGATGCTACTGATTTACATCTGGGAATTTTTCCTAAAATAGTCTTTTTTAATGCTTCATTTTTAAAGTCACATGCAGTTTCCTCTTTTCCTGGCTGTTACAGAAAGGAGTTTGCTCAAAAAGATTCTCATTTTTGTATAACACTGACACTATTATCAGCATGCTTAACTTACTCCAGTCAGCTAAGATCCAAGCTACAAGACAACTTCTTGAGCTTGACACAATAAAGCAGGAAAGGTTAAGCTTTGCTAACATTTGGTGCACCAGAAAAAGTGTTCAGCGTGGGACATCATTTATACATAAGACCACCGAACATGTTGTTCATTATGTGTGAGGACCGAACCCTGTGTAATGGCTAAGGAAAAATTATTATCTACAGGGCGTGTGAGATTCAGGTGAAAATGTCAAGCTCTGCAGAGGAGCTTGGTGAGGTCTGACACCTCTAGTGCATCCCTACAAGCCCATACATTCCTTTTAAGTTAGAGGATGGACACCTATAGGGCAGAGCCTCAAAGGTCAGGATAAAAACAGGACCTGGCCTCATTAAAACATCCCCCACCCATAAGAAAAGCTCAATTAAAAACCTAACCTCGTGCTGTGTCATTGATCTGCGAAGGCAAGCCTGAGTGAAGGGAGATATGCTGAGTTACAGGAAGGGTGAACTGAACTCAACAGGGAATTCACAAAGCTGCAGAAAATCATGCGACCTTGAAGATCAAGCATTGCAGACGAGGTGGTCATAAAACATTTTAGTTGGAGTTCAAACATGGATACTGAAATCTGAGCATGTTAGTCTTTATAATTATTATATTTATCCTCCGTGCAATAATGTCTGTTGATAGGGAAGCGAGCATTCATGCTGTGCGTGCATGTGAGCTCATTTGTTTGTAAAAGAAAGAGAATAATTTAACAGAAGGAATTAAGGTTGACATGCAGCAGGATTTGAAAGGGTATGGTGCAGAGTGGTTTTATTTTAAAACTTTTTTGCAAGTGTGGGTTGAGACTCACAAAGGCGGGATGTAATGATGGATGCTTCACAGGGTTTGCCTGAGGAGATTACATAAGGATTGATTGCTCAGAGATGTCTGTCAATCTTCATCCAATAATCGGCAAAGATTAACAACTTGCTGATCGACCCTGTTTGTCTATTATCAGCCTGCTATTCTCTTGCATCACCAACTTTGAAATCTGAGAGTTTCTAAGAAGAAGAGACAAATTGATTTGTACATCAGCTCATCTTTATGTGTTTTGAGAGCACAGTACAGATGACATGAGGGATTTTTACCTGCAAGTTGATTTTTTTTAAAACACCACTGATTCCTAGAATTCACTTTATAAAAAACAGTTACAGCACAATTATAGCTAAAAGCACTACATCCACATTACTGAACAGCTAAAAATATTACAGTGCCTACTACATCTTCAAGTGAAGTAGCTCTGAACACTTGACACCATCCTGATGAAGCTGGTTTAAAAAAAGAAAGGAAAGAAAAAGGAAGTCCCTATCGAGCCACATTGCAGTCTGTAGTCCTCCATGGGAAGGAGAGGGGAAAAGAGGTGGGTGGGTGTCTGCAGTTCTGGCCAAGGTGGGGGGAAATAGCCATTTCAGACTCGGACATTTTGTATAGTCACTGTCCCTTACAGTCTCGCTTTGGCACATTTGGCCATGTTTTTTTTTTTTTTTTTTTAAACAGGAAGAGAAAACTGAGAATCTACAGCCACACTTAGAGGCTCAGGGATGCAGCGCTTGAGATAAGTGCTAACATTGCTAACAAGTGCTAACAAGCCAACTCCCACAAGGTCACTGCTTTTTTTTTTATACTTTATTTTTTATTGAGTCGTTTTTTACAGTATATAAAAGGAAAAAAGAAAAAAAAATAAGAAAACAGCACGGATAAGCAAAAGAAAATAAGCAGAGGGGTAAAGAGGCACAATGATGACAGCTATACAATAAGGTCACTGCTCAAAGGCTGGTATTTAGCAGGTAGCATATTATGTGTATCACAGTCCATTGGACTCTAAGCTTAGAATGCTAACATTTACTAATAGGCAATATAAACAAAGTACAGTTAAGCTAATGGGAATGTCATTAGTTTGTATATATGTTGTGTATTAATAGAAGCATTGGAGGAGTGATGATGGCATGGGAGGAAAAACAAAGGAACCGCTAAAGTTATTACTCTTTCTTTTGTAGGAGACATGAACATCTGTACAAATTTTAATTTGTTCAAAGTTCTCTTGATGTCCACTTCAACTGAAAAGCCTTGTATTTCGTTCACATTTCCTCTCCCCTCAATTCATGTCATCGCTCTAATGTCAGAATCTCTAATTAACACATAAAATGGTTACAAACTAAGGGACCTCAACATCTGTTGGTAAGTATGTGTACACAACAGATGAGACATCTGAGGGACTTTTGCTGTCAGATTCATTCTGCTAAATAACTCACCCAAAAACATCACTTGACAGTTGTCCTTTTAGGAAAGTAAAGGTTTTAACATGAGAAGTATTGGTCCAGTCCTCTTGATGTGTCAGTTCTGACTATTACTGTTTTTATTCTATATCTTGCTATAGAAAAAGAGAGAACTGAGGAGTAAGGAATAAGAAAGACAACGCGCTGATAACACTACAGACTGCAGCAGATGGTTGTTTTCTTGAAAAAGCAAGACTAGAATTGAGTGGTTCTTCAGCTGCTGTTGGCTCTGCCCAGCTCCTGTTGCAGCCACCATGACAAACATCTGTCTTTATTTAGAAGCTGTTAACCTTTTGTGGAAAACATTTCACATCCATTTTGCAAAGAACAACCATTATTCACCTTATTTATTCATGAGAGCCACCACACTCATCTAGCCAAGGACAGATATGCATCTTTGGAAGTGGGTCTGTGTCAGCCTGAAATCCAGAATGGGCCTTTTTACATGCGATACATCATCAGCCACCTCTGACAGATAACTGATAGCTGCATTTTAGGCTGTGTTGTAGTGACAATTAAGTGTTTAGTAATTTTGTTTCTAATTTCTTACCTAAAGTCAAACTAATGGATTATTTTTTTATTTTTTCATTGTGGATATGAGAGGTCAGCTTAATTTAGTAAAGGCACATTTATTTCAAAACATTTTAGCACAATTTAAAATATTGGCTTCCATCAGCTTAGCATGCACGTGTCAATTGTAAAGCTTATCTTTTTACCCAGTGGAAACAGATTTTTGTCTATAACACATTTTTTTGAAACGCGTTTTGTTTTCTGGTTAGCTGTCTGCAGAGCTGGCAGTATGTAATGTTAAGATGCCGGCAGGACAACAAATACACCTACTGCTACAACCAGTGACAGTATAGTTAATTTACACCTCTGATTATCTGACATGCTTTAATCAATGATCAGTGATGAAACAGCTGCATCTTTTTTTGCCCACATGCTATTGTTTGTCATGATGTGTCATTGCTCCTGTGCCTCAGGCAAAGTGACCCCTGTGAGTTGATTTGAGTGGACTATTGACAGGGAGACCAATGGCATGACCTTCCAGGACCTTTGATCACTCCTTTATCCATGGGGAGCTGGTACTATCACTCAACCATTCCCATGGCTGATTAGCTTTTGAGTGATTTTCAGTCCTGTTCTGTCTCCCTGCACATCAGATCTAATGATACACTTGTAGAATTCAGAATGAAATGTTTTGAAAACCTATATTCAGCTTTCACTATATCAGATTTTCAGTATACAGCTATCATGTCCAAAGTAATTCACATTTAACAAAAAAGGCAATTTTAGGACATCACCTCAGGCCCTTGAACATTTTTCAGAATATATAATAATTGATAAAATGTGAAAATAATTTGCAAATTAATCAATAATGAAAATGTAACACATTACACCAATTTTGATCGCCAAATCTCTTTATCTGATAAACAAGCAAACAAGTCAAATGATTTAGTAACCATATCATTTTGTATCAACCTATATATATATATATATATATATATATATATATATATATATTCATTCAATCATTTCAGTCACTTTAGAAAATCCTTGTTTGTTTTTTGTCTCTCTTTTGCAAATTAATTAAACTCAAGGTTCAATTAGGGAGGTGGAGAAAGAGTCTGTAACATTGACTGTACAAAAGATTAACTACACTCAAAGAGTTTTCTGTTTTACAGCGGGTGGCTACCAGCGTAAAGGTGCATTATTACTCTCCACTGTGACAAAGTAAAGGATTGGTTTAAGAGACGATGTATTATTTATTTTCAATACATCAATATATTGATCCATATCACATTTAGCAGCAATGCTGCCATTCGTGACACCCCTCATTGTCTTCTAGGTGTTCCTTTGTAATGACTGTGTATTATTAGGATATAAGCTTAAACAGTGTTTCTAGACAGAACCAACAGCTTATTTTGTAAAAACAATTTCATTTTCTGTGACACATATCCTGTTATCTGGTGCCACTAGAGCCCAAAATATGCTCTTGTATGCAATAAATATAGTATATAAGTGAGGAGCATCCAGTGCAATCATCAGGCCAAAACGTTATTTTGCAAACAAAAAATGTAATAACAGGCAGATAGATGGGACAGGTAAAGAACAAATTTGCATCTCCAAGAGAAAAAGTCTTTTTTTAAAGATCTCATGGAATCTCATGCCACTCAGGACCAACTTTACATTATTTATCCAGTACATGTCATTCTTAATCATTAGAAAAACTGTCAAATCTCACTCACCCTGAAAACATCATTTGGTTGACAGTAAAGTCAAGTTGCATTTGTTTTACTGACAGATCGTCAACCAACTGAGCTGGCTGCACAAATAAAAAAAAAAAAAAAAAAATGTGACTATTTCTTGACACTGTCTGTGTAGCACACATGGATTCTGAATGTTTCAGCTGCTTTTGCCAATGAACCAAGTGGTTCACTCCAACCCTGCTGATATGTCTGTGTGGGTCTGTGTGTGTGTGTCCCCGCTTGAAACAGTTTCATTTGTGAGCCGTGACAGAGTTTAGTTCAGTTCACAGTTCAAGAAAGCTGTGTCATCAAGTAGGTGGGAGAGTTGATGGCGAGTTAATGATGAGAGCAAAGAAGCAGTTTGCTTTTTTTCTTTTCTAGATTAAACATTCCTACGATGTGGGTGTCAGTTTGTCACATTTCCCTCAAGAAATGCAAGTCAACAGATCCGACATTTGTTGGATAATGACTGGGCAGCTGCTGATTCTTTATTTTATCCTGCCTCTTTTCTATGACCGATGAGGCACAGCTTATAAAGGTGCTTTAGGGTAAAAGTATCTCTTTCATTACATGCTCTTGTTTCTTTTTCCTTGTCTGGTCCAACTGTGGCTTCGCACCTCTTCTCCCACCAACCAACCTCCAGGCCCTGCAGGTGAAGTCCCATGAGTCTGCTGCCGTTGACGTCATCTCCTCATTATTGCCAACTGTTGTCCAACAGAGGGACTTGTTTCTATGCCACCAAACAAAAGTCTCATCTCTGTCTCCTGGCAAAATGAAACTTGGAGGCCCCGCAGGAAACCAACTATTCATTAAAGTGTGACTCATCAGTCTCTAAAGTGTTCACATTAACCCAGGGCTCTGTTGTTTTTGTCTCAGTCCATTAAATAAAAAAAAAAAAACTGTACTGAAGCATGATTTCATACTGTCTTTTCTTGACTTAATGATTCACTAATCAAGTTCAAATGTCCAATCAGCCATCTGCACATAGACAAAGGATGAATTATGATATGAATAATATGATGAGATGTTTTTTTTCTCTCAGGATTTTAAACGTATCGTCTTCATCTCAAACTGTTTCCTGCTCTTCTCTGAATCAAATCATTCTATTTTAATTCAGAGTGAAGGACGGTCAGCTCAATTGTTTAACCTGCTTCAGTGCAGGAAAGTTGGAATGAGTATTTTGTTCATTTCCTTAATGCATTAGAGCTATGTCAGTTAATAGTTTAGTTGAGAGTAAGTAAGTGTCCAGCAATCTTGATTATCAATGAATCCTTTTTTTCATTTCCTGGTTCCAACCCCCATAAATGTACAGATTTGCTGCTTATCTTCGTCATTTATCACAGTAAATAGAGTCTTGGTGATTCTGACACTTGATTGAACAAAAGAGGCAATTTGAGGACACCACCTCATGCCCTGTAGCATTTTTCAAAATAAATAATAATCAATAAAATCTGAAAATAATTTGCACATTAATCAATAATGAAAATGCAACCCTAGAACAAAGAACACCAATTCTGACCGCCAAATCTCTTTATCTCATAAACAAGGAAATAAGTTAAATGACTTTATATATATATATATATATATATATATATATATATATAAATGTAACTCATGCAGTCATCA
>JAPZDY010000005.1:16895750-16916103 GCA_029783645.1 Ctenochaetus hawaiiensis
CTCATGTGGTCAGGTGAACAAATATTTTGAAGAAAAGATTTTTTGTTAAACTTATGGTTGAAGTTAAGGGTTCACCAGTTTGCCTCGCCCCTGTCTCTCTCCTCTGACAGTATGATGCATGGGTTTGTAAAGATGACATCACCTTTCTCCTTCACTAGAGACCCACGAGATCTCCATGGGCGTGATGATTCAGTGGGTTGACTTCCTGCTAGTCTCACATTACCGTGTGTCAACTGCCTGTCAGAAGCCACAGTGTGGGATCAATTAAGGAGGAGTTGATGTCAGACTGAGAAGAGACGACGGGGAAAAGCAATAGAGGAGAATGTTCAGTAAACTGAATACAAGTGAGACAGAGGAGGACAAATTTTCAAGAGGGGCTGTGTATGCGTATGTGTACACTTTACTTGCTACATGAGGACCAGCTTTTAACCAAAAGTGAGGATATTTCAGCTCACAACTCTGAAGGGTTATAAAAAGATTGAGACTTAGTTTTGAGGGTTAGTGTAAGGGTTAATTATTGGAATCATGATGATTTCGGTTTGTATAAGGAGCTAGGGAATGTATTATGTCAATAAGGGTCCTCACAAGGATAGACGCACAAGTAGATGTTTTTGTGTTCAGTATGCTGGAACCAACCCCACAACTGTTTTATGCTTTTAAGGTTTTATTCTAGGATTATTCATTATTAGAATAATATTCTATTATTATATGGACTGTCTAAAAGACATGACAAAAACACATAACCGTCATTTGAAACAGCAGCAACATGTGACCGAGCAGCCTTTCATGTTGGGATGAATGTTTCTGGCTGTGAGGCACAAACAAAAAAAAAAAAATAAAGCAGTATGAGCGCTCACTGAGAGAGAATCTGTTTGATATTCAGATGTTGTACAAACATTGACTATTGTATCATATTCTACATTATTTTTTATGTGTGTGTTATGAGAAAGAGAAATAGCTGCCTCTTGATTTTGCGTGGGCTTTTAAAATGCTTTGTCCGTTCTGCCTGTAGGTGACGGCTGACTGCCTGCCTCATGCTGTGCAGTTATAATAGAGTGAGCTTTTCCAAAAGCTTTTCACTCAATTTTACATCACTTTACTCTCATGAAGTCTGTTTTCTTTTTGAGATGCTTGATCAGCCACTGCAGTAATTACTCTTTTTTCTGATGTGTGATTCTTTAGGTGGAAAAAAAATAAAAAAATTGAGTTAAGTTCAGTTTGACAGAAAGCAGAACTTTTATTATTATTATTATTATTATTACCATTCAAGTTATAACCCTGATTGTTATGAAGAATAACAACTCTGGGTAACTTTTATGGCCCTACACTTTTCTAAAAGGCTCCATTAACATTTTTGTTGGTTTTTTTCACCATGATTGCTTGTGTTTTTTGTGGCTACATCATGTTCAAGCCCTGGGAGAAAGAAAATTGTGAAAATCAATCATCTTAAATCAGCTGTTGACCCACACCATTAATTTTGCACTGACTGCTCATAAAAGGCAATAAATGTTTGAAAATGACAGCAATCTCCTGCTAATTGTCTTCTTGAGTAAAAACGCATCAACTGAGAAAAACACTCTTGTTTCAGGTCTAGACCACACAACATTTCTCTCTGTTAAAATGGTCAGTTTGTCAGATCGGCCAATTACAGACTCACATTTTTTGCCATGACTTGACAAACTGCACATTTGTCCCAGACCAATTAGCCTGTCATCAACAACAAGAATATAAACAATGAAAGTGCTGTGTGGGAAAGAAAAAGCCTAAAAATGAAAGAAAAAACATCAGCGACTCTGTCACAGTTTGAAAATGGAGCATGGACAACATCATTTCTCTTGCTCTGCCATTTGTATAAATTTATGAGGAAAAGCACCTTGCACTGCTACTGGTCAATATCATAAGACATGGAATAGGAACACAGAGACAAAAAAAAAATCTGACTCACATGCCTTATTTGTCAGGATTTCATGAGGCAAGGGCATTTCATTCCTGATGCTTTATGTCTGTGGTGTCAGGATGTTGTGGGACTGAAGCTTGCATTGCTGTTTCTTTTGATCCTTTATCCTTTAAATTTGTCCATCATGTTGCCACTAGCATAGAAACATCTATTTTTAGTTATATACACCTTCACACCTTCAAACATTTATTGCCTGCTCTGTAACTGAGAGAAAGTACCAGCAAAACAACACAAATACAGTATGACTAAGACTGCTGAGTTGAAACTATTATGGAAAGCAATCTACTCGCAACTACACTGCTGCAAAACTTGAAACCAGTAGACAGTTTCTTCCTGCTCCTGGGACTGATTAGTGAATCCCTCTGCTCTTGAGTACTACTCTCAAGCACTTGACAAATCTCTTTTACTGGATTTTTCAAATCTAAACGTCATTTGCATGGCCATCACAAGGGGAAGAGAGGCCCTATGCGAACTTGACGTGCAATATTCTGCTCATTGACATGCATGTGCCTGAATCAAGGTCACACGTACATAGCTGTTGTAGTTGTACTGCACGCAGCTATTTGAGTGGTACAGCACACATAATCTCAGTGCAATGCATTTTTTAACAAGTAGAGCACTATACAGATTCATCATTCACACAGTCTGAGCTATGACTTTTTGCTGTTACAGTCTCTCAGGAAAAGGGAAAAGATATCACCTCTTAAACTTTTGGCTTTACACCATCAAGTCATCTTAGCTTTCACTGTGTATTGTTATTTTGACACCAGTTAATATATATAGGTAGTATATTTTGAGCAAGTATAGGCTACAAAAATACAGCATCGGGTGTACAGAGGCATCATTAGCAACATGGTTTTGGCATAGTTATTTATTTGGTTAGGTGCATGTATTTGCTAAAGACAGCACTTTTCTACTCATGGTTAACCTCTGGTTGAAGTTAAGAGCTCACAGCATTGCCTTGCCTTTGTCTCTTTCCTACTACAGTATGATACATTGGCTTGTAAAGAAGACATCAGCTATCTGGCTTATTGTGGCTCTTCTTATCTTTTTTGTCTCTTTCCAAAAATAGCAAAATCCAGTCAGAACCAGCTTCCAACATAGCATTTATCAGGAACTACTCTATAGGATGGACTGAACCTCCTCTGACATCAAAGGTTGCAATATCCTTTTTAAATGATAACAGTGATTGATCATCTGTGCAGTTTTGCTTAATTGACAAAGAAAAAGCATTTTGAGTCATTTGTGGATTTGGTTTTAACATGCAGTACATCAGACAGTGCCACTACAGTGTGCAAGCTAATCACTCAAGCTAACCACATTAGCTTTCAGCCTAATAACCACAGATGACATCTAAATATGTTTCAAATTTATTCCCATGAAAACTTAAGCAGCTGTTCCACCCAAACAAAAAAAAAAACCCCAAAACATGGCTAGAAACAATTCACTTTTTCTTTAATCACCGACCACGTGTGAATATGAGTTCTTCTAAGTGCACATGGGGGCAGAGAGACATCTTACATTACAATGTTGTGGGTAGTAACACGTGACCGTTTTCTCCAATCCTGTTTCTTCTATCAAGCCTAAGGCATTATGATGATGTCTAGATGATTCACTGACATGCCTGCTGTGGTTAAAAGGTTAAACCGCATATACGAACATCCACACATAGCTGGTTTCTGACCCTGTGGCTGCATAAAAGCATGACATGATGCCCCAGCGTACAATCACGACATTCACCTCCTCCACACACACACACACACACACACACAAACAAGAGACAACTGCATTGCATTTATATATAGTAAAAAAAATTGTATATGTGGCTGTAAAGCACCTGTTTTCATCTGAAGAGACACACACTTAGTATTCATCACATTTTACCCTCATCTCATTTGTGTTAAAGGGTGCCAGATAAAAAAACAGTAGCATGCTGCATCTATCTGTGCACATAAAAAACAAAAAAAAAAAAACAAAAGAAAAAATGATCATATGGTTTACTTTGGTGAAATATAGAAACAATTGTCTCTCCAACATCCCCTTATGGCCACACATGTAACACTGTGTAGTCTGCAGCTCTCATACGAATGAGCACGGTCAGCAGGGAGGGGCGCTTAAGCTCATTCATTCGTTTTACATTCTCCTGAGATCTCACACAGCATTCTCACCCTGTTCACATTTATGTGCTGTTTTGTGTGTGTGTGTGTCTGTGTGTGTCTGTGTGTGCATTCATGTGTCATGCAGCAAGTCCATGGAGGAAGTGCTTGTGTGATCAAATTAAATTCCCTTCATACTCTGGCTCTCAGCATGATAAAGAAACACACTTTGAGGATTGTGTTTAATATCAAAGCATCATATTTGTGCTTATCTGCTGCAGCACACCCTTTATTTGTTATGAAGTGTTTTTGTTCCCTCTCTCCAGTTTTGGTGCCGTACAAAACATTCCTGAGTTGGTTCTTATCACCTCTCAGTTAAACAAATCTAGGGTTTTTCTTAGTCAATGAAGCAAGTTCCTGTTTTAGATTTGGTGGATCAAAAAAAGTGTTAAAAGAGGAGTGACTATTGGAATCACTTACTTTATTTATATAATCCACCACCATGTAAGCTAAATTAACTTAATGAGGGAATAAAAACTTAGTCAAAAAATTTAACATCTGTTCACACAGCTTCAAGGCCCCTCTCCTGCCATTGATTAAAGCCCTAAAATATCCTCTTTGATAGTCCAATTTATAGACATTCTTTTGAAGTTATTCATTAGTTTATGTCTTTAAAATTGCTTTAACACCACGCCACACCTTTGGTCTCATTAAGTATGCACCCTCTTATAAAGATCCCGGATGTCGCACCCTCGACTACTAGCAACCACTCCCCTCCACCACTCTCCTCACCTTCAGCTCTCCACATCGTCTTGCTAGCTACGTAAACGATGGCAGCATGTTTGAACCAGACGCAACTTCTGACAAAATTGTACTAGACCACTTGGAAGTGAATGTATGTGTTCTATGGATCACATAGCAGTATGGCATTTTTTATTGTAACATTACCATAGAACAAAATTAGGTGATTGAAGAAAACTGATGAATGCCAAACGTTTGTGGGAACGTAAATATGAACACACTTTAGTCAGGACCACTTTTGTTAAAATAATTTTTATTTCACTTTGCACAGGTTATATTTGGCGGTATGGTTCTGTTCTGGGACCCCCTGCTCTTCCTCACGCTTTCATGGAAAGCCTGAGGCAGGGAGAGCACACCCTTCAGCCCCTCATGCATCATTAAGGATGGCTAAAGCAGGGAGTGCAGCAGCAAAGACCATTCAGACAGAACAGAACAGCATCAATGACAATGATTAAGTTTGGACACAGCATGATAGGAGGAGCAGGGGTGGAGGTGGGTTGCAAAGCAGCCTGCAGAGGAAGCAGCAAAAGAAGCTAGACAACATCTGTTTAAAAAGAGCTCTCTTATTGTAATTTTCCATCATGAAGCACAGGGGAAGTCAGCTGAGCCGTCAGTTGATTGAGGATTGGCTTAGCTAGCTGTTGACAGCTGATATAGAGCTTGACATTGTGGCCTGCCTGAACTAACGCTATCCTTGATTTCATGATTAGATTGGGTCTTACAAATGTTTACTTGTTTGTTTTGCTTACTTTATATGCTGGTACAGAGAGGAGCTTAAGTTAGCCAAAACAGCTAGCACAAGCATGAAAGGTGGGGCTCATAGGGAATTTATTGGGCCTTGTTCAGGAAACATAAATGAACTTAAGACCAAATTTAATCATAAGGTGTACCTATTTACATTTCCCAAAGTGTATTGCTATTTATATGTTTTTTGGTCTCAAGCTCTTTTACGTTTCATGAATGAGGACAGATAGGTTGTTCAGTTCTTGTCAATCTTATGGAACAATCAGCTGATTGGCCAGAGTGACGCCAGGTTGTGTTTTGTTTTCCAAGGTTAACTCACCATCACACAGCAGGGTTGCTGCCTTTTTTTAAGAGCCTCATGTGATCCATGCCAGACTAAACAGATCTATCTATGAACGAATGAATGAATTGGGGAACTTGTGTTGACTTGTATTTTCACTGCAGCTCCCAGTTTAATCCGAACAGGGCCTAAGCCTGCTACACTGTGGAAGACAGTGGAAAGCTCTTGACAACAAGTCAGCCTGTGCACATGAGATACATATAAAGTCTAAAGGTACAACCACACACCTGCAATTGTACTAGACTTTGTGAGGTCTTTTTTGTTTTACTCTTGCATGTTTGGATTTTGTTTAAATATGAGTCGTACACTATTTCTTTGCCCCCTCCAAAAAAAGCTCCCGAGCTGAGGTCCTGGGATAAACCCAGAGGATAAAAATAATGGGATGAATGGATTCTCACGGTGTTGTGCAATCACTGTGTTTCAACTCTTGTTTTGCATTCAAAAACTACTGATCTGCTCTTCCACTCCTCCCCGAACGTCTTCTCTCCTGCCCACGTTCACATTTGCTTTTTTATTTTATTTTGGGCTGCTCCCGACTAGATCAAAGGAATTTTAGAGCAACCTCAAAATATCTCCCTTCAAACAGTGGTGGGGGGAAGCCTCATGTATGTTTGTGGGATGGATGCTCTGACTGAGTAAAAATCTCATTTGAAAAGATGTATGTGAAGGCAAAACTCTACTTTTGATGCACTGCTGTCTCTCATCTTGACATTAAGCCTGAGGGGACAGATGCTTAAACACCTGGCTGTTGCACACGCACAATGTGGCAACTCACACACTCTTAGAAAAACTGTTTATACAGTATATCCCTCTTGTAAGACGAGCGCATTTATATTGATATGTTTTTTATGCAGTTAAGACTGTAAACTGTATCCGTCTACCAGCTTTAACTGATCATATTCCTTTGACAGCATTGTGAACACTCTCCTGTCAATATTGCAGCAGTTTTATCATTTTACTTTGTGATGACTGGAAAACACTTTTACTGAGCTAAACAAACAAAGCATTTGCTTCTGTAGTTTTTACTGTGTAGCTTATTATTATTATTACATTATTCATCGTTCCCCTTTGGACTTAGAAACCTTTTGACCTTTACCAACTGCTTCAGAACTTTTTCTGCCTTAAATCTCAAAATTGTTGCTTGATCTGTGCTCTAATTACTGACTTACTGGTGTGTATGTACAGAGTGCCTCAAACAACAGAGAACAGATTTCTACTCAGTGAGATTCAGGGTTGATTTGCTCCAATGGATTTACATATATTATTATCATGGCAACACTGAAACACTCTCATTTGAATTTTAAATTGCCTGCGGGTCACTTGTGGGTTGTATTCTAATAGAATCTTCCTTTTTGACACATAGCCATGAACTTGAGTTAAATATAGTTAGTCCAAATATTTTGTCCTTTTCTCAAGTTAAATATAATTATTACACTTTTAAAATTAATGGATATGTTTTGATTAAATTACCCTGCTTTTACAAACTGCTTAAAAACTGCAAAACTTAGCTGTTCAAATTGATTCATACATTTATAACATCTTCAACTATGTGTATGATTTCACCATGGGTGAAAATGGGGCTAAACAGTGCATTCTTTAATGGGTCAGAGATGACCATCTCTTAGTGGTTATAAGTTAAAAATACATGTAGAGTTGACATGAAAATCATCTATGGTTGGGAAATACCTTCCACCAGGGATATCATGCTTAAGGACCCCAGAAAAAAGAAATGCTGAAGGTGAACATATTAGTGACCATTCCCATTTATAAAAAAGGATTACAGCTTAGTATGCTTGCTTCTACATGTGTGGTAGTTTTCAGCAAATAGCCATTTTTAAAAAAGCATCCAAGAAACTAATACCATTAAACATTCAAACTTTAAGACACACCCTCTGTTAATTAAAAAGGTTTTGGATCTAAGTTTTATGACCTGAGGTTCCTCTGTCCACCTTACTGGAATTAAAAATTGAATCATTTATTCATAAGATTTTCAACACGACTGTGTGCTTGTGGTGGATACTTACCTTTAGCTTACAGCATGATTAAAGTTACCCCAAAAGGTGACCTGAAACAGTCTCCGCTCTGTCTGCTGACTAAAGGTCAGTTGAGTTAATTAGAATATAACATGTTTGCAATTATCACAAAAACACAATTACATTAACCTAAGATACAGTGAAAAAATTGCTCTCTGATACAGTGCATTTCCTTTTGCTCTCCTTTGCCGTCCACGCACATACTCCTCTCACTATGCATTATTTACCACTTGTCAGTGCTCTTGCTTCAAGCTGCACTTTACAAGTAGCCTTTTCATCCATTCCTCCATTAATCTTGCTCTATGTGCGCGATGCATCTCTTGTGATTTTGTTTTTTGTAAATGTATTCAAGCACTATTAAGGTCAGGCAGTCGTGTCTCCTCAGTGAATTACTTATGTGCCTAAGCTCAATAGTATCTACTGAGATCCTGCTGTGATGTTGCTATATAATGGCATGTGTCATACTGAAGGGCTAAAGCAGTTAATCAGTCATTAAGCACTTCCAGTTTTAACTCCCAAAGCTGTCTTGACAGATGTAGACCATGTCTGTGTTGGACAACATTCTCCACTATGCTATGTGTGTAATATTATGCAAAGGCAATGTTGCTGCATCACATGTAGGGCTGTCATTGTATCAGATTTTCACATTGTGGCTTAAAAAAATTTAAAAAATTATATAATCATGATATCTGTAGACAATATGAAACAAAAATTCCTCTTTTACTCTGTTAATTTGTGTTTTCTCTCCTTGTAAAGCTTTGTGTACTTTGCAGACTTTTAGCTGTAAATAAGTTTAACTAAAAAATAAGATCCTTTTCCCTGTGGTTTTTCCTTTTTAATGGGCCTTGTATTAGCTGATGTGTATATATCTCAGTAATGGTTTAATAGAGGAAAGTGAAATTTAAATCTTTTTTTTCTTTAAAACTTCTGTTTTTAATATAATCATATATCATCTAATATATCTAATATTTAATAGATTGGATATTTTCTTTAATATGAACATATCACTCGAAGCTGGAGAACTAGCGATAAGCAATCAGTATTTTTGCATCTAGATATTTGCTAGCAGGAGAAACAGTAACATATTCTTTATGATGATTGTAGAGACTTTGACATCAAATCAAGGACCTCAAATCAGCTTTTTGAAACAATGTGTGCATGCATTTGGTAACAGTAGCCCTCATTGTTGTTTTTTCCTCAGACCAAATTTTCTGGCAACATTTTGTCAGATAAAGTGTGAATGTGACGATATCTTTTAAGTCTTCCAATCTGTTGTAAAGTGAATGTTCCTACTCATTTCATTTAAGGTGACCTTGTTTTGAAACACTGTTGTTGCCACCAAAAACACATCTTTTTTCTCTCAAGGCTTTCTCCCAGAAAACCGTTTACTGTGTAGGGCTTTGCAAAATCAAAGTAATTACTGCGTTTCAATAGAAATGTGTATAATTTTTTTGTGTATGTGTGTGCAACTCTTGCTCTTTAAGGCAGTATTTTTTAGTCATTTGAACATTTGCATTCTTATATTTAGCACAAATTCAGACAGGAAATTTAAACACATAAAAACACACAAGAAAGTGATTGTGAGCAAACATGAAAGATTGCATCATCTTTGATCAGCCAAAAGCTATCAATCAAATTTTTAAGCCAAATTTCAGTGTGTCAGTCTGTGTTCGGAGATGCAGCTGCTCAACGCACAATTTGCTAGCAGAAGTAGACACTGGTGCTGCTTGCTATTTATAGAAGCAGGGGTCTAGACCAGCTCTGCAGCTAAACACTGTGTGGAGAGAGACAGGATGGTGGGTGGCATGAGGTTGAATTAGTCTTTGGGGGGTGGGAATGTCTGTGTGGGGTTATCTGATTGAACGTCAGGCTTGTGCGCATAAAGGTTGTGTATGTGTGTAGGAGAGAGAGCAACACAACAGAGGATGAAAAGGGGAGGAGGTGGATGGAGAGCGGAGTTGATGTAATGCAGCCTCTGGCAGCAGTAACACAGGTCCTTTGCAGCAGGTTTACATTTGCTGCATGGCTGACTGTGTTTCTAAACGTACATCTTAACAGCTTCAGTTTCCCTTGTGTATTTTGGGGCTATTACTGACTGGACATTGGTCACATGATAAGTTGGTACACTATGCTTTCAAACAGTTTTCTAACTGGTCTTAAAAATGTTGCAAAATAAAAAAAAATAGTTAGTAGGTATTTCTATTTTTTTACAACAGCAAACCAGACAGCAAAGATAGAAAGAAAGATGGATAGATGGATAGATAAAAAGATGGTTAGATAGAAGTATGGACAGATAGATGATGGAAATATGGGTGATCCTGGTCTCACACGCATACATGCACACATACACACATACACTACACCCTCACTGAAAGAGGGAGAAAAATGGCTTTATGGCTTAGACATTAAAATATATATGAGCAGCTCAGAGATTCACAAGAGCAAATGTGTTTCTCATCCACTTCTTGGCTCTCTTGTATTTATATGTCAGGTGGGGGGCTGGGGGGTTAAAAGGGAGGCTCTTCTGTATCCCAGCAACAGTGCAACAGAGCTGGGCTAGGGGTCTCATAGTAGTGAGACCTAAAGGACGAGTGTGTGACTATATATGTGTCTGGCCAGGCCCTGTCTTAGATATGTGTGTGTTTCTTTACGATGTGTGTGCACTGCTGTTGGATATGAATGCTCTTGTCTGTGAATGAGTGTGAAATGTGACTTGCTTTTTTCATTTTTTGAAGTGTCAGAATCATTTGCTAATACAATTAGGCTGATCAATAAAATTCCCCTTTTTGATTAGAGACGACGTCAGAGAGGGTTTGTCCACATGCTCAACATCATGGCCTGTATCATTTGCCACTCTCTTTGCTGCCAGGGACTTAAATATTTATAGCCTGACATCATGGCAAAACACTTGACCTTTCTCTTTGTTCTTTTGTTCTCTCAAATGGGAATTCGTAACGATTCAGTGAAAGGGTGAAAGGTGTGCCGTAGCCTATTCTGCAAACTTTTTCCTTTTAACCTTGACCTCCTTAAAATGCAGTCAGTCCTGGCTTCAAGTCATCCTTTTCAAGCAAGACATGATGGAAGAGAATTACAATTTTAAAGCTTTTTTATTCTAAAATAGCTTATATCTTAATGTGTGTTGTGGCGGTTGTGTCAGGATTTCCAGTGCCTATCTTAATGTTGCAGCTTAATGCCATCCAGATGCATTAGGTGCAGTTTTATGAGAGAGTTACAAATGTACTCATCGGTTTGTTTATTTAGTGATATTAAATGGTCACAGAAGCAAAAGTGCACACAATTTATTTTGATAGTTTTTAACATTCAAGCATAAGAGTAGCACATTATTCATTTTTATATTCTTACTAACACAAGTACCTGAAAGAGCCCTCGAATGCGACATGATTTTCTAGGCCAATTGATTTGGTTAAAGAACATTCTGTTCCACTTCAAGATGCATTGTGAAGAACCTCGGTAAGAGACACAGGAAAACAGGCATTACAGCATTCGCAATGCCCAAGATTCTTTTACTCAATGTTTGCTACCTAATACAAAGTAAACACAGTGACACGAAAGATAAAAAAAGAGAGAAGAATACCAGAAATTGCTGTTTGC
Organism: Ctenochaetus hawaiiensis; assembly: GCA_029783645.1. Lineage (NCBI taxonomy): Eukaryota > Metazoa > Chordata > Actinopteri > Acanthuriformes > Acanthuridae > Ctenochaetus > Ctenochaetus hawaiiensis. The sequence goes on from JAPZDY010000005.1 coordinate 16,907,334, forward strand.
TGTGTGACCCTGTTCTTAAAATAAGGAATTAAGCATGTGATGGACTTTCAACACAGAAAGGCCAGGCTTTTTAAATCCATACTGACAAGCTATTTCATTACAGATATGCTCATCAAAAGTCAGATCACATGCACCATATGATGCTAGGTTTACTGTTTTTCTCTTAAAAAAAGGGTATCAATATTATAGTTTACTATTGGTCTAAATGTAGTGTCAGAGCCCTGCTGGGTAAGTATTAGCTGAATGACATCTGTACATCTGAAGGCTGGGTCCTCTTAATTTGTATGCTGTAGCAGTGTATACACACACACACACACACACACACACACACACACACACACACACACCTCTCTTTATCCTAAATTTATTGTTGCTTTAAAATGCCACCTGAGTACACTATGATAAGGCACTCATACATATGCAATATGTGGAAGTCATAATAGTGTTACCCATTTAGCTTATATAGACCTAACACAGGAACTCTTTCTTGCTGAACACGAATATGAATATGTGCACACACAGTCTTACAGTCACACAAATTCTCACTCTTTCCTGTGGTTGCAGTGGGATTTTGTGCATCTCTATAATGTTTCTCCTTTTTTTTGTTGAATCTGATCACTACTGAGTTCATGACTGATTCTGTGTTTTTTATTGCTATCTAATTCGTCCACAGACTCTCATTCTATCTCTCCAAGCTCATGTCTCTGCGTGACAGTGATTGCACAAAGGTGTTTGTACTTGTGATGGTGTGGGGAAGGGTGGGGCAATGTGTGTATTATATTACCAACCAACAAGTCCTTAATGACTTTATTATAGGTTAAAAAATTACCCATTCAGGAAGCAAACAAGGGTTTCTGTGTTACATTGCGCAATATCAGTTTCTACCTGTCAAAAAACAATGCAATCCCAGAATATTCAAACTAAAAAAGGGTTAACATTATATCCAATTTAGCGATTTTAAAACACTGAGGTTGTGTGGATGCCAGGTATAAATATAGCAAATGTTATCTGTTTTAAAATTAGACATTAGCAGTGCAGATGTAGTCTTAACTGTACTTTGGTAGTAAGAACTCTGTTCTGGTTGAACATGAGCAGCGCTTTGCTGGATTGCATGAGATTACCAGACTCTTTGGCTGTCTGAATTCATTTACCACTACACCCATTCACTGTTCCTTATGTAATAATATACTTAATTGTTATTCTCTACAAAGCAGTAGGCTAATTAGAGGTTTTGGGCACATTTTCATTAGTGTGGGATTAATAAGGATGTAAAAAAAAATGTATTATTTTTGATACAGTGCTTAATAATAATCATCTAATACAGACAGTGTTGCTCTCATCAGTTTTGTAAAATCAAACAATAAGCTGATATTTGTAAAATATTTTACTCTTATCTGTAGCATTGTTACAGTGTTTGAAAGAGAATTTTCTCATGTTGCTTTTTGCTGTTGAAACAGTAATATTATGGTTGAAACATTTCCAATCAACCCAAGTGATGTCTGTGTCCTCTAAATCCCACCAGAACAAATAACTGTAATGAGAGGCACTGCTGGGAAACGTAACTTGACTAATGGCAGACAGCTGCAGTGCATGCAGTGCACTTAAGAGTGGGAGCGTGAGGACAGCGTCGCTTTGCCTTGTCAAGCTTACCATACCATGTGAATGCTTAGGTCACTTTTAGTTCAGTCGAGATGCAGCATCAACAAAAGCTGCGTGTTTTGTTTTTTTTTTTTTTGCTAATTAAAGAGTGCGAAATCTTCTTTAATAATAGAAGGTTGACCTTGCAAAGGTTTTTAAGTGTTTGAATTTCATTAAGCTTCGAGTTCACTGAAGTCTACATGCATCGCTAATGACTTCAATATTTTTAAGTGTTAAAATGATGTACAAATAATATAGATGAAATGCATATAGAGGAAATGTTTGTTTACAGCAATGTGCATGGATGAATTTGTTCTTTATTGTTATCATATTGCTCATTACATTGTACATGCACTGGACTTGACTAGCGTAGCATAAATATGCACAATAGTGCTATAAATCAGCACAAATGTGCAGTTTTAAACAAGAAGCATTTCCAAGACATTAAGACTGGTGCCACAGCAATAAGAGACATGAAAATATAACAAGAAAACTGCTGATTTATTCATAAAAAAATTTAGTTTTGGGAGGCAGTTGAGTGGCTGTTCTACAAATAATTTTTGTCAGTCATAAAGAAACTGTCCACACTCTGCCCAGTGGCATCAGTGTCCTTGATGTCATTAGGTTTACTTTAAACATTTAATCACAAAAGCATGTTTTCATTAACTTATTTAATGGAATTAAAGGTCACAGTTTTAATAAATTGACATTTAGCTTTTCAAAATGACAAATCCTCCGCTGGACTCACTTCACATTAGAATGTTGTTAAGCAGGTAAAACCATTAAATGATAGAATCAGTAATTACCCTATGATCCCTGAAATGCTTTTCTTGTTTAATTAAAATGTTGCTCTGTGTTTTTCTCTTGCAGACGGTGCGCCATGGTTTTCCTTATCAGCCCACCGCTTTGGCCTTTGACCCTGTACAAAAGATCCTGGCCATCGGCTCGAGATCAGGAGGCGTACGGATGTATCCTTTGACCCTCATCTGGCCACTTCTTCTCTTCCTCTTTCTGGAGGCACACTAGAAAAACATACATACATAAATAGATAGGTATGTACTTAGAATAAATACATTTCTAGGCTGTTATGCCACTGCTGAAATTGTAGTCTATGAAAACCAAAAACAATTTAAATCTAATCAGTTATATCTAAAGCAATATATTGTTTAGCTTCCTACATCAGTACTCTCACTGTTTCTCTAAACTGGGATTTGCTCAATATGATCTACTGTAGTTAATACACTGACTATGGATAAGTAGCTCATATAACCCTCACCCAAAACACCCAAACTATGCATGAGTAATCCATGGCTAGTGTTAGCAAAAATAAGAAGTTGTTCACAGATACAGTGGACAATGTTGTTTTTTACTTCCACACAATCCTGTGTCACAGCCACAGTGTGTCTCCAGGCAGGGGCTTCCTTCCTTCACCCGTCATCCCCTAAATCTCATCCCTCTTTCAGCTTTGTCATTCCATGTAGCTCGGCTGTCATGTCTCAGGTGCAGAACTGTCCCTCAAACGGCCATCCCCCCTGGGTCACTCGGTCACAGGGATGGGAGAGGACGTGCAGGTGCAACCCAGGTAGGAAATTACACTCTAATAAATAACCAGGGTTCCCACTATGCCTTCAGAGATAAAAGGGCTGATGCACCAAGCACAAACACAAACAATAACTGATGCTATAGCAGCCACACTGCAGGTCCTGCTGGGATAATGGACGGACAAGGAGAGTGATTTTACTATCCCCTCATGCTAAACAGAAAATGAGATGTTGACAGAGAGAGCTGTGCTATTTCATCTGAGAGGAGGAGGAATGAAAAACAGGAGGCAGCTTGTTGAGGTAAAAGGTTAAAGTAAAGGTGCACAGTGATGTTTGATATCAAGGGACAGGCTGGTGAAAAAAGGGACAATAGTGTGACTTGATAATACAGTAAGCTCAACCAAATGTAGATATTTGATATCCTTTACCTCTCCCTCCCTCCTAATCAATCCCTTTTCTCTTGTTGAAATGAATGCCTGACAGAGAGCAAGGCTGAGATTTCACCTGGGTTGAAGCTCTCTGACTGACTTCGTATTTCTATTGACATGCTGCACACAGCTTCCTCTATTGCAAGTGGCTTCTCGCTGACCCTCTCTCTTTCTCTCTCTCAGCTGCATGCTCACACATACATACACTCTCTTGTTTTTTGCTGTTTTTCATTCTGCCTCACCCTCCATTGCCTTCAGTCTGGAGGACTCTTTTCCCCTCCTGTTTCTGCTGTTATTTATTCAATTCACCCTTCCTCTGTCCTTCACAGCCTATTCGTTCTTTTCTTCTCAGGGCTTTGAACATTCACCTGTCATCTTCTGTCATGATCTCTTTTTTCCTCTATTGCTTTTCTAATGTGTTTCTCCTCTCTATGTTCCCTCCTTTATGGCTACATTAGTGCTACATGCAGTAAGAGTCATTGCAGGGATTTTTAAGGCTCTTTTTCTATTTCATAAATGGTACAATATTAAGTCCCTCCCTTTGCTTTGTTCTGCATCAACACTGAGTTAGCATTGCACACACAACCAGCGAGGATATTTCGCCAGATTTTCATGTTTGTGACCCAGTTTCACTAACGTTTTGTTTTTATATTTTCATTATGATGGAGATTTATTTGAAACTGTCTTTGTGCTTGCGATCACTGAATTTTGTTTGGAAGAACTAAAGATTCAAAATTACAGTTTTAAAAAACAACGGTGTATGTGTGGACTTAACCTGAGAATGTTCCGTAGCAACACATCATTTTTTGGCAGACATATATATTTTGTTCCTCTTAAAAACTCGGTATTGAGCACCAGAGCTCTGGAATTTAAAGATTCCAATGGCACTATTGATCGACTGTCAGGGACTGCAGTTTTATATGGGAGTCGCCTTTTGCCAATGTGTGGTGTGTGGGCATCAATGTCTTTTTCAAGTGCTTGAAGTATATCTGTATGGTATGTGTGTTTGTGTGTGTCAGTGTAGTGTCAGTGTAGGCATGAGAGTGGTAGATATCACTGAGTTTCAGTGGACTCTGGGTTCTTTGTGGGAAGACATTTTGTTCCCTTCTGCAAATGTGTGTAACCTGAGTGTGTTTTTATAGGTATGCATAATAACCTGGATACTGGCTCAAGCTGATGCACTGCAGAGATTTACAAGTACTCTTACAGTACAGTATGCCCTATCAGAGCCATGTCTCTATATGCTCCCTATGCACATACCAGGAGAATAACCTTTTCCTTGTCTCTCAGTATAGAATTTAAAAATTAATTTAGAATTAAATTTTAAGTATTTACATTACCTATGAGCACTGAACAATTATTCAAGGTTTAGAGCTTTACCATGTGTTTATAAACATAATTTAGTGTCAACATGTCTCAAAAGCAAAGCAGTGTTGAGCTATGAGCAGACTGAGAGGCTGCTAAAACCATAGCTCATGTGCCTCTCAGAGAGATGGCAAAAGAGCAGAAAAAGAAGGAAGCAGAAATATATAGTTATAGGACAGTAGAAATAGAAAGGTAGAATTAGAACACTGAAAAAGGAGAAAGGCAACAAGATTATACATTGAGGACTGAAAGAGGGATGTTATAAAATCTACTAGTGTGGGAAGAAAGGCTGTGTGAATGAAACAACTTTTTTCTTGAAATTATTCAAATTATGCAAACTAAAAACCACACAACCACACAAATCCACAATAATTTGACACTTAAATTTAGGGATTCACAATTTCTGGATGGGCTTTACAGCACCAAATTTCTAAAGAAGATCATCAGGCCTTTTTAGTTTGAAAATAAACATAATAATGGTGGCATTATATATGCTAAATTATAACCAAACCCATTAAGATGAATTACATAATAATGTTATCCACTGCTGAAACACTTGTTATATTTTTTAAATTAAGCATCTAAAGTTATAAATCTTACACCAAAGTTGGAGCTGTTTTTCATGTTTTGCACATTGCTGCTACACACTTTCTCCTGGTACAAATTAGTGATCACCGCATACTGTTACCGTGTGTAGAACAGTGCAGTATTCTATGTAATTCACGTCTCCTGAATGACAAATCACTTTTTCTGAAATGCCTCCAGTGCCCATCATGAATGGGTGGAGCTCAAACCTTACACTTAGAAAATAGAGTCCATACACTAGTTGATGCTCCCAGTTATTTCAAAAGTATTGCTCACCAAATAATGTGACATTTTGGGTTGCAGCTCCTCATCAGACATGAACTTAAACTGAAACTTAAACCCTCAAAGTGATCAAGAAACACTAAAGATGCAGTACATGAGCATTCTGCCTGTTGCTACGACCCATTTTATAGTGATTTCTTTCAAATAGTTTGAGTCCCAGGGAGTGTAAATGTCACTTACTTAATGTAACAGCCGAGGCAATCACAGTAGGATGGGTCCTGCTATGGCGAATGGTGCATTGTGACGATGTCATCAGGGTTGGCGCAGTGGGTTGGCATTGAGGCACTCTGCAGTGGGCTCTCAGGACACTCCTCTTGCTTGAGACGACATGAACTAAAATACACTGAGATTATAGTTTATTGAGAGAGAATAGAATAGAGAAACAGCACGGCAAGTGTGTGTGTGCATGTGTGTTTATGTGTCTCTTTATTTCTGCTCCTAAACCTGTGTGCTTGCTTGCTTAATCATTCTATATGTGCCTGTGCCATATAAAATATATTTTGTGCACCTCTGCATAAATGTAAACATGTGTGTGTTTGTTTGTGTGTTGATACAGTGAAAGTGGATGAAGTTTCAATAACAGGTTCAGGTAATAGAATCGCCCCGAGTCTGATTGACAAGCATTTCTCATAACAGTCAATCAGATCAGTGAAAGGAGGAACAAGAAAGAACTGAGAGATGAAAAAAGAAATGGAAAATGATGGGTGGGAAGAGGAGGAGGATCACAGAAAGAGGGTGCATGTTAATACCAGTTGCTTGTTTACAATCAGTGTTTAGGAGAGAAGGTTTTAAAGTAACTCTGTTACTTATGATAGTGACGAGTATTGTTTTAATTAAGTAACTAAATTCTGTTAATTGAAAGCTTGTTACCTACAAGCTTGTCTTAAAGCTTGTCTAAAGTAAACTAATTTGCTTTGGCCAGATGCAGAGGGATGCATATTCTGCACTTCCTGTTTATGTTCAAATCAATCTGATGTGCTTGTGACACATCCATCATCATGCGTGTCATGTGCTTTGACATGCATGATGATGGAGATCAGGTCAAGGTTCTTCATGTGGAAATATTCTCACTACTTCTCCTTGGTCGAGCAGAAAGACAGGAATATTTTAGTAAGATGTGTCTTGTGCAACATGCACAAATCTAGTTGCTATAGACCTGGGCACATTGGGAATCAATCTAGCAACTCCACCAAAGCACTAGCTTTAGCTTATGTACATATACCTAATAAACTGTTCACTCCAAAAATAATACCGAAACATGATAATGTAAGTTGTGTTAAATGTCTTTAATCCTGCTTGATAATGTCTATGTGTGTAATATCATGGCAGTAAATCAATAGACTTGACTTATTGCATGTCCTCCTCCATTAATTCAAAGCATACCAAGACTTTCACCTCCATTAGAAATTTGTTGACAGTGCTGAGTAATCGAGGTAAGTTAGCCAGCGTTGGCAACAGCCCTCTCCTTGTTTCTAGGTAAGAAGGAGACTGCAGTGTTACTTTTGGGGATGAATTCTCTCATCAGCAGCCACATGTTTATTCAATGACCAGCAGCAAGCAATTAGTAAACCCCATTTGGTCAATGGAGTGTGAGTGGACAATGGGAGGAGGTCATTCTCTGTAAACACACAGCTGCTGTTACAGTCCATTTTTAATCACACAGTCTTACAGTGTGTTTCTGTGTGTGTGTGTGTGTGTGTGTGTGTGGGTGTGGGTGTGTGTGTGTGTGTGTGTGTGTGACAGGACAGCTTCACAGTGCTAGTTAGACAAACAAAGCCATCACATAGTCATCCATTAAGCATTCATCGTTGTCACACTGTGCCTCGCTGACTGTGTGAGCAGGCCTGCAAACAGGAGGACTGTTTAGCCATCAGTCGTTCAGTAAGGACAGAAGGTGGTTGGTGCCATAATCAGATGCCGTCCAGGCATCAAGTGCGGTGGGTGTATTTGCACACACCGTGCTCTGTTTACATAATTTCTGTCACCACTGTTACCACAAACTCTGTTCTCAAACTTGAGCTCATTATCAACACACGCGTTGCCATGGATACACACGCACTCACACATAATCACATCGAGACACGTCCAGTCGTGACTAGTGACTCACTTAAATTGAATTGCACGTAACAGGACTCTCAGCCCTCTGTTTGTAAACCGGAGCAATGGCAGTTTTTACTGGCGCCAGTGGTGAGCAAGCAAAAGTGCTGAGCTGAAGAGCCAACACTAAGCTACTCATGACCACACACTGCACTGTGTCCTTACTTTACCCTTGTATGGTGCAGGATAATAGAATTAATGGCTCTACATTCTAGATTACCTCTGGATTGAAGGAAAAGTAATGGGTATGCCAGTGCATTGTGTTTCAGAATGAAATATTTTATGCAGGGAAGTAAGACTGTGACTAATGATTATTATCCTTTTGTAAATAATGAATGGCTAATAAATGACTTGAAGCAATACATGGATAATTGATTTCATTAGCTGTCCTATCCAGAGAACCTGAAATCGAAACACCTTTGATCAAGTAATGTTGAACAGCCTCTCATAAACTATCGCCTCCAGTCAGGTTGGTTTTATTTATACTTTATGGAACGGAATAATGACACAAGTTTCCTCATTACCCTTTTCACATAGAGCTGATTTAGACCACGCTCTATTTTTTTACAGAGACTCACACTAGCTTTATGATGTTTCTTCTATCTTTTGCTTGCACAACACCTCTTTACTGTTTAAGCATTGTTAGAGCCCGAGCCCTATAGGCAGAAGGGCTCTATTGTTATTGTAGCGTTTTTTAGAGCCCGAGCCCTACAGGGACGAAGGGCTCTATTGTTATTGTAGCGTTTCTTTCTTCTTATTATTAGAGCCCGAGCCCTATAGGCAGAAGGGCTCTATTGTTATTGTAGCGTTTTTTTTTCTTATTATTACGTCTCT
>JAPZDY010000005.1:16916312-16949621 GCA_029783645.1 Ctenochaetus hawaiiensis
CACAGCTGCCAACACTCATGTCCATGAAACTTTGACCTGTTTACTGGCACATCCTCTGTTTTTCAAAATAAAAGCACGGACTCTTTCAAAATAAAAGCTCTTATTTTTTCAAAAATTACCAAAAATACCTTAAAAATGGATTAATTATCTGCAAATCAAAGTCTTTTGACTCTTTTAAAATTTTGAATGTAGTCTGGAGCTCTAACTTTGATCAGGCAGTCCAATTTCAAACAGGTTTGGGTTTGGCTGAAATCTCAATTTATTTACATGTAGATTTCTCTGTAAGCCTGCTTTTAAGTCTGATCACCACACAGCTGCTAGTACTCATGTCCATCAAACTTTGACCTTGTCTCTGACACATCCTCTGTTTTTCAAAATAAAAGCACTGAACCCTTTCAAAGTAAAAGCTCTTATTTTTTCCAAAAATGACCCAAAATGGGTAAAAAAGTGAAAAAAAAATTATTATAATTGTCTACACTTTAATGCAATGCATACCTACCCCGACGGGCCAGAGTGCGAGGGCTCGACCAACGCTGCTTGCAGCTTTAATTTTCTTTGTTTTTTATTCAAGGTAATACAAAACAGCGGTTTCTTACTGTTGCATGATTGTCTGTCATCTTAAAAGCCTTCATGTACGGTGAGTTAACATGCAGATGCAAATGAATAACCCATTTTTTTTTTTTATGCGCACTGCTGAGGTTGGTTTGTCCCGTGTTGCTCAATTAAACAGGCTTGTCCTTTATATTTTATTTTGGTTGGGGACCCAGGTGCAAAGTTTGACACCAGGTTATGTAAGAATGTTGCCAAATTCCTCCCTCCTACATCTTGTATTTACCCCTCGTTCTACACACAAGTGGCAATACTTTCTATCATACATGTTTCAGACCTTTTCTTTTCCTTTTATTTTACATCATTTGCCCTTCATAGCATGCAGTTTTTTAACTGGAGTTTCACTGCTGTTGTGTTAGTATCATGCTGCCTTAGCATGTGTTTGCTAACAGACTGATTCTAAGCTAGCAGTTGTGATGGTCTTTTGTCTTTCTCTTTTAATTAGAACTTCTCCTTCCTTAGGGTCCCATTTACACTTGTTTTTCTGGTTTTGTTAGAGGACAACTTATATTATATAACCTTGGTACCATTTAGAGGGTACAAAAAACAGCCAACACTGCTCTGTGGTTTGTTGGTGTTTGTCACAATGAAAACATTTTATCACTTTGTTTTTTGCTGAAGCAGGAAAGAGAGAGAAGGTATCTGGTGTATTTTTCTCTGTTCTCCTTCTGTTTGCTTCTTTTCTCACCTGTCTTGGCCTTTGTTGTTCTACTTTGTATTATCTTTCCTTTTTTTCTACTCTCACTTGTTTCTCTTTACTTTTTCTCTCTTACTTTCTTTCTGATTTTGTCCCCGTCTTTTTTCCAGTGTATGTAACTGCAAACACAGCTTTCTGACAACATATGAGAAGGATCTCTATAAAGATAGAAGTTTTTCTCAAAAAGTAAGATTTTTTTTTAAACAGAAACAGATGTTATACTGCTCTGTTCAAAGCCACCAGACTCCTTTGACAAAAACAGTCAGTTTTACCTCACATAACATGGGAGTCTTTGCTTCTGTTGGAGACAAATTACTCAGCTAATACCAAAACTTTTTTACATTTAGGCCTCAAAGTATTTATAAAATAAAGTATATATCAAATAGGGCACAAGATTAAAAATACTTTGACTGTCTTTTAAAGAAATCATATATGTTCTTCCTTTTTAAACATTTTTGATAACCACATATATACTTCTCAATCTCTTTAACATTATCCATTCCCTCATCCTCTGGATTTCTAGTTGGTGCTCTTGTCCTTAGTCCACTCTGTTAGAGACTGTGAGCTAGTTTATAAACCAAAGGTCAGCTGCCTATCGTTTTCTATTCTGGGAAATGCCGCTGGTTTACATTCACAATCCACTAAGACAAAGGACAAAATGACAGGAAATGTTTTCAAGTCATCCAGAGTTTTATACCAGAGAAATTAGTCATGTTGTAGTTGCCCCTTAAATCTATGATTCTGTGCTTTTTAGGCCATTTGTGGACAATATTCACTGACTTTTAACAATAATAGATGCAAAAAAAATCACGGCGGACCCAAACAATTGTAAAGACTAGTTGTGCTTTACAGTAATTTAGCAGTGGAATTAAATATAACAACATATTGTTTAACCAAATGAGGTACTTCAACTTTTGTTCTGTAAATGGAGACAGTCATAAACTCACTTTTCTCTTTACACAGCAGGTTTGTACCGCTGTTCTCACAGGACTTTAGTGCAGATTTATATGTGCATAGAGTACATCATGACTGAAAAGACAAACACAAGCAGGATTATTCTCAAAAAATGGAAAATTGTAGATTTTAAAGAAAAATGGTGTAACTGAGGCTAAAGCAGGCAGACTGACATTTGCCTTTATCTGATGTGTAAAGACTGCTTGCTAACCTTTACCGCAAAAAAGGTCACCAAAAGCTGTTGTGAACACTGTACTGTCACATTTGTGACGGTGAAAAGACAGAAGAAGTAGGGATGAGCGATTAGCAGATTGCAACAGGAGCCTGAAAGATAATGTTTGATCTCTTTGTTGAAACCTGTACAAAAGTTCATTTAACCATACCATGACTCACAAACTCAACTTCTAGTTCCCTGCTCTTATGACTTGTTTTAGGTATGACGACTTGTGTTGTTAAAAAAAAAAAAGGGATTTTGTTTGTGTAAAAAGCAGTGTTGCTGAGATGTGTTACTCATCGGCCCTCTGGCTCATGATGCTGTGAACACTCACATGCGCCTACCCACACACTCAAACAAACACTCAAACATACAAACAGTAAGAGTCTACTGATGTTTTCTGGAGTAATATTACACCAGGGTCCCTGAATTCAGAACCCTATTCCATCCGCTGAACCCCAGCTGAGAAAGCCTGAAAGGGAAACTAAAGGAATTGCAAAAAAGGCACGTATGCAGCAGGCGCATGCATACTCTTGTGTGTACACATGTCCATGCACATACTGTGCCTGTAGTATCCTTCCATAGCAGGTGGCTCAAGTAGGTAGAAAGCATAAGGTGAAGAGAAAAAGAGAATGAAATGCCAGTGCCACAGAGGCTGAAAGTCAGAGATGTATATAGCTGTGTTTTCATGAAGGCAAGTAGTGCAAAGTGCAACATCAATGGGATTTTCACAATTACCATGCTGTATGAATGCATTTCCTTTTCAGCTGATTAATGGCAGGTCTGTGATCCATCTGCAGTCTCTAATTAGAGTGAGGCACATTGTCAAGCTGCAATTATGCATGGCCGATCCACCTGCTTAATTTGTGTGACCAGCACCTGACTGTTGCATAAATAATCCCACATACATCTGTGCACTTGTCCATATCATCCTCAGTTTTATATACAGTGTAAATCAACAAAGGTGTTGGAGACTATCACTTTATAAAAATTATACATACAATTACACTGAAAAATACTGCAGATAACAACATTTAATGGTATGATTTTATGTTCATGCAGCTAGATTTCTCTTTCTCTTTCTCTTACAGTATCACATTTTACCACATGGATATTTAAGTGGGATCCATGCAAATGAAGCCAGGATCTTACTAGATGGCTGTCATGCTGTTATCATAAACTGCAAAGAAATTCTGCAAATGCAATTAGCTGCGCTGCCAGTGCCACGGTACATGTGATCTCTAAGTCTTTAATTAGATCAGATTACACATCCCTTTGAATTGTATGATTTGGCATGTTAGGACTTATGTTTACTCCACGTGTCGGTGAGGAGGTGTGTGTGTTTGCACACTGAGCATGGTTCTGCCACTGTGTCGCCACGTGTAGACGCATTACATAATATGTGGCTCACTTCATCAGAGGCAGTGAAAGCATAAAGAGAAAATGATGGAAAGATGTTGGTGTTCTTCAGTCTGTGGGTCTGTGGGACTGTGAAACAAAGAGCCGCTGTGCACTCTTATCTCAGTGCCCAGTGATGTCACGTGGAAAACAGTGTGAAATGCAACAAGGGAAGGCAGGACTGTTTGATCTATGTCTGTTGCATCACACTGAAATTGAGTGAAGTGATAGGAACAATAATGAGGGATAGCTTTTAAACAATACCTCAGCCTTTTTTTTTTTGTTTTTCCTGTCAGTTTTTGAATGGAATTACTCCAAGACCCAAGTGCAGGACTGATAGGCACCACTGTTATAAAACTGATGTCCTGTTGCAGTATTTCAGCTCAAGAGTTTGTCATTTCACACACATGTTGACAAATACTCTTGTCTTCTGTGTTAAAATAGAAGAGCTGACTTTAGAAAGTGTGAAGTGTTTTGGTTGCATTTGTAGTGTGAGACTAAACTGCTGTCCTGAATTGCTATTGGAAAAGAGAGCTGTGTGTGGGGCTTTAAAAAAAATAGTGGAGTGAGTATTGTGAAAATAAAACTGGGACAGGTATCATCTTCTGCTACTTTTATCAGTGAGCAGGAATACTTTCTAGATATAACATTTTTTTGTATTAAAGTGATATAATATGCAACATTTTTAGGTATTTAATTCACTAGATTAGATGAGTAACACATTAACATCTGGTTGTTTTTTTAAAAAGTATTATCTGAAATTTGACTACAATTCACTCTGTTCTTATAGCTGTATAAAATCACATATGTCAGGAAAGTGGAAGATCCTTCCAAACCAACATAATGTTTTTTTTACCAATAGCAAAATGCCAAAACCAACTGAAATCAATTTGTTTTTCAGCCCATTGGCCATAAGGAGGAAACATGACCTCATTCTTTGCAATATTGTCTTCATAGCTGAAGGTCTAAAGGTTTGGTCAGTGCATTTCCATCTCATGTTCTTCTTTTTCCTTATAAAATAAACTCATTCAAAGGCAAACTAGAGACTCCATGAAGGGAGTGTGTTATCTTATAGAAACCATGTGAAGTGTTGTGTTTGAGTGCTCAAAGGCATGTATAAAAAGAACATTGTTTTCGCAATGTTGCCATGGATACATTTACACAAATGTATCAAATGGACAGCCCAGACATACCTGACCGTCTATTTCATTTATTCGATAAAAGGAAACATTGTAAAGCATAGGCAGAAGTTTTTTGTGTAGCATCACAGCCACTTGGATTAAAACACAAGATGAGCACAACATTACTAATATTGTACACGTGATGCCCTCATGTCAGTGGTTTTAGTGCATCACAGTCAAAGGAACCAGAGATTGCATTCATCCCTTGAACAAGTCTCAAAGAAGTAAAAAAAAAAAGAACAGGGTTCAGTGGACCAAAACAGCTGGATCCTTTGGCTCATTTTTCAAGGACATGCACTCCAAGCATATACTGTTGTTTGTCAAAGCTCTAATGAAGAGAACACAAAAGCTGTGTCCTTGGTGAGCACAGGAAAGGTGCTGTGACCGTCATCACAGTGTAACAAGGTGAGACAGTGCAGCATAGCACATCATATCTCATTAATTCATGCTGTCTATCACCAAAACAACAGACCTTAGCCAAAGGGCTTTACCGATGCCAGCTGCCTCCCTTGTTAATTTGATTCCTCACCTCATCGCTTGAGCCTGAAGCAGTCAGCCACTGAGCTGTCCACGCGTTTTGTCTAGACAGCTGCTTGTGAAGACAAAAGGACTTTTGTTGTTTTTTTCTGGTTTTCCTCTTCTTCTACACAAGTTTGTGTTCGTGGGATCTGGCCAAATGGTCTGCAGGTGTTTGAGTTCGCACATACAGATTTCTCATCATCTGTGGAAGAAGAAAGACAGATGAGAGGAGATAGATATGAAAAACTTAGCAGTGATGGGAATGAAGTGCTTATTGCTGGAAAGGACACTGCAAGCTAAAGCCGAAAATTATGTGATATTAGGAAAAAACATTGACGTGTATGAAAGGTGGAGTCTGTCACTGACATAGCTTTATAGTTTCAGAAAGCTTTAAGAAATAACTCTGTCAGATGTTAAATGACATTGTGAATTGCACAGGATAATCTGGATTTAGATGTTGTGTAACCACCTGTGCAATCTGTTTCACATAGCATGGCCTTGGCACATAGTTACAGTTTACCACATCAGTGAAATGAATCATTTAGTTGTGTTATGTGAACTGAGTAAAATCATGTTTGTAAGTCATATGTATATAAATGTGAAGGATTTAATCGAATTTCTTACGGATTGGATCTGGAAAGTAGCCTCGCCTTGTGAGCACAGGATCTCTCAAAAACAAATGTGGGTTGGAGCTGGATACCACCCACATTACTGTGGTGACGGACTGTTTGCCCTCACCCACACCTCCCCACCTGCCTCTTTGAATCGTTTGGTGGAGAATGTGGGCGAAATGAATAAATTAGACCACAGTCTTTTAGAAATGTAAACAAAGTTTTTGCTAGCTTCAGACACACACCTCCAACTTGTGATACTGCTCCTTTAGCTCCTAGGTGGTCACCTTAAAACAAAGTTAATTGAACAACTTAATTTATATGTCTAGAGTACACTTCTTCGGTCAGAGAACTTAGTGAAACAGTCATTTCTTAACAGGACAGTCTACAAGTATATTGAGAAGGTGTATTTAACTGACAAGTTGTAAGAAGTTCGGCTAAGAAGATAACACTTTTTGCAGAAATCCTCTAAATAGTTTAAGGTTTCAAAACTTTATCCACAAGGTTGATTTTCTGAAAATTGGCAACATTGAATGTTAAGCAGCTTTTTAATTTTTTGCTTTTATGTTCATTTTGTTTAAGCTTGGTACCTCTGCACAGTTATAGTAGCATTCATTGCATTAGTGTGCTGCCTATGTTTACTAATGTTGGTGAATCAGATTAGTTATAGTCGTCAAAAAAAGCTGAGTAAATATATAAAGATGGACATTTGAAGCTTTATTTGAAAACTTCAGTAGGAGTTGTGAAAAAAATGCCATTAGTAAAAGTTTTTTGCGTCTTGATTTGAAAAAATAACGTCATTGTGTGTTGGAAAAGAGAGAATTATTTGCAACTCTTGAGAGACAGCAGAGTTTGCAGATTGCTACTTTGACACTGATTGGTTTGTGGCGCTCATCCTTTTGTCTCCTTTCCAACCAGCATGAAAGTGAGTATGGTATCTACTCACAATAGTCCTCTGATCAGCAGATCTGCCTCTAAAAATATTAAGATTTGTGCTCTAAAACAGCAATAAAAACACTAGATGACAGTCTTTCCTTTATGTTCTTCTTGTTAATTACAGTCATGCATGATCGCTTTACTGGTCTGTTGTTTTTTTCACCATCTGCGTTTTCTAGATTAAGTCTACACATGTATGTGTTTATTTCTTTTGGAATTAGTGATGTTTGTCCCTTCATACCAAATCACCTTTTTTGCCTGTCATACCTCAGAGCAGAGTGTAGATACAGAAACACATGGTCGTTGCTGCTCTTTCCGTTTGCTTCTTTATCTCATGCTTGGGCTAATAGGTGGCTATTTGATCTGCTCTTCTGGCCCCTGAAAGATGAGTGGGGATGATAAAAAGGGCAGATCAGGGAGAAACAAATTCCCAGTGACAGATAAGAAGATTCTACAGGGTCAGGCTGTGAAAGAGGGAGATTTAGAAAGAAACTTCAGCAAGGATGATATAAAAGGGAGCGAGAAAGCACAGAAAGAGGTGTGGCAGTGTCTGTTGAAGAGCAGAGAAACTGTTTAGAGTGAAGGTGAATTCTGTCTAAATGGAAATTTCTGTGAGCTGCTGTGTTGTTGACTGATTAGATTGGAGGCTATGATGAGTGTGCCCGTAGTACAGAAAGCACACCAAGCATACACACGCACACATGCACACACAAAAAACGATCCATTTGTGGAGAAAAAAGAATGAACCTCGTTTCCTGTGCCAATCAACTTCCTGTTTCCTGAATGAAGTGTGATTTTGTTAATTCTCACAGTGATGCAAAGCATTCTGACTGCAAAACAAGTGATGAATGACGAAAAAGCAGAAAAGCTTTGTGACTTAAATGTAACAGGGTGTTTTTTTTTTCTGCTTATGTGTTGTGGTGCTTTTGTGGGATAAAAGCTTTAAAGGTCACATTTGATTGACTTTAGGTAGCATGTCACTCGTAAGGAATAAGGACCAATGTCATGAGCTCTTTCATGCTGTATCAGCAAGGCCATCTGGACCATAATGAGCTATCAGTGCTAATGGACTCACTGTCATTAACATCTTGGGCTGATATTCATCACAGTTACCATGTAAGATGTTGTCATCCATCATCACCATTATATTGTTATCTTCCATCTTCTATCTTGAATGTTAAATATGACTTCTTTTATAACATAATGTGCAAAGCATGCATAATTATATTATTATATTATAGTGCTTTTGTCTCATTTTCACTTTTCTCTTTTCCTCCTCATGTTCTTTCTTTCCTTCCCTCTCGTTTCCCCTCATTTGAACAGGATACTGGGCCTGTTTTTGTTCTAAACATTTGTAGTTTCTGGGGTGAATGACTCATGCCTCAATACAGCAACGCTCTAATCTCTTTCGTAATAGAGCCTCAGCTTTATAAAGACTGCAACATGCAGACGATGTTACAAACTCAGCGTTGCATCTGTGTGCCATCTGGGCTCCAGGATAACTTTTTTTAAACCATCCTATTGGCACCAGCCTTAAAAGCAGTTTTGAAAAACTGTCTCTAGGGAATATAAACTATTCCAAAAATCAAAACTTTGTTCCTTTACTTATAAATTTTAGTTGTTTGCGTCTGCTACTTCAAATTTAAAGTCCTTCTATCTTCTACCCCAAAACTGTACTCAGCTGATGAACTCTTAGTATGTTAATTTACTGTAATCTTTTTGTTGCAAACTGCACTGTTGAATGCTTCATGTTCCTCCTAACAGAACCTCTCAGTCTTTCTTTCCATGTAGCTGTTAGATTTGTTAGCAGGACACACTTGAAGGCTCCACAGAAACAAAAAACAGCTACTAACCGCTTTATTTCTGCAAATTTTAACAGAGATCTGTTGTTGTAGCAGTGCCAAAAAAAATGGGTGCTTCACCTTTTGGTACTAGGTTTGATTTTACTCCATCCTTTCAGATTTCAGCTGCATTCAGTTACAATTTTGCATAACATAAGGTCCAGCGCTGAGGAGCCAGCCAGAGATGATGACAGCATGAGAAGAAAAGCTCTGTTTTAGTCAGCGCTCCATTCACTTTGTAATTTTCTAAGCAACAGCTAAGCTTACATGCAAACACAGATATCCCTTTTATGGCAGTAAAGGATGGGACAGCATTAGTGTTGAGCCTTGGTAAGCATGCACACATGCAGAACATGCATGGTGTTTACACTTCTGTGTGCCTGGCAGTGAGGGAGAAAGCGAGGGAGAGGTTGGATGGCGTGATGTAGGCTCTTTTGAAAAGGATGCACGCCTCCAAGTGTAAACAGGCGATTGGTGTAGGTGTGCATGTGTGAACACAAGGGTTCACAAAGACGCCTGCGAGAAGAGGAGGAGAGAAAGAGAATGGAAAGAGAGAGATAGGTTCTTGGCAGTGTTGCAGAGTTGGGCTGATTTATCTTCCCACATTGTGACTCACCGTTTGTCAACCATAGAGTGTACATTTCAAAGCAACTACGAAAAGACAGAGAGAAAAAAGGGGAAAAAGCATGGAACAGGAGAAAGAAAAAATACAGCACAAGAAAATCAGAGCAAAAGAGTGAATTTCAGTGGAGAAAGTAGAAAGTAGGGCATCAACTTTTGTCTCGCTGTAGCACGCTGAAAAACAAAGCCAAAAACAGCACTGTATTATTTCAGTCAAAATGATTACTCAGGGTTTTTCTGTCGTGAAGAATGTGGAGTTCATGTCTAATTTTCAGTCTTTGGAAACCATTAGATAAATCCACTGTACGCTATCTTATTGAACGGTTAGGAGTATCCTGATCATAGTGTGTCTGATCGTTAATTAAATCATTATCATCAAACCTTTAAAATTAAGCTCCATGAGGTTGTGAAAATCCCTGATAAGATGTAAACATCACATGGCACTCTAATTGGATGAAGAACATGTTCACACAGCTTTAACATCAGACTGCTGATCCAAGAGCAGAGTGTAAGAACTGTACAGATAGGATATGTAAAACCTTGTTACACATGGCTGTGTAACGATACGTATGTGGGAGGACTGCAGTGTTTGGGTGACTGCCTGAAGCAATCACCATCATGTGAGCCAAGAAATAATGTGCCACTACTTGAAAATCTGTACAGTAAATACCTGGCAAAGCTACCTCACTGTTTTTGTGTGGTTTGAAAACTTCTCTGCATGTAGGATTAACAAAGGTATCGGAAGTTTATGTTATCAATTGAAAACATGCATGCATGCATGTTTCTTGATGTTTTTCTCTGCATCATCGCGTTTGTATGCAAGCAGTCATAGAGGAGCTTACATTTTTGAATCCAAGTGAGTCTTCACGTTTGTCTGATTCCTATTTCCCTCCATTCAGTGCTGCATATCTGACTGTTAAAAGCACTTTCTTGCACCACAGAACACTTAATGTCACCTAACAGAAATGCATGGCCACTGCTACCTAATTGCCTCATAGCGGTTCCATTTGTCTACCAACCAGAGGTTTGTTGATATTATTTATGTATGCAATGTGTGATTCTTCTACGATGAAAGAACTGAGGGCCACAAAAAGGGAGAAGTTTGTCCACTTAGCTGAGAGGTGAGAGCAGATGTTCTGATACACACCCTGATACAGACTTGAAGATGACTCAGAGGTTTATTAATAAACCTTCTCTAAGATAAACAAAACAACAGTACTTTACATAATCTGATTGAAAACGACATCTGACAGTCATTGGCTGTGCTCTCCCAACAGGTGACAAGTATTACAGCATGAGCTGTGCCACGTACAGCTTCCTCACTTCTGTCTGGCCTCAGAAGAGCAGGCTTAAATGTTTAAGGCGGAACTAACCCTGTTTCTATAGTAATGCTTCAGCATGCTGCAAAAGCCCAGCCTGTACATAGAGGCTAACATAGTTTTAATACAATAGACGTGCATGTAGCACATTCAATGATCCTCTGTAGCTCCAAGGGCAAACAAGATCCAACATCATCGGTTCAAATTTTTATTTTCATTTTCTTGGTGATGTCTTGATCTCCTTTCTGTGTGAGAGCTGCTGCTCACTCCTGTCAGCAGTTTTGATCATCTGGCAGAGGCTCCATTGAGTGATAAAAACATGATACACACAACTGTGAATGGATCACACAAATCTCACAGATTAAGCCTTAGCCTTGAGCAGAGACATGTGAGCACACACACACACACACACACACACACACACACAGAAACACCTACAGCCTGATTATTGGACTGAATTGCTGTTATCTTACTTTATTTATTGCCTTTTTGCTTATGGAAGCAGTGTTAAAGCTGTAAACAGCAGCAATAATATTTACACATACAATTTGCCTTTGAAAGAAGTGATGATGCAAGCTGAAGCGACTTGCTATTGCAAAAGTATTTACAAAATACATATTCATAGATCAAAATACTTTTTTGTGGACTTAAAAAGATAAGTAAGCTATCTATGTCATTTGTTTATGTTTACATCCATGCAATTCAGTCCACTTGTTGGAGTATTGGACTATCAGCGGAGTTATTATGTTAATATTGATGTTTTCTAAGTAAACAATCAACTGTGAAAATTCCATTTTCTCCTAAAACTAGACATCCCTCTTGCCTTCACAGCTCAAGGTTTACTTTGTAAACTTGATAAACAGCTTCTGTCAATTACAGAACTTCAGGAGCTACACATAAATTACACAGCTTGTTGTGCATTTCAGTCACGTCATGGACTTTTGCTACACTTAGTTTATATTTAGACTGGTCTATAATGAAATGTTTTTTTTTATCTAATTATTTTTGTTAATGTAGTTGATATGGCGAATCAACAAAATGTATTGGTTCAGTATTTAATTTTCTTTTGGTATATGTAAGTTTTGTGACCTAAATATAAGCTTTACAAAGTTAATCTACCTTCCTTGTGTTTGTTTGTGTTCCTGCAGCCTATTCTAAATTGAAGATGATTTAATAAGACTAAAATAATTTTAAAAAAGGTATGATATGAATCCTATTTTAAAAATAAGGGTCTGAACTATTGAATTGGAGAAACATTACACCTCTCTTAGTCCTGCTCCAGCCCTGTATCCATAGTTTTTTTTAAAATATGATTGTTAAAGGATCTGTGGTTCTTGTGTGAGGGCAAAAGTATGACAGAAAATGATTGGTATCTGACAAGCTAATGCTAACTTACAGCTAGCAACACGTAGCTAGCAAATTAGTAAGCAACCAAAAGCAGACTACACTGATAGGCATGTTTGTCATAGTGTCATAAACCAAATCAAAGGAAACAAAGTAATTTAATTAATTACAATTACATTCAATTAGTATTATCTTGTGGTCAGGAGTTGTTCATCTGATATTTCAAGAACAGGGATTCAGAGCTATGATTTAGCAGATTAAACAGAATACCAGAACTAACTCTATTATAAAAGGCCCCAGTTTGTGCAACTGACATGCCTTGACAACATCCAACTCAATCATAAAGTTCTTTAAGATCACAATTCATCATTTGCATTCAAACAAATAAACCAATAAATCTACAGTGAACAAACAACCTTTATAATACACAGCATGGCAGCATTTCTTCCGAACTCTTGTGAGTAAATGCGACTCCTCCACACATTAGCATGCGCACATCAACTCAGCTTAGTTCCATGCATTTAGGATTATATTTGTATATTTGCATTCAAAAATGTAAGTAGCAGCAAGAGGCCCCTAAGCTGTGTTTTGAAAGGTATTAAAGACATGTATTAATTTTCTGCTTTTTCAGACGCTCAAGGCGGAAAAGTGATTATGGGTCTGTTACCTAACATTAGGTTTTAAAATCTTGCTTAAGCTCCTTATTATACCTCAGCATATCACAAGGTTCGGCCTGAAATTTATGCAAGCTTCAGTCTATGTACAAACAGTAATAACAAACACATTTTGTGTTGTTTTTGCTCTACTTAACATCCCCCTCTTCTCCCCTCGTCTCAACTTTTTTCCTGTAAAGACAGTTTACATTGGTTCATGTACTGTCTCTCCACTCTTCTTGTAAATTCCTGTAAACTATATCTCCTTTACCGATTTGTTACCTTTTACCTTACTTTCTTCCACCATCATTTGTTAGCTACAATTTGCCCTGTTTCTCTACTTCCCAACCCCTCCATCCTTTCTTTCTTTCTTCTCATTTTGCATCTTTTAACCAAGTTTATGATAGCCATCATCATCTTTCCCTTTCTTACCCCAACCATCAAACTGTGTGCAACTCCACACAGCGTCTCTGCCTTGTTTGGGATGCATTAGGCCAAGCAGAGAGGCAGGCTAGGCTAGGTTACGAGTCATAATGATGGTGTGCCTCTATAAAAAGCCTGCAGGCAACTGAATCGATATCTCCAGTTGTCAAACTGCACCTTACCCTGAGAGCTGTGTTTCTCCAGGCTGCTATGTCTGAGCTCTTGCTTGTGTGTGCTTCTTGAATCTGTGCGATTATGTGAGAATCTTGAGTGGGAGTGCATGAACCATGTATTAACCGCTGTTACAATCCCAAGCTTGGGGAGAGGGGAGTTATATAAAAATAAATGGAGAAGATGAGGTGTCACTTTGTTCAGGAGGCTGTTTTAATTTTCTCTGGCCAAATATAAAAGCTTAAGAACAAAACTACAAACCAACCATCCCTATGTAGGAATAAAATTAAAATACTAAATAAACAAGCTTAAACCTAACCCTTTAGCAACACAAGAGAATGGAAAAGTCCATTATTGTTAATCCCCAACAGTCTGAGAGATATCCCACTGGACCAAAAGCCCATTTGTCTAACAGCTTGTTATCCCAAAAACAAACACACATACTCTGAAGGCCCATTGCCAGCCCTTACAGGTAGACCTAACTGACTTAAAATACTCACACATTTTAGCATCTACACCCTCACCCATGGGGGTGAGGGTGTAGATGCTAAAATGCTAAAATGTGTGACAGCTGCATTAATTTTTTGAAGCAGAAAACATTTCTGCCCTGCTTTTCACAGACCTGAAACAAACATATCTATGTGGCATAAAATACTGATCGAGCCCTTTTAAAAGAATATTCATTTTATACTGCTCATGAAGTAAATAAATATGTCATATACACACATGCACAGGCTAAGCTTAGCTTGTGCTGGCAGAATAATTTAGGGCCTTGTGTTGGTGATTGTGGCTGCAGTGCTAATAGTGCCATGAGAGGAAAAATATTTTTTCCCCCAGGGTTTGCTTTGTCAGGAATTGTGGTTTATTGAGAGTTCATATTGAGGGCAGTGAGCCACGTCTGGCCATCTGTGCCTGATAAAGGAGCTGATTTGTTGAGTCTGTGGTGTTTATTTATTTAATCAGTGTTCATAAGGCCACCACCTTGGCCACCATGATTTATTCGCCAACCTGTATGACGGCTGCATTCTGTACAAGACACTAAAGACAAATATCACACCAAATTATTTTTTGTGCTTAACACATAGTTTAACAGATGGTATATACTGTTATTGGAAGTATGTTCTGCCAGCCATACAAAGACTTTATTAGTGGCAGAAGCATGTGGGCTTGTTATATATGTAAATTGCAAATTCAATTGAGTTTGCAATCGAACCCTTGATTTGACATTTTTAAAGGCCCTAAATCTGATCAGTCCATCTATCTTAAGGTCTGTCAGGCTGTTGGTGCAGAGGACATAAAGGTATGTTTGCCCATTTGGATGTAAACCTTCAGGACAAACAGTAAGTGCGCATCAAATGAGTGCAGACAAGAGTTACTAGTGACTTACACCCACAAAGATGGAAGCAGACCAAGAAAGGATTCATAAATAAATATATACCAGTGAGAAATCTGTACAAGCCCAATAAAATCCACTGAATTTTGGCATATAGGGTTCAATGTTTCTGCAGACATGCTTTCAGCTTCTAGTAGACCAATTGCAGTGCCTCAAAGCAGGTTATCTGCAGGTTAATTACTCACTGGGCTGCTCATTAAGACGCAGCCAAGAGTGTACAAATGGTGTTCAGCCTGGGCATATGTGTGTGTGTAATTGCTTATGCATAATAGTCATTCTTGGCAGTGTTGTAAACCAGTGGGCCATGCAATACCACGTCACTGACATCCAAAGGATATAAATTTTTATGCAAACACACCCAAATAATGCCATTAATTTAGGTTGCTGGAATGTTTTTCTTTGTCACAACAGACATAATACTGCTACTACTGATAACAATAATAATAATAATAATAATAAGAAGAAGAAGAAGAAGAAGAAGAAGAAGAAATTATAATAATATTTATAATAATAATAAAAAAAATGTAAGAAACTATA
Organism: Ctenochaetus hawaiiensis; assembly: GCA_029783645.1. Taxonomy (NCBI): domain Eukaryota; kingdom Metazoa; phylum Chordata; class Actinopteri; order Acanthuriformes; family Acanthuridae; genus Ctenochaetus; species Ctenochaetus hawaiiensis. The sequence continues at coordinate 16,931,734 of JAPZDY010000005.1, forward strand.
GCTAAAGATCGAACTCCTAAAGCTTTTAATATGAAAAACAGAGTATACCAACAAAAATGTTGTTCTTGGTATGAAAAAGTTGTTGATGATTAACGTAAGGAAGAAACTATTTTAAAATAATATACAGATAATACAAAGGACATTTAGAGGTAGAAACCAAACACTAGTCTTGACCAGTCAGATATAGACTGTGGCCTGTGTGTCATAGAAATAAATGTGAGGATAAGCAGACAGCAGATGTGCTTTGGCATTTTAATCACAATGATGTGAGACATTCAGTTACATGCAGATATCTTTAAACTATGCGAGCCTGATCAAAACAGATGCCTCCCCTCTCTGCTCCTATCACATCAGAGGAGAGCAGTGAATAGAGGTTTCTGTTGTTGTTAACAGACAAAATCACAGCCTGATCTTTACACCAATAAATGGCTTTTTGGCGTGTTAGATTTATTTCTTTGTCAAAATATCACATTTGAAGAAGTTATTCAAGCTGCTTGGAGTGGTATTATATAGAAATCCACACATCGGCTTAGAGAATTTTGTCTTTTAATAGTTAAAAGAATTGTAAGGCAGAAACAAACAGAAGTTTCAGCTGTCAGCTGTGTGACTGAGCAGCAGCTTTCATCGTGGGAAACAGCTTTTCTCAGTCATAAGTGCTGCTTGGCACCACAGCAGCCAAAACAGAAGTAGAAGATGCCGCCATGCCACAGTAAACACCATTAGCAATGGGTATCTCCTAAATGAAACACTAGGGGTTTATAGACTCGCATAGTAATTACAAGCCTGTAAGTCTCACACACACATACATACAAAAGTTCAAACTCAGCTAAATAGAAATAAAACAACATTTGCTTGAAACCTTTTACTATCTTTGGACAAGCTACTGTTCCTCACAAACGGTCATGGCCTATCACAGCCACCTCCTCAGATGACCCAGAGCTAATACCCAATCATATTAGCAACCATATGTCTGACTGACTGAAACAGTGCCTGTTAGAAACCTCCTTGTGATTACTGGAGCAGAATACATTTTCCTTTGTCATGTACTTTTTCAGTCAGCTAAAAAGCACAGATAGTCAGCCAGATATGAAGTCTGACTAACACAAGGAAGTAACTTTAATTGGCACAGGCCATAAAACACCAATGAGAAATCTCCTTTCAGTTAAGTAATTAGACAGTCGCAAGCTGAAAGTGACAGAACTTCGCTCTACTGCTAAAATCAGATACTTAGAGGAGACATAATGTTGAGAACCTCTGCCATTGTTAAAACTGATCTAAATGTATATGGACTTCTGATATGGTCTTGTTGGAAACCTTTTACAGCGTTCTTGAAACACATTGGCTTCAAATTACTTGCGACCTACATTTGTCGCACGGTATGATCTGCTAACTGAAGTAAACCTGAGACTATCTTTTGAGATTTAAGATTAAGGATTATTTGAACATAATTTTACAACACAAGGTTATAGAATATGTGCCTGTGTGTCTTTCATTTTATCTCTTAAGGTTAATAAGTCATGTCTGACAGCTTCTGCATGTAAAAGATTGAGACCTCATGAAATTTTATGAGAATGCAGCAGATTTGTCAGCCAAGTCTGTTGGCACTGTTGATTGCAAATGTACAGAGATGTAAAGAAAATGTATCAACACAAACAGCCAGCCAGCTACTCACACAAATACACGCGCAGAAACAAATTTGCACACACTCTGCACACACACTATTTCTGTATCCACCCTGCTATGAGATGTTTATACTCTAATCTAAATTGCCCAGCTGTGTCCCCACTGCTCCACCAGCATTATTAAACACACACAAAACAGTTATTATACACCCCATTTACACGCATGCACAAAGAGAGGGAGAGAAGAGAAACGGTGATGGAGGCAGAACAAGAGTAATTCATATGGGGATGAAGGAGGGTGTGGATGGGGAGATAGAGGGAGGATGAGTGAAAAGCAGGTCAATTAAATTGAGAAACCAGGTCTAACTTTGGGATCAATTCAAATGAAAACCATGTGTGGTGCAGTTTTGAGGAATTGCTTGGCCTTAATTGATATTTAACTTCATCAGCACGTCAGCATTTAGAGCAACAACCCAGCTGAGACTATTTAAGCTTCTGCTTGTAGAAAAACATGATCATAATATCTGAATATGAGTTTGCCAGAAACTTTCAACTTGTAACCATATAATATATTTGGGTGAAAATGAGGATACCAGAGGAGGGGTGTAACAAGTAACCACCACAACAATGCTAGTACACTGAGACGCTTGAGCAACCATGAGTCAAAATAAAAACATTTCAAAGCCTAGAAGTGCTTGTTCTTAGTGGAATAACCATTCTCACACAGCTTAAAAACACAATCTGAAAAAGAAGTAGAGGCTCGTGCAGCTGTCAGAAGAAAGCAGCTCAGTTGTGATGATGGCTGTAAATGGCTAGATGGATGGAAATGATATTTGTTGATGAGGTTGAGAGTCAAATTTGTAATAAAGTACATGAGTTTAAATATCACAAATAGCAGCAATTTTACAAAACCAATCGTGTGTCTTCATCCTGAAGCAGCATTAAGTCTCATCTGTTGATGGCATCATTTTCTCCTTTTCCAAATTCATGAATTCTTCACATCTGACCATACAGATCATAGAATATTTAAAAGGTTGCATTTGTTAAGAATGAGAAAGTATTTAAAAAATAACTGGAATCATCTGATGGTTCAGATTTTTGACAGTTAATTGTGACATGCTGCTGACAGTAGAGGCTTTATAAACTGACAGAAAGACAGTGATTAGACAGCAGTCAGAGAGCAGCTGTGCCTGCACATAATAGAGGGGAATATCACAAAGGTTAATCCTGTGTTAATCCAGTTTAACACTGAATCCAGCCTCATGGTGTTGATAAATAAACCTTTGAGGGATTTACAAAACACAATAATTCAGCTGAGTAATGCAATTATCATATGTTGAGGGTAAATTCTCAAACTCAGAGACCCAGATTAACAATGTCATAGCAATCATCACATCATCCAATAACTTAGTGTATCCTAGGAACGGTTATGATTTTCAATATACGGACTGCACCCCCTTCCACCAATCACAAATATGGACAATTCACATGTGTTAAGAGGGAGATGTTTCCTTTCACTTTATTATTTATTTCAGATACATAAACCTTTATTTGAACGTTAAATTACAAAGGAGAAATTTAGGTAATCAGAATCAAACAAATAATGCAAGCTGGCTATTACAATCACAGTCATTGAATTATTCAGACATTGTAGCAGCTGTTTTTTTACCCCTAAAAAACAAATTTCAGCCAATTTTGTACTATTGTTGTATTCTGTCACTTTTTTTCCTAGCCGTCATTCAGTATAATGTGAACCGTAACACTATTCATTTCTAATGGGTTATATTTGGTGAAAAAAAATGTAAATGCGAAGTTGGGATGCGAATGTGAAATGGTTGTTTTTGTTTTTGTAATAGCAATGTTTAGATCTGAGGTATAGTATGTGCAGAATGTGATAACACACACACACACAAACACACAGTCCATATGCACACACTCAGACACATATACATAGGGTGTTGATGTACACACACTTAAACAGAAATACGAAAATGGACGCACAATACAGATTTTCTTTTTCCAGATAAACACTGGAACACAAGCACTGTGCACATGGGAGATGTTCATCATGTGCCCCATGTGTTATCACACTAATCAAGGTGGTGTTAAATGAGGCCGAAAATATGTTTCTAGCCATCATATCACACCATGTAACCATAAGGTGTTTTGACATAGAAATTACACATATTTACTCTGCTCCCACTCCTCATATCCCAATGCTTTGGTAGGAACATATTGGCATTGCTAATTTTAGTTGTAATATTATAGGCTTTTTACCATGAAGTTACCACATTGTAATGGATACAATAAATATCACGCATTCCACTGTCTTTCCCCCATCAAATCCTCTAAACAGTTTGTTTTTAAAACCAAACATGTAAGTGTTGCGGATTCGACAGAGCAGGATGAAAATACCAGGTGACTGCAAGGAAACCTGTCACGGTCAGATTCAGCTGTCAGGACCTGAAGGGAAACCAGACATGACAGACTGTACCTGAGTGGCTGCATCATTCAACTGCAAAGACACAACCTATTTGGTCTTTGTTAGCCTGGTCTTGTGGATTTCAGATTAATATTAAATGAACAATGTCATGACATCTGTCACTCTTTTTTCTACCATTTCTTTCCATGTACTCTCATGTGACTCATCTAATTTCATCCAGTTAATGCCACGGCAGTTAGATATTACATAAAGGAGGTGTTGAAGGTTGTTTTTTTATTCACTTAGTCATCATTATACTTGACAAGGACTTGAGCCGTGCTCGTGGGCTGCATTCTTCTCAGTTTTTTGTTGTTAAGTTTAACATGATTTTTATTGTAAAAAAAAGGAAATAGATTCAGCTGAAAAGGAAAGATCCTTTTGAGCTGAAACAACTGAGCTGAATTTGGCTTTTGGTTGAACCACAATGATTGAACTGAAAGAGTAGCTCTGATTTATTAACTATAGAACTATATTTACTGTCTGCAGTGTTATTTGTGTGTTTGAATTTAGAGTGTGACTTAGTGTACACACTACTGTTAAAGGAAATGTGAAAATTCCTACAATGCACATTGTTCATAGCATAAGTGCTACTTCTGTTACTAGTGCCACAATGCAAAGCATCATAAGATAAAAGGGACTTGAAAGCTACGCTGTCAGCGGTGATACACAATAATGATGGCTAAGTGTCTCAAATCTCTACAGCTCCTCATGGAATAAACTGCAGAGGGTCTCACACCTGCTCATACCTGAAAAACAGGTACAAGTTGTCAGGAGCGAAGAAGTGATCTAGTAGACTATCTGCCGGAAGAGCACGCCAGGATGCAATTTTTTTGTCATGTGCATAGTTGTTGTCAAACAAGTTGAAATGTGAGAACAAAGAGTGGTGCAGATGAACAAAGAGTCTAAGTGCAAGTTAAACACAGATTTGTCACTTTTTCCTCAAACATCTGATATTTTTCTCGAACGTCCAAACTTTTATTTGCCATTAAAATTAGCTGAGTGATCCATACTGACTTAAATGTTTGCATAAATAATGAAAGGATGGGCAGTTTTAGCCCAGCATTCAGCAATACAATTCAGATGTTCTTCTTGTTCATCCACTGCTGTTTTGCTCATTATTCATGCAACATAAACAAAAACATACATTGTTGTTTCTAGCAATGGACTTTCTCCATGTATTGTCTTCCCTGATGAGACAAACACATGCTCATGATTGGAGCCTTTTGTGTGCAGATCTAGATTCATGTATGAAACTAATTTGTCTGTTTATCCACAGCAGGCTCAGTTGGTGATAATTTATCGAAAAATTGTAATTATATGAGCTCTATTGTTGTGGCAATGCAATCACGAAGGTGTTGTTATCTTAAAGCAGCAAAGCAGCAAGTAGAAAACACAACCCCGTCAGAATACCCTAAAGCCAAAACAGCCACCCCAATTAAATAAAAATAAAGCAGATTTGTGCCTTATTTTCACATGTAACTGTAGACCAAAGCACATGAGCTCGAGCTTTCAGTCATGTGCCTCAAATAACAAGAGCTTTTTTGTTAGTGAAATATTATTAACAGTCAGTACTAATGAAATATATATAACACATGATGTATCAGAGGTTTCTGTTGCTCAAGTTAAGTGCTGGAAAATAACATCAGAGTAAGAAATAATGATAGTAAGTGAATGATAATGATGACAGAAGAAAGGATTCTTGCAGTATATTTTCCACGGTGATGTTAACACAAGCAAGATGAAGATCCACTTATTCATGAGTGATCTCAGTTCACATCATTAAGTTATCAAGCATTTCTTTTGACAGTTAAATATTTCCCACCATCTTTTCTTATAAAGCTCACCACTCCGGCTAAACTCAACCATCTGAAACTTACAAAGCTCCATGCATATTACAGTCACATTACTTTTAGCATTTATTTAAAATTTCTGTATTAAAATGTTTAAACATGCTTACCTTTATTATATATATTTATTATATATTCTGTTGAGTTGTGTACTCACATTATCCCAAATGTTTCCAGCGGTGTAAAGACTCAAAGAAATGCCTTATTTCAATAAAGAGGAGAGAGAGAGGAGAGAGAAAGGAAATCAGCAAACATGACTAAACGGAATTTGACTTAAACTTAAATAAAATTTGCATGTTTGCAAACAGTTCAGCCTGAACCACGTTAGTTTCTTTCTGAATGGTGGCTGTTTAACAGTGAATAAACACATCCCATGATCCCGGGCTACCTCGCAAACCTCATCGTTCATGTGCGTCAACCGTTTACCCCAGAGACAGCTGTGCATGTTAAGCAACATGTGTTTTGATTTCAGTTCCTGACTTTTATTGGCTGTCCCTTATTGGTCTTCACAATAAAATCCGTCAAATACACCAGGCAGACCCAGCAGTTTCTAATTGGTATTCTCTCCAGTCAGCTGGCAGCAGTACAGTACTTGTATCCTGTATGGATGAAGGCGACCTCACCTTCACATCAGCTTTGTGTATTGACGGCATCTTATGTGTTTTGATGCCCTCCTGAGCGTGATGTGAATTTGAAAAGCGTGTGTACAAAGACTCAGCTGTCAGGGACAGAAAGATGCAGACTGACAGAGAGATGATTTAAGTCTGTCTCCAACCATTCCCTTTCATATTAACCTTTGAATCACTCACACACTTAGCACACACACACACCAGTTCCCCTTGCTTGAGTGTCTTCCCTCACAGATGGTCATTGCATTTTAATTCACCCCCCCCCAGGTTTTCTGGCTCCAGTGCTGATTTGCTGAAATCTTCCACAAACAATCAGTCTTATTCATTTCACAAAAACATGAACTACAATCAAACCAGAGTGAGACAATTCAGAATACTATGCAGTACATATTTTCAAAAGTACAGATACACTTACGAACATTTTAATTCTGGTCAAGTTACCCAACGATACAGGAAATGCTGCTTGAAATGTTATGATTTCTGTGACACTGAGAAACTTTGTGTGACATCGTCCATTTTTCCCATAGAAACATTTCACATGGAAAACCTTCAAAATGATCATCAGGAATATTGTTTTATTGTAAAGAGTGGGAAACAAAACAACTAGGTGCAGAAAGGACAAACAACAAAAACTAGATTAGTAAACTATATTAACTTCTCTTTGGATATAATGGAATTTGAGGCCTCACAAAATGTGGCCTTAGTGCTCATTCCAAATTCTTGCAACACCAGACAGCTGTTTATTTATTACACCCAAATTTTTTACCCAGGTTTATCTGATTAGATATCTTTTACCAGTTGTGATAATTTACCATCTTTAATTTTATAAATCTTACAAAAGTTTTTATACCTATCTATTTGTTTGTTGGTTTGTTTTGTTATTTTTCCCTTTTCTTGTCCAAGTCACTGTGTTAGTATTCAAAGAGAAATACATACAGAAATACTGCTTGAAGAAGCTGACAGACCTGTTTGTTGTTGTGCCCTGTTTTATTAACCACAGGTCAAAAAATTGATTCTGCTTTTAAAGTGGTGGCTCAGTGTGGGAGCAGGAGCACAAAAGGCCCCTCTAACAAGTAACCTTGATTATTTGGTGTTTGGTAATTTTTTCCTTTTTCCTTTGCCCCCCCAGTTGATTTGGGTAAAAGCAACAGTGTGCTCTTTGCTTTGAGCTGTGAGTGTGTGTGTCTTTGCTTGCGTAAACTTTTAAACCTGCTTCAAAATATTATCACATTCTCCCAATTTAATTTTCAAGGACTTCAGTTTTAGCCTGCATTCATTTGAAAATTCTTTATTGAAAGTCATGGTTTTCAAAAAACTCAAAGATAAATTATCGTCAATAAATAAAATAAATGTTAAAAAAATATTAAAAATTAAGACATTTTTTTCTACAAAAACACTTCTCCTTAAAAAGCTTAAATGTGTTTTGCACACTGTAAATTGTATGTTCACCAATGTTGATGCCAAGTTAACCCTGAAATATACCGTAAAAATGTTAAAAATCTATTGGTCACATCCTATTCACTTGGGCATTTTCCCAAAAGTTAGGGATTACTTCTAAAACAAGGCTGAAAGTGAACTTGTCCTGGGGTCATAAGCAGCATTTTGAACCGTGAACTGTCTGAGTCTTTCCTCCCCAGTGCACCTGAGCCCGCCTCAACAACTCACCATATCAGACTCAATGGCTGCTGCTGCTGTAGATGTGATAAGTCAGTCTAGCAAGACTGTCTGGATGTTTCTGCCCTGTTGATTTCAGAGTACATTGTGAAATTGAAATGAGATGTGCTCACTCTGCATGCCGTCAATCTGCTGGATTTCTGATTGAGTCGTCCAGCATATCTGCTGGATGTAACACATTACTGAATGCAGCGAGTGTTGCTTGTGGGGAAGACAAACTTTTTGGTGTTTTTCAGATACACTGTCCACATTAACATAGACTAATGTCAATAAACTATTAATATGTTAAAATGTCTTGCTAACACACATATCTGTCCACAGTAGATTTGAACCCATGCTCATATTGTATTTTCATTAACACAGGGTGTATTATTTTGTTTTTTTGCAGATAAATATTCTTTGACTGCACTGTCAGACAACTGAGCAAATATTCATGGCTTTGGACTGTTACACAATCACCTTGCCTTGAGCTGTTTGCAAGGTTTGGGAGGCCATTGATGCCGAGTTAGGTGGACAGAAATCCACAAAGGGGGAGCAAGGAGCCGCAATCTAATTTTTTGATGGGAACACTTGTACATTTCATTTGCTCATGCGGTCATACGATGCAGCATAAACGTAAGATGTTTCGTGGAGGCACACAGCCATGAGGGGAGTGTTTCTCTGTCACTATTCAATTACATTTTTACAATGCCTTCTTTGAGGATAAATTATTTAATCTTCTATTATTTATTTTAACTCTGTAAGGTGTAATGTAATGCATACAAGAAGCATGAAGCTGGAAATTTTATGCACTTCAATACTGACTTGTTTTAATTAGTACTGACTGTTATATAGCATTGTGAATGAAATGTCAAAAATAACAAAATTATATTTACTTTTGAGACAAAACAGGCTCACTTTGTTTATCACAAGACTAATTATATGCAGTTCTCGTTGTGCTTTGAGCACAATGTGTTGCCAACATTGTGCATTCTGAATAACCTATGGTGAGTAAATAACTCCGGTACCAGATCCAACTGGTTTTGTTTGCATGTTGTGTCATTTCCCCCTCCTGCTGATTTCCACCTGCTTTGAAGGATGTTCTTGGGGATTTTACTTCCTCATCATTCTAACCAAACTGCATATAGATTTATGTGCTGATCACAAGGCTATTTCTGTACACATTCAGTGAATGTAGTGTTCATAAGTGTTGTAATAATGTGAGGATCTGCTGTTTAGTCTACACTGGAAAATTACACACTAAAAATTTAAAAAAGCTGCCAGAAAAAACAAAGCACAGGACTAAAGAACGTGATATAATAAACATTTCAGTTGCCATCTAACAGCTTTGAGTGAGTACAATATGATTAATATTTATGATTTAAGTTTATACTTTGTATACAACAGAAAGATCAGCACTCCATCTTTCCACCAAATAACAAGTAGCAGCTTACTGTTTTACATTTCATGCTGTCATGCCTTCTCAGGGCTTTTAGGCTGTTAAGTTTGAAATTTAGCCAAAAGGTGTATTAGCTGAATAGCACAAACAAGCTAAAGAATCAGGTACTGCATGGATAGACAGGGTTTCCATTGTGGTGCTGGATGTATCAAACTGGTTTGTCACTTGTTGAGAGGCTTGCTTCAGAGAGGAAAGTGTCCCTGGGCTTGATAACAGGACCAGCTACTTATATTATCACCTTTATAAATCTGTCATCTCTGGAACACTGAATTGATTTCATTGAGTTAAGTGTTTCTGCTTATTTTAATGAGCCAGTTGTAATTTAAAACAAACAAGATTAGGCCAGGTATTAGAGAAGAACCTGGTCAGTTCCTGCATGATTTGCATGGCTGTTAACAGCATATGGCTGCCAGTTTATCAGGTTCCCCTTGCTCAGACAAATGTAGTGATACAGCACTTCTGCAGCAACATTTAGGTTTATGTGTTTTTGTTGTTTTAGAGATTAATTGACTCAATAATGATCACTTTGGAGGTTGTAGTATATTGATTTGTCCACTGAGAGCTGTTTCGAATTTTTAGTCATTGACATAATTAAGGCGGACAAAATGGAAACACAATCACAGAATCATGATATAAATGGAGATTAAAAGGTGGAATTCTTAAGATGGCTGTTTGCTGTTGAAATACAATCAGCATTCAAGTTTCTGAACCATTTTTAGTGACAACACAAAGCAAACGAACAGAGCCTTTGCAGTAGCTCACAGGTTTTGCTCCTCACCTGGGTTTGCACGGATGTTTTGCTTTGAGCTTGACTTCCCTGAGGTGGCCAGAGAAGCACAGCAGGGGGCGTGTCAGCAATCATCAAGCATCACAATATAGTTTTTTTTTTAAATACAGTCATCCTTTATAACCGGATTTGACATTGCACCACCTGCCTGCTTGTACCAGGCCAATGGCGTGAGTTGCTTGTAGCATTTTGTGCCATTTCAGCTTGTGTGCAACCACAGTTGGTGCAAGATACATCCTGAAAGGACTGTGGCAAAGATTTAAATACAGGAAGTAAAGAGGAAACAAAAACAAATTCTAAGCCATTTGGTCTTTTAACCCCCTCTCTTACTTTAAGAGCCTCAAGTGTTGAATGTTGAGTGTTGTCTTTCTTGTCTTTCCCACCACAATCACTGACACATACATGTGTACTACTTTTGGCAGCATTGTGCTAATATGCTCTCACAACACATCCGTACACTTCCTTGACTTTTGATGTCATCAGACTAGGACGACCTGGGGTGGATTGCTACTGTCAGCATGAGAGCGGAGCTGCTGTTCTTCAGCTGCAGTTCCTCATCAATGAGGTAAGCTGGACTCCATTACAATCCTGTTATTTGAGCATCATGTAAAGGTGGAATTTTATAAAGCTGTTCTTGTCACACTTTGAACACCTTAAATTGCCACCATAGTTTCATTTACAGCAACTGGTCTCATCTTATGATATACATTTCTTCACACTGTTGAGCCTTTAAAATTTAGTATTTTGTTGGAAAACTCAATAGTGGGCAGCTGTGGCTGAGGAGACAGAGTCAGTTGTTCCCTGATCAGAAGGTTAGTGGTTTGATCCCCGGCTCCTCCAGCCTGCATGCAGAAGTTTCTTTGAACAAGATACTGAACATTGTGGAGTGGACAGTGGAGCCTTGAAGTGTCTAGTATCCAGTCTTATTGGGTTGTTTTCTAAATCATTTATTAACTTTCAATTGTTCTTTGTGAAATCACAGATGTACCTGTACTCAAACTAAATAATTGCATGTCTGAAGGTAAATGGATAATCTAACAAGTCTTACGATGTACAGCATGTCCAAAAACAGACACGTTCAAACATTTCAATCTTTATCATCAGTGCTGCAGCTGTGAAATAGCCTAAGTGGATCTCTGGTGATCCAGTGGATGTGAACAGGTTAAATGTTGATTATGAACATCAAGGACTTTTTTTCTTTTTTCCTCTGCCTTAAAAAAACAATTTTTTCTTCACATCTTTGCTTTTCTGCTGACAGACCAGCACTGTGTGGGCTGACACATGGCAGTACTCTGCGTCAAGTAGTTGATTTTAGGACTTACAGCGGCTTTGTCAGTGCAGTTCGATGCTACATCTTGTTTACTAACGGTGCTGTAGGTGTTTAAGAAGAAAGAGGGGGCTCTCTAAAAAGCAGAAGCCGAGTCAAACAGGTCTGGAAAAGCATGATGCAATTTCTCTTTCTGTTTTTTTTTCTTCTTTCTGCTGAAATCCAAGATCTTTACCTGCCTCCCTTTTTTCTTTACTCACTCCATTTCTTTTTAAGCCCACCGGCTCTTTCAGCCCACTCCTCCGTCACTCATTGGCCTACTTATGATGTGTCTGAGGTAAATGGAGGTGGATAGGCCCGAAGAGGGTTTGTGCGGGTGTTATTTTTCGACAGGTCTCTGCTTTGTATGTGTACCAGTATGTGCGTATGAATCTAAGGATGTGTGTAAGCGCTGAATCGTTTGTGTAAGAGATTCTCAACAGTGTGTGAGCATGAATGCTATAACACTATCCAGGTGCAACTTGTGTAACTGGTAGGTTTATAAAAGTATGCATGTGCGTAAGTTGTGTGTGTAGTCAGTAGTTTGTCTTTTTTGCATATTTATCCTAATATTTTGTTGCTTGCCCCACCTGTGTCTCAAGGAGCGTTTATAGTCTGTGTGACTCCTCTTTGTCCTTGGTTTTGGATTTTAACGAAACTTAATCTTAGTTAATTTATTCCTGAGCAGGTGTTTCATGTTTTCCTCTTTTGTTTCACCACATGACAATTTAGCATTACAACGTGGGTTTCTGCCCATAGTACACGAGTGTGTGTGTGTGTGTGCTACATGTGTACATACACACTCCTCACTGGTCTCACTTGCATTACCGAACCCACACAGTGACCAGGTCCTCTCATCCTTTTGACAGAGTGACTAATAGCAGTGCTGTATGTCAGTGTCCTCTCTTGGATTCGGTGTGTGGGCTGTTGGCTAACCCGCTAATGGCTGACTTGAATATTCAGACCAGACTCTTGACATTCAGTGAAGTGAAATGACTTATTCCCATTAAACGAATGAACTCATAAAAAGGGCCACTTATTGCAGGTGCATATGAATGACAAAATTGAGCATTTATTTATGGTACCTACCTTTCCTGTATCAAACATATCTCTATTCAATGCATCAAGTAGTCAGTCTTCTTATTATGTCGTCATAATTTCATACCATGTCATCCTCATAAGCCTCTCTCTCTTGTTATTGTATGCATATTTTTTTTCTGTCATTGTGTCAGCGGAGGGTATAAATAGGTTCATTAATGTCTTTGTTTGCCTATTCTGCATTCATTATTTTGCTTGATGAATAATACATCTAAAGAGACTGAGGTGGCTGCTGAAGGTTGTCAGACGAGGATAGACGGGGGAAGAGATGGGACAGACAGCTCAGGGGAGGGACAGGTGAGAGGCATTGTTGGATGGGTATGCAGGAGATTTGCTACCGTGTTTATTTCTAAAGAAGAAACAGTCTTGTATCATTGGTAAACTTATGTCCTACAACAAACGTTAAAATCTCAAAAAGCAGATTCTATTCACCAAGACTCGCTTAAAGTCTGGTCGATCAGACACTGAACACCAAAAAGAACAGGAGATATTACTGCTTTAAATTGACAAGGGGAAGAGATATTATGTTTTCTAGGCTCTTACACAGAAAGAGAAATCAGTGTTGGAATTGTAATGACAACATGTAGAAACCTTAACTGCCATGTCCATCTTTCCAATGGCCTGCCAGTCAAAACGTTCTTCATCAGGTTCAGAGCTGTCAGTGTTGACCTCTTACAGTCTCTGCCTGCCACATAGCCTCTCTGCTCCTAAAATTTAGCCAGCTAGCTTGCCTGCAAGCATCTGGATAGCTGCTGTTAGGTTAAAAAGTGGACATGATTTTGAAAATTGAAAGATCTGTCAGCAAACCACAAAAAGCTAAACTCTAGCTCACGGGTCAGTACAAAAAGCATAAATTTACCAACACACATTTTTTCAAAAATTTTTCCTTGTATTTTTATTTTTGTATTATCACCTCTCCATGGTGAATTCACATGTCCATCTGGGAAAGAGCCCATAGACAGAATTTGGAAGGAGCAGGTTGCTTAAAAAAAGAGGTATGAAGGTGACTGGACAAATGTTCTGTCTGTCACATTCATTATTCCTGCCGGAGCCAGTTGGCAGAAGAACAAAAACATAATTTCCATCAAGAAAAGCCTTCAATGCCATTCTTTGCTCTTCTTCTAATGAGGAAATGTTGGCCAGTTCTGATAAAACTGACCAACCAATCTGGCTGGAGCTTTTCCTGATGGACCTGCAAAGTTTCAGACTTGGGATCTCAACAGTCCAGCTGCCTTGGAAGGTTAAGAGGTCTTTGGCTTGGAAAAGAATGCAAACTCCTGCTATAGACAGTGATTTCCATTTTACAAGTTTACACAGAAGTTCACAAATAGAGAACTGTTCAGTCGATGGGGTTTAGTAACATCTTCCTGGCTATCAATATAAAATCTTTGGCAGGTATCACTGCTGACTATCACCATTGCTGTTATTTGAATTCAAATACACATAAAAGCACCTAAAGTTATTTTCTACATGTTTCTGTACTTCATTTTCCCTCAGCTTTGCTGATTGTCATTTCACCCATGCAGCATACTGTACCTGCGCTTGGTCGCCTCCTCTGTGTTGCCATTGAGACATCAAGATAATTGGATTGGTGGACCCAACTGTCACCCTGTCTGCCTCTCACATACCCTTTTCTCACTGTCTGCTATGATTTCTTCATTAGCAGCTGCTCCACCACCTCCTCTCACTTCTTCAGGTGGCAGAAACAAACTTCACCAGCGTTGGACAGAATCTACAAACCTATCTATTGTGCAGTGATTATCAGGGCAAAAAATATTACTGCTCAATTATTCAATGTTTTTTATTGATATTGTTAGCTCAGTAGTGTCAGCACAACGTTTATAATGTATATAATTTGCAAGAAAATCTTCATAAACTTGTGCCAGGAATGTGATACCTTGAAAAAGTCATTGAGATGAAGTAAAATTATAAACTAAAATAACCAGAAATAATTTAAATTTTTTATAATTTATCTGTCTCTTTATATTTTTATAGTCTTTCTCATAAATTAGACTGACGTCAAATATGAGAGTCAGTGTCATGACAGAGAATCAGTTGGACAAACATGCACTCAGATTAACTTATTCTGGTAAGTATTTATGATGCCACCAGAAATGGAGTCAAAAAAAAAAAAGAAATACTGCCTACTGTGGCTTTAAAATAAAAATCTCTTCCCTGTGATCATTCACATTTAGTCGAACCACAAATGTTTGTTCTAACTTTCTTACTTTAATGATGCTGCTTTAGGATCCAGGCAAAATGGAGCAGAAAATCCAGAAGGAAAGAAATTCTATCAACATAAAACAGTTTCAATCAAATTACATTTAAAAAAATCTAGGTATGGGGTGAAATGAAAATAAAGGAATTAGATCTTGTATCAGATATTCTAATTTCCTGAAAGTGTCACATTATCATCACCCCATCAGTCAGATTTGACATGGCTAATGAGCAGGATAGCTTTCTCTTCATGTATGGAGAGAGAGAGAGAGGCATTAACAAAAGTGGATAAAGTAGGCGGAAAATGCTCAAATAATCATGTTTGTCATTAAAGCTTCTTTGCTGTTGAAATAATTTAGGAAGAGCAGTTATTTGTCTCCTAAATGAGGCTTTATTGATCACTTTGCAAATTGGCTTTTGTGAAGTAGCTGTCATGTTAAGTGAGATGTAAGAGCTGCAGATGGCACTGAATGAGTGTTTTCCCTTAAAACTGAGACCAAGTTATGTGCCATTTTTAAAAAAACATTAAAAGAGTTTGTGTGTTAATAATGAAAAGCAAACTGATAAAAAATATTCAACTCACTGTCGATTAAAGTGCCATTCAGTCTCATATTTCCCCTTACATTATTAATGTACCTTACCTACCTAAAAAAAATAATGATTGGGTATTTTTGCTGTGCAGAGTTAGAGATTCAGTAAGTGAAAGCAACACATTCACCAATATGGAAACGGGTGGGAGGCATTGTTTTCATCCTTCCTCGCTCAGCAAAGTCTTTAATCCCATGATTAAGTTTGTAATCTAAAGCTAATTCTCCCTGGGCTCAAGTCTATACAATGATTCTCTGGTCACAAAGGCCTGGGATTTCACTGTAATTACAATCTTCAGAACTGGGACCAACACCAGCCGGCATCACTCAGAGATGATTTGTCATTTTCCTCTCAAACTTTTCATCCAATTCCATAATATGTCGCCTGCAGCACAGATGGTTAGACACCAAACTTGACTTTTTTCAACTTTTTTGTGTCTAAAAGTGAAACAGTTGCCTGAAATAGTCTATGACTAAAGCATAGTGATGATAATGCATGGTATAGAAGAGTTAAAGATCCTCTCCTGTTATTGATTTTACATAATAATATAATAGATATGAAAGTCAAAAATGTATATTTTGACATTTTTTACAAGAAAAATAATCATGTCTTATAATTGCTTTAATGTCACACTTTTGACCTCATTAAGTATGCAACATTTTATTAATACTCATGAGATTTCAAATATGGCAACAGCCACAACAAGCAACCCCTTTGGGTGTTTCACCCTGGAAGGCGGACTTTAAAGTACATGGAGACTTAAACTGGGTTGGTGAGGTCTCAGTCTCAGAGTCTCAGATCTGCCTTTATTAAATAAACATGTAAACTTGTCATGATTCTTATATTTTATATAAACCCTATAACAGGTTTCAACATACAGTGATATGTCTCATTGTGTCAGTCCAGTTGGGCTTACTAATATGATACCTGTAGATATATTTGCATCATGTTTCAGTTGAGCTTTAAATAGCTGAAACATTTCAAAACAGTTATGCTTTTTCTCTTTTTCTCTCTCTGAAGAAGCAAATATGTAGCTTCATTCAAGTCTTGCTGCTGGAATCTGATGTGTTTTTGACCTTTGTGTTGATCAACTAGGACTACGCTGTGTGTTGTGCTGCTTTTTATGCATCTCTGCCCCCCCCCCATCTTGCTCTCCCTTTCTGTCTTGCCCTCCATGTCTCTTTCTCTATTTTTCTGTCTGTCTCTATCTCTCTCCCACCCTCTCTCTCATTTCTTTACTCTCTCCCTCTTAACTTGACCGGTCCATCGGAGGGCCGCCCACCTCTGAGTCTGGATCTGTGCTTTCTCATGTGGGACTTACTTTCTATTGTTGGGTCTTAATAAATTTGATTATGGAGTGTGGTCTAGACCTACTCCATGTGTAAAAGTGTCTTGAGACAACTTCTGTAGTGATTTGGCTCTAAATGAATAAAACTGACTTGACTGCTGGATTCAGTTTAATTGGAATATCTCCTGATGATTCAGTGTTTATATTTCTTCCTCTGACATTTAGGGGGCGCTGGTCACAGCCTGTGCAGATGACACGCTACATTTGTGGAATCTCCGTCAGAGGCGGCCAGCTGTCCTGCACTCACTTAAATTCAACAGAGAGAGGTAAGCATTAATTCCAATGTATAAATTATATACACATCTGCAAACAGAAACACACACCTTGTTCTGATGACATGTGGATGTGACTGTCCTAGTTTAGTATAATCTATTTTGCATTATACTGTACATTAGATCCAGTCATTTTCAGCCTCTTGACAAAACAACAGCTCCAATCAGGGTTTCAAAAGAGTCATCCGGTGTTTTACAAATGTATTATTTATGGAGCTCTTTCATAAATCACCATTTCATAAATGCCCTCGGTGCTTCAGAAAGACCCTCACTCCCATCACACATAACCCAGCTTGTACAGGTACATCTCTCAGCTACAGTATTGGCAGCAGACAATTTTTTCCCACCAGGAAAACACAATCGCTTCAATCAGGAAGACAGTGAAGCGGTGTTGAGAGGACGATATCATCTCCTCTGTCCTGCCTCTGATCCTTTTTCACCTTGTCTGATAAACCTGAGAAGGAGGATCATTGACTGCAATCTCTTCTCCTTTTTACATTCCATGTTCTGTTCAATGCAGAATTATTGGTTAGTTCCTCCACCTCTCTTTATAAAACATAAAAAGGAAAGGTTGTGGGTG
>JAPZDY010000005.1:16953121-16963619 GCA_029783645.1 Ctenochaetus hawaiiensis
TTATAAAACATAAAAAGGACAGGTTGTGTGTGTGTGTTTGAAGTTGGGGGGGGGGGGGGCTACAATGTCGTCCTGCCTATGAGCCAACAGTGGAGGGAGATACTATGATATACAGATGTCCTCCTGAAAAGTTCTTACAGTGCTCAAACTCAAATCAGCAGGGAGAATTATACAGCAACCCAGTAGACTTAGACATGACAATGGAGCAGTAATATCTCATCTTTACTGTTAAAGCTACAAGGAATACATTTTCAAAGATGTATGCAAGTCCAGGATGCAGTTCATGGTTAACTCTACTGTTGGAGTATCCAGATGTAGCTGTGTGTTACTGTCCTAAAGCAGTGAGTCGCAAGCTCCACAGCTCTGACAGCCTTTCTGGTGCTTCCATGTCCGACACCAGTCAGGGGTCTCTAAGGTCAGGGGGGAGGTTTTTGCTGCTGTGTTACTTTTTCCTGACATCTAAGACCCTACCTGCGTTACCAGTTGAAGAAATGGTACATGAGTGCTCAATGGGCTGGAAAAACATGACCTCTGCAGAGGCCTGGCTGATTAGTTGTGGGAGCACAAGGCTCAATGAGTGGGACTCAAGTTAAGAAGACCCCTAATTTATTTAGCACAGTCCAACTGGGCTATATTTCTTCCACTCTGAGCCCCCGATCCTTTCACTAAAGCAGAAATCATTTCTTCAGCATCCCTGTCAGGATCTTCATCTTATACTTCCCAACCCACTGGATGAAGGTCAGGAAGTCGGCTGCTTCTTTCAGTCAATCAGCTGTCTCACTCTCTGATTTGTGTGAATCCATCTCCTCTTTTGTAGTGCAGCAGTCTGTGGGATGTGGTGGTAAGTAAGGGCTTGGCTCTTTTCTTTTCCTCAGCAGAGACAGCTTAATCTATGCTCTGCTGATGCTCAGCTTTGGGAATTTTTCCCCTCTTTCTTCCTTGAGAAAAACCTTAGTGGCCTTTGGCCCAACATGAAAGGGCCTCATTTGAAAACAACAATAGCTTCAGTTGTCCCAAATGGTGAAATATTCTCAATTTTGAATGCTTCTTTCAGTCCACTGCCTGTAGGAGAATAACACAATGAGGGGGATGCATAGCGGGCTGCTGTGTAATCAACATTATGTCTCCAGCAATGGAGAACGGCCTCTTTGCTACACAGCAAGCTCAGAGGACAGCCATCATTGGTGAAAGACACTGAGGAGGAACAGGGTTTTTGAGGTGAAACTGAGTATAGAGTATACATAATAGTATGCCATGTGTCAAAATGCTGCTCTGCACTTTTTTGACCTGTCAACATCATGTTATAAAATTACATTCAGAAAATCGATGGGAGAATTCCACATCACCATGCAAGAAATGATTTTTCCCCCACCTCAAATACCAGAAGCTTAAGATTTTTACCCTTTTTAATTTCTGCTTTTACTAATTTTTCTCTGTCTTTTTACCCCAAAAAAAACGCCTCTATCTACTCCAACTTAACTTGATTTCTGCCGTGAAGCAACTGTGTTTTGGGCAAGGACATTTAATGAATATGACTGCATTCTTATCGAATTTAATGGAATATAATTTGCATTCAAAAAAATCACTTAAAGCACAATATTTTATTTCCTACAAAGTTTTCTTTGTTGATAAAAATGCAGGGTCATAGTGTCAATTTACTTTTGATAAATGCATTTAATAGCAAACTCAGCCTGGTTGCTCTTATGAGACAAGGACTCTGGCTCAGTCCCTGAATGTTTTCTCTCTGTCGAAACTTCCCTTCGCAATAGAGCAATAAGCTATGTGTCTGAGACCAAAGATTCTCATTCCAGCTATAGAAAGTCCATAAAACATAACAACCAACGGCACTTTCATAATGCAACAGAGCCTTAAAGGATAATGAGCTGGAGGAGTTTGTTAAATCCATGAACTGCCTGCAAGTGTGTTATGAAAAGAACTTGGTGTCTCTGTAATTGCATTGACAGGGTTCAAGTCATTATGAGTGTGTGTGTGAGAATTACAGACATTTTTTATTTATTTGTTAATTTTTTATCAACAGGGCCATGCAGCGATTATGGCCACTATTGATTTCAAACTAAATTTGATGTAAATAAGAAAACAAAATGGTTTGGAGAATACAAACAGGGCACAAAGAGACAATTTAATTGAACCCTAGGACCTTGACATCAAAAGCACAGTCTCTTTTTGGGTTTGAATGTAGACATTGATTGCAGTGCTTTCTTGCAGCACATGAGGTTACATGTGGATATGAATTGGCACAAGAGGTCATAAATGTCTCTAGTACCTGCAGAGCTGTTGATGGTTGATCTTGATTTAACGTAGCAACTTATCACAGGAGTGAGAGAAAAACTCCTGGCACTCAGGATGATTCACTAAGGTCAAAAATGGATTTTCTAAATGTTAGTTAATGACGTGATGTTGACAGAGTAAAAAGGTGGAACTAATCTGCGAGGGCACTGCAGCACCTGGACAGTCTACAGGTGGGTTCAAACCCTTAAAATTTGTATCTTCAAACAAGGTAGTGATTGCAAACATTTTTGATGAAATGGCTAAGCAGCTACCATTGTGAGACAAAAGTGAAAAAAATATTTTGATAGACTAACATCTACAGCATAGCAGTATAGCAGAGCTGTGATCAGCTGTAGCAAACGAGACCATCTGACCAACACACTATGCAGCATTAAATGATGTAAACTAACTGTAAGGTAAAGAAACTACAGCAGTGTATTATGTCTATTTCACTGCAAAGACCTTGAGCCTGCTCAGTGTCCAGTACAGTGACGGGCTAACAGAGCTAACAATGCAGCAGAGGGTCTGCTCTCCACAGCTGGAGATACAGTGTTAATAAGAGAGCAGAGCACCTCCCCTCATTTTGTTTCTGGTGCACAGACAGGAGACTGTGAGACACTTTCACAGCTACCTTTCACAACAAATATGCTGTGAATCCTGTAAATCTAAGGACAAGGACACCAGTGAAAGTTTAAGCATACAGGTTATCCAAGCAAATGAATTTTCTATCAATTTAATAGAGAATCGGTTTTAGAAGAAGAGAATGGAGAGTATTGAAATCTGATTCAAATTCAAATTCAACATCTCACAGCCTCACTTTGTCAAGCCAGTTTCCTGAATGAATAAACATACAAACAGTAACAATCACTTTATCCTCCACACCAGCTTGATTACCACCATTTAACCCCTTCTGTTTATTGCTATTGATGTGTTTGCTGTTACATTTACTGTTGCAGTAACTTCAACTTTCCAGCCCTCTGTGAAATCATGTCATGCTGGTGGAAAACTGTGAAATTGTCCATTAAAAGTTTTATGCTTTAGAATCAGAGTTTAGCAGCTGCACCTATCACTGTGTGTTCCACATGCCCACACAGACGCACAGAGGTGAAGGTGAGGCAAAAGCGTTGAAAACTTCTCTCAGTAGCTTTCCACCTGTCTTTTGGTACGAATCTGAACCACCTGCTCTCAGCGGCAGAGCAGTGAATCATGCTCTAAAATAAAAGTAGAAAAGTAGCATTATGACTCATCCCTCGGTGGATGGGCAGTGACTTGCCATTTAGCACCGCATCTCTGAACTGAACCTCCCATAATTAGCACCCTTACACCCCTCATACCCCCACCTCTGTCCCCAAGAATCCCTGATGAATAACATCTAACTCTGTGGAAATGGATAGTGGGGGTTTCACGTTATACTGTCAGTCAGCATCTTGTGCTTGGCACCTCTCCTCGTCTCCTGCAATCACCAAAAGTAATTTTGAGATTTTCAGTCCAAATACAACTCACAACAATAAATGAAGCATTATTTTGATTTTGCACAGTTAAAGCAGAGGTATTTGAGCTATTTTAACAATCTGTGGGTTTGAGTTTCAGTCTATTTATAACTACCTACTTTCTTCCCGTTCCTGTCATTTTGTCATCTTTGCATGTTTAATCTTCCTTTTATATTTCATGTAAATAGTCAACTAAATAACAATTGCCATTAAGATATGGATACAGATATATTTTCTAAATGCAGCAATATGAATGACTGTCAGTATCTTTTCACAGATTGATCAGGAGACTTCCTTAAACAAATAGATGTGTAAATTTAGTGCACTAAGAACAGATGCATGTTGTAAAAGACAGAAGACTAAATCCTCTGCCACTCACTTAGCACCTCTACCCTCCCTGACAGTTTGAATATTGTCATCTCCCCTAGCCCCTAAAATCCTTATTGAATTATCTGCCATCTCATTTGTTTTCTATCTAATAATCCTGCCGCTTGCTGGGCGGACAGCTGCAGGGCTGTGGCCCAATAATCTCCCCACCTCTACGAGGTAATCAGCATGGACAGGAGTGACTTAGTGTGCACTGATCTTTCTTTCCCGGTTAAGATGATTTCTAAGATGATAGCTGCAAATGCCAGGGCTACATTGGTTTAAAGTAATGGTCTAAGCATCCATCATGATTATTTTTACATGCCACATGAATACTTAATCATGCTGTTATTTATGAGAACTGAGGGCTATTTTGAAAACTTCCCATGCCCATGAGAGTTTTTTTGAAAAATGTGAAAAATGTATGGAAATATTGTATATTTGGGCTTCTTATTAGGAGAGAGGCAACCATGAATTTATCATGTTAACAACAAGAGGTCTGATGTGAACTGAAATAGTTTTAGAAGTGTTTCTGAAACATCTGCAGAAGAGACTCAATTAACAGCGGTAACAGCTTTAAGCACGGGCATTGTGACCAACATGCTGCTCCTCCCTACCTCCGAGCCAAAGTCAAACCCACTGGCTGTATATAAAATGCTGTATTTTTAAAAGATATAAAAAAATGTCTCTACAGTGTTTGCTTTTTTTGCTTTTTAGTCATTTATTTAAAAGAAATGGATTGCTAAAATTTGAATGATACCTTAGTTTATGTTTATGTGTGGCTTGAATTCACTTATCTTAAGTCATTTTGGACAAAAGCATCTGCTAAACGGCTGTAATGCAATGCGTGAAATGCAAGCAGTGATGCAGTCTGCGTGGACAGCTCTAGTGAATAAAATAGGAGCATATCTGTTCCATCAGATGTGTGTGAGCAGGACAACTGCAATGCCTCCTGTTGAGTGTGGGCGTCAAGTCATCAAATAAGCAGGGATACACTGACAGAAGAGATTAAAAATAAAAAAAACAAATACTACAGGTATAAATGAAACAAGTTCTGCTGTTATCAGATACAGCTCTTACTAGTAAATTCTTTACAAATGGTCTAAAGTCATGAAAAACTATGAAAATCTAATGGTCAAAACATGTAACAGCTCTAAATAATAACAGAGAATATATACGTCTAGGCTTCAAATAGAAAAATAGTAAGTCTTTATGAAATATTGGACCAGTTAAATCTGAAGTATATATTTATTGGCTACTTTGTATTGTCACCAAACACAGAAGTTCAGCCTACTACTTTTAGCTCTTATTCTGAAGGGCTCTTTGAATAACTATTTATACACACTTACAGGCTGAGTTCAAACATTCTCAGTTGAGAGGGAAGCAGCAGTGGGGCCGGGGGAGCAAAATGTAGGCAATCATACCTGTATGCAAGCTGATGCATCTCTGAAAGAATAGTTTTTCACTTTCCTGTGGAGTGCATAATTAATCCTTTATGTAGTTTGAGTTTAGCTGAGTTAGCATGTCATTAAGAATGGGCCATGACTTCTGTGAATGAGTCAGGATCTAACTTTCTTCAAATTGCACAATACTGTAAAAATTACACATAAATGATCTTGATCATCAACTTGAAATCTCTGTATCTTGTCTGAAACTGACCTGCAACAAATGTAAAACCATATTGCATAGAAGCACTTACATCTGCTGAAAGCACAGTCCCTGAAACAACCTGATGACCTCTTTGTAAGTGTTCAGACTAACACTCAGCCTCTCTTCTCTTTTGTTTCTTTTTCTCCAGGATCACCTTTTGCCACCTTCCCTTTCAGAGTAAATGGCTGTATGTGGGGACAGAGCGTGGAAACACACACATCGTCAACATCGAGTCCTTCATTTTGTCAGGATACGTCATCATGTGGAATAAGGCCATAGAACTGTAAGTTACAGATGCCCCATCCAAACACTGGAATTAAGAGAAACACTGCTACCAGTTATAAGTAATGACAGGGAGGATTTTTAATGTGATCATGACAAAGCAGGTAGTGTTAAGGGCGGTGGACCAGCTGGTAAATTATTGCTTACCACTGCGTGGGAATTAACTACATGTTTTTCATATATTTCAAAGCAAATGATCTGTTTGAGCTGAACTAGGCTGAACTTAAATTCTGTTGACTCAAGCTACATTAATAAAGTTAATCTGGAGCTGTAAAATTGTGATGGTGGTCTCTAAACATATCCTCCAAAATGTCATCAGTTGTAGCTTTGAAGCTTAAGTCTTACATGTAAACAGTCTGGAAATCTGTGACTTTAAAAGTTTTTAAAATGTTGCTGCACCCTTCCATCACCTATTTTGTTTGAGTGACCAGCACATGTATTACCAGTAGATTGTTAGAATAGGGTATTTGGGCTTTTGTTGGAGCTCATCAACAGGTGAGTTTACAGATAAACTGTGAACTGTAAGTGACGGTTTATTGCTTATTGGTAAGTGGCTGTTGTAGCCTTGGGCTAACGTGTGGATGTGGATGTTTTTTTGTAATAACTACTAACTTGATAACCCTACTGCTTACATCTCTCCCTTTTTACACGCACACACACAACAACAGCAAACAAACACAGATTAAAAATATAGGCCTTGTATTCCCAGTTCTGGGTTTGTTGTTGAGTGGATTTTGTCTGAGTGACGCTAGATTGATTCATTTCTCATGTGTATCCAGGTGTCAGTGCAGTAACTTGCATGTTGGATTTAATCTTGTTCAATCATAATGAACTTTAAGGTGCTGTTGCTATGGCAAACTGAGCAATGCATGTCATATGGACTTTCCTCAGGAAAGCAACACATTGGCCATAACTGAGAGATGAACTTGAATTATTACTGAATGTGATAGAAATGTAATAACACCGGCAAAACTTTCACATAACTTTGAGAAAACACGTTTTTAACAAATGAAAGGCCAAATGAGTTGCTCACATGAGTTTCCAGTTGGCAGAGAGCATTCACAATGTAACATAACACCTCATATTTGGGCTTAATACTACTTCTCAGCCTTTATTAATTTGTTGCAAAATGTTGATGCATTTTTTTGTTGGTTTTGTTTGTTTGTTGCACGTGTTGACTGTGTAGCTGACATATGCTGCAGATTGACAACTTAAAGTGCCATTAAAGACACCAGTGGTGCAGCTGCATTGTCTGCCTGTTTGTTTCTCTTGGTTTCTCCCACCTACGCACTGTTCTTCTGGTGTTACCCTGACAAGTCCTGTGCTGCAGTGTCAGTCACAAGTCACTCTCATACCAAGCTATCTTGTTGCCTTGTGACAGCCCACACTATAGTGAGCAGTCATAACACTGATGTGTATGTGTGGGACGGCTGTCTGCCAATCATTGCTTAAGTCTTGGTGGCTGAGGCTGTGGATGTGATTTTTTTTTTTTTACAATATATTTGGTTTGTTGATTTTTCACCATAGTGTGAGTCAGCAGCTCCACATTAGAACTTTGTTTAATCTAAACCTTTAAAGATAGAAATGCTTTCATGTGTCTGTGTGCATGTTTGGTTTTAAGTCCAGTTATCACTTTATGAACAAATAACACCTATTGCACATAATTCATAGCATGTTTAAGAGGGTTTCTCACTGCTGTGCCTGAGAAAAAAGGCTGTTCCCTTTAGCATTGCATTAGCAGAGCTACACAGCACTATTCTCAATATCACTTTCTGCTTGAGCACACACTGTAATATATCCTTTATATTCTAACCATCAGCACTCTGCACTTTTCAGAAATGAGGTTCATGATAAGTTGAACTTGCAGAGAATGAATCTTCTTTCATCAACACAGAGAGCAACTGGGGAGTTTCGTAGTTTGGCTGGGGAGCTCTTCCACTAAACATGAATAGGGATGAGAAGGGACTCGCTGTTTTGCCTGCAATGGAACGTTGAGTGAACAAGGGAGAACTCATCCAGCCTTTTCACTGTGTACAAACAGTACGCTGTGAGTCACACACTGTTCGGTGTGTGTTGACACTTGCGCGTGCACTTGTGTTCTTACAGTGTTTGTTTGTGTGATGGCCATTCGCAGATGAATTAATACAAACCAAAGGATGCTCTCTAGAAAGAATCTGTTATAGCAACACTTCAAGTGGGGCCTGTGTGCCCAAACAGTGAGGGCCGGGTTCTCATTGAAATTCAAATGGGTTGGCAACATATTTAATGCGCAATTTTATCTTCAGGAGAGTCATTCCAAAATGAGATGTAAAAAATGAGATGCAAGGAGAAACGGGAAAACACAACCACCCCACACTTTGCTGCATAGATTCCTGTGATGAACAGAATTGTGTTTACGCCTGGCGTCATGTCAGCCTTAATCAACATTGGCATGTTTGGCTACTTCTGTTATTTATATTTTAAAAATAAGTGATGAGTTTTTAACATCCTCCTGGTCCCTGAACATTTTTATAATAAGCAGTCTTAAAATGCAAGCACATGCTCCAGAAATATGTGGCAACAGAAATACATGGCAACCACACCAATATGTCCTAAAAATACACCACTAATTTGGTTCTTTACTGCTGTTTTATCGACATCATAAGGAAAACCTTTTTATAAATCTCCCAAATTTATACAGAGTGTTTGGCATAATGTTTATTGACACCATATGTGTGTTGTTTTCCTTCACCATCCAATTGTAGAATCTAAATCCTGATCAGTGTTTGTACATAACTTATGTTCCACAATAGTTGGGCAATGTGTAAAATGTAAATAAAGACAGAATGCAATCATTTGCGAGCAAGTATTCCTAGGCCTTTGTAATGACATTTTTATATACCGAAACACACCAAAATTTTTGTGAATCTGTTTAAAGTTCAACATTCCTGTCTTTTTTTTTATGTACATCCCTTTAATGTGATACACTGACATGCCAGTATTTTCCTTGATCATCTCATCTGCAAGAGGAAGATAATGTCTCTGAGGACTCACTCTTCATTCCTCTTATGAATGTCATCAATCTAGGACAAAACATTCTTGATTTGTTTTTAATGCTAACATTAACCCTCTGATGCTAAACTCTATTTCTATTAGCATAACAATGTTATTTACTACCCATTTCCTAACTTGGTAGATATTTTATTCAATTTAATTCATGCAAACTGATGTGATTCACCCGTCATATTGAAGACAATGTTGAGGCCTGCCAGCAGATTCAGCTCTACTTTTAGATGCTTTAGAGGAACACAAAACTTGAATAAGCTGATGGGCACAATCTTATTAATTTCTTTTCTCTCTTTGTCTCTTCAGGAGTAATGTCTTGAAAGCCCCGATGCACTGCTAATCCTTTCAAATAAAGTCTGTGATTCACTGAATCATGGAGAGCAGGGAATGGAATTCTCCCTTTATAAATTATACATTAAAGTGCAGATTAAGTCAAGAATGAAAAATAAAAGAGTTGGCTACATTTTAAGCTTGGTACTCATGTATAGTTGCCCACTGAACTGAAGAAAAACACAAGTACAAAGCTGTGTTTTTAGGATTAAGCACAAAATAAACACAATATGAAGATCTTGCAACACAAGAAAGTGGGGGAAAATAGAAAAGAAAAACATACAAAGCTTGTTTCAGGGAATTTCTTTCTCCTCAATTTCTTTCTTGTAGTAGAAAGGAATGAAAACTATGGACTGAATCAATGTTGTTACAGTTCAATAATTTAAACTCACCATATCATAGTCCAATGACTCATTTTTATTGACTGAAAAGCAAAGGTCAGAAAATAAACCAATGAGGTCCATCATGTAGGATAGAGCCATCTGTTAGTAGAATATGGCAGAAATGGGACATCGTATTTATGTATTCAAATATATTTTAATCAGTATAAAATCACCTTAAACCGGCAATATGTAATTTTTCAAACTTAAAAAAACAGTCTGGAAGTTGATCTATTGGTGCAATAACTTTAAACAGGGAGAATGGCATCTTCCCCATTCCCGTAGGGCACCTCTTACGCCAAAAAGTTAGATTAAGTTACAATGTAATAAATTAACTTCTCCAATGTAAAGCAAACCATTCAGCCACAGCTGATGGACATAATGGCAAAAGTTTAACACCTAAGGTGTTACACATGCAAACAGTTTGCAAGCAACGGCCCATAGTAGAGTCGTTTTTGCGCAAAATCCAGTAATATTACTGTAAATGTCTTAGTCAACATGTCTCTTTGGCTTCTCACAATCTTTGCCCTCTGCTTGTAAACAAATCAGTCCCTCCAGGATTTTGCGAGCGTTTTTCAAGATTGTTGCAGCCTAAAATGTCTGAATTCGCGGCAGCTTTTCTAAAAAATTGCGATGTAAGTTGCGATGTTTTAAGCGTATTTGTTG
>JAPZDY010000005.1:16983670-16998773 GCA_029783645.1 Ctenochaetus hawaiiensis
CGATTAATCGCGCGTTAACTCAGGACAAAATGCGATTAATCGCGATTAAAAATTTTAATCGACTGACAGCCCTAGTTTTAGCTTTTGCTTTAGCTTTTCTCATGGGTCAGATCTGATCATCTGATGGGTCAGAAATGGTTCATAGGTTGATAGCAACCATTCAAAGTGACCTTGTGTCACCCTGATTTTAATTTAAAATGGTAAATCTCTAGAGAAAATACATATAGGATGCATCTGTCATTAAAGACTGACAGAAAATATGAAACCAAAGATCACTGGCAATCAGTGTGACATGAAATTTGAAAAAGAAAAAAAAACAGAAGGGGCAACAGGTGGCATGTCAGATCAGGGTCCACATCCTTGTTGCTATATTGGCAACTTCATCCGGTTTGTAAGCAGTTAGCAGTGACAAGTACCACAGAGCATATAGGATGAGACGATTTGGAAGAAAACTAGGAAAATGACATACATAAGCATCGTACTTGTCATCAAGTCCCTGTAAATACTGAAAAATACAGTAAAACATAGCTTATTTTTATAATTGAACTGTTGTAGGTCCAGTGCATGACATAAATGCCATCAAAGCCTCTGATACCATTATCAGTCACTACAGAACAAAACATCCACCAAGTTGCTTGCAGTGTAAACAAGCTGTTAAAATCATTGCTGTAGGAGTAGACTGTGTGCTGCTGCTTTGTCAGTACGTTCCATGCTTTGGTGTGGACGACTGCTGGTTTTGCATTTTCTCTCTGCCCGGGGAAGGCATTGTGATGTTTGTCATGTGTGCCAGATCTGGGCTTTGAACTTGGATCTTTCATCATTCGGCAATGCTGTAGAGCAGGCAGGCTTGGGAAGAGGAAGGGATTGTATTCCAGCGGGGTACTTCTCCTCCTCACTCATCAGTGCCTCTAGTGCTTCTTTCTCTGTGACATTAATAATTGTGTCTCCACTGGAACCACACATCTCTGTCACTCAAAGGCAACACGCTTCTTTACCTGACTGTTGCACTCAAAACTGTCTGTTTGTGTCTGTCGGACTGTGGGTCCATGAATCTGCTATCTCATCTTGTTATCTTGACTAACATTCATTGCTGTCTTGTCTTCAACTGACTGCATGGTGACCAATATGTGGCCAGCTGTGCTGCTGATAAATATAACTTCAGCTTGCTTTGTACGTTTTGTTTGGCCAAATCAAGTCCAACTATAGCCCTATTTGTAATCTCAGCACTATGTACATAACTGTGATCAGGTCATGTAAAGTTCCCCATGCAAACCTTTGAGAAAATCTAAACATTTTATGTCAGTTAAACTATTGGTCAACCACTTTAGTCCAGAAATATCAAAAACTACATGATAAATTGGATCATCATTGAGTCATAACTCAACCTGGCATCCAGCACCATTATCAAGTCCAAATGTTAACTTCTACAGTACTTTGGTTAATGACCAAACATCTTACAAACTAACAACACTCCTAATCAACTTCAGCTGTGCTTTGTGTTTAGTGCTAGTTAGAAAATGCCATTTTAACAAGATGAACTTAAGATCTGAAACATGATACCTACTAAATATCAAAATATCACCGTTAAGTATACTGACATTAACTTGTAGCTCAAAGCCCCACCTCACAGAGCTGGTAGCATGGATGTAGATCCTAAGTCTTGTTTGCTCTTCATTTTAACATTCTTTAATGTATTTTCATAATCTCAAAGGCATCTATGGTCTGCCAAAGGTGGTATATCTTCTCCCATGGTGAAACTAACATTTAAATCCAGTGTAAAAGTTGGATTTTAGTGGTTTTAATAACAGTGTTATCACTCCAGACAGACAGTAGACATCTGCTGGGGAATCAAAAACACTTTTTAAGATGTAATAACTAGTAAAGCAGTGTCATCTTAATTGTCCCACAGTATTACGAGAGAACATTACATGACCAAATCACAGAGTGACACATATACTGCTGAGGTCTCCAGTAGGGCTAGTCCAAGGTATGCTGTTGTCATACAAGGGATCAATAATGTAACATATAAAGATATCAACAAGATATCAGCTTTAAGTAAAAGCTACTCCAGCCATGAAAAAGCATATGGATAACCATAAATATAAGAATATTAATGAATTTAGATATACTACTATCATTATATTTCAACACAAGTTTTGTAATATGACTCAACCTGCACAGATTTACTGAGCAAGTTGTAAAAAATGGGGCCATAGCTGCTAAACAGTACAGTGATAAACAGTAATACATGCATTGTTTAGTTGGTTGTTGTTCATATTCACAATAAACAACCTCTCGGGACCTCAGGTTAATTCCACCTGTTTATTTTGAATAAAAGACATTTTATATGTTAAGTGTTAATGCAGCAATTATCATGTTAACAGCGTAACATGAGTGTGTAACAGGGTTTTCATCTTTGTCCTTATAACCCTGCGCATTTTATATGGTCATAGCAGCATCTTGTCACAACAGATTATTATGACACACATACAAACACACAGAGACACACAGATTGTCTAATTTGCAACACTGATCTGAGAGGCTTTAATTGTTCCTGGAATCAGAAATTCATTGATGTGATGATGTGAGAAATTTAGTTAAAGCACAATAACACCCTGATTTCATTTGCTGTACAAAAAGTATATTTTTCCTTCACAAATCAAGGAATCAACTTCCTATTAATCTAACTATTAATCTTAATAGTACAGTGAATTTTTAAAAAAGGGTCCATTATTCCCTCCAATAGACCCCATGCCCTATGCTGCACTCTTCATTTTTGCTCTATGGCAGAAAAATTGAAACCTGAGTCATCATTTTTTTTCAAGGAATCATCATTGATTCCTTTGAAAAACTTTCCAAATCTATATTAAGCCCTGAAATTCAATTTCATGCTTTTTTCCGTGTGGTCATGAAATTTATCAAGTGTCATTTAAACACCATCATGTCGTCCACACGTTAATCATTTAACACAAAGAAACAATGAAAATTGCCTTCTTTTGAGGGGGGAAACTAAGTCATAACATCTCAAGTTAAACCTTTGCAGTTCGCTACTTACTGCAAAATGCTTGCAAAATGTTTTAACAAGTTCTTTGTTGCCACCAGTGTCTGACTGTGATTTTTTTTGTATTGACACCTTGTGGTGTCACCCTGTTTATTTTATTTATTTATTTACTTTTTGTGCATCCATGTCAGACATCCCAGGAATGTCATCCCCTCAGAAAATTTCTGAGATATTTAACAGGACAAAGAATCTGATCTGTGAAGGAGTCAATCAGATTGCACTCAAGAGGGTTCAGAGGAGTCAAGTCTGAAGGCCAGAGTACATTAAATGTGTATTTCTTACTTTTTTCAGCCCAGAGAGACAAATCCATTAGCTGTAAGAAATACTGTGCTCTGTAGATTTAATCCTGTTCAGATAGCGAGGAACATTGGCCTGGGACAATAACGGAGCATGCAGTATGAAATATGCCTGCCATGTGCAACTGCACCAGTTTGCATGTCCTGGTTCTTTGTTCATTTGAGTAATATACATTTTGTTTGGTCTAAGGTATTTTTTGCACTTTTGTTTGTCATTGTTTGACAAAGATTACGCCTTATTTTTTTTTCATTTTCAAAAAAAATATTTTATTTTAGTTTTTTTTTTTTATTTGAAGGGATTAACTAGTGCTTTGTTTCCTATTCTTTTGTTTCAGTAAAGGGACCCGGCAGAAAGTTAAGTCTGCCAACAGATCTTAAGACTGATCTTGGTACGGTAGGCGAAAGCCAGCAGTTTTCACTTGATTTCCTTTGATTCATTTAGTTTCTGCTTTTGTCATGTTTTCTAGGCTTTTATGTTGCTTTAGTAGTTTTTTATTCTCACTCAGACTTTCTTCTTTCAGTTTCCTTGTCACTCTTTACTCCTGTTCAACAAGCCCATGTGACTGTCCGGCTGAAATGTTTGTCCATTTTGCCCCTTAACGTTTTGATTTAAATCTCCTGTATTCGTTTCCTCTACATTTTGCAAGTGTTTATAAAGGTGATTTGTAACTCATGCCCATATATAAATTTGAGATTCTCTATTGCTTTATCATGATTGGACCATCTTCTGATTTTACACAACCTTTCCTCCATTGACAGCCTTGCTCTACAGTGATTGGATCACTCGCTACCTCTCTCATTAACTTAATCATTTCTCTCTTAAACAGTCTTTTCTCCATTTTGACTGGATCATCTGTATTGCAGCTACTGAGCATTCTCCCCATACATCTCTAACTGCCGTACCTACACATTATACTCTCAGGTTTCCCTTTTGCTCTGTTTCTGCAGTGTCACTCATCCTGTCCCCTTTAAAAATTTCTGCTTCTTTGAAACAAAGTGTGCAAGTGCCTACTTATTACCATGACTTGCCTCATCTTTTAACCTTTTCTTTATCTGACAGGTATAACGGATGTCTTTATTTTGTTAAATCTCTGATATATAATTGAAAAAAGAGTGAAAGTGAGAGTATCGACCCAAATTTCAAAAGATCAATGTTAAACTTGGTTGCCTCATCACACATTAGATACAACAAAAGAAAGAACATTTTAAGCTCATTAAATTTCTCAAGTGAGGTTCTAAGATGCCCTCAAGTGTCAATGAGATGTTGTCAGTAAAAAGGGAAAAATACTTAATTAATCCTTTACCTTGGTTATAGCTACAATACGAATCTCTCAATAGCTTTGGGTTATGACAACAAACTCTTTTGTCAGAACAGTCTGTTACTAAGTATTATTCTGTGTGTGTGTGTGCATGCTCAGGATGGATTAGTGCAGTAATCTATGCTTTGGGGGAGTGTGTGTTTGTGTGTGAGGGTACAGTGCAATTCTTTCAGATATGTACTGGTTTACTGCAGAACATTTTCGGGGCAAGTGATCCAAACTGATCCTCTGCATCTCTATTTGAAAATCACAGAATCAAAACATTAAAACAGATACATAGCTGCGTCGTCATGCGGCTGTGATACTGTTTGGTTCAGTATCACTTGTGGTTTTCAATTGCTGCTTTGCCTCAGTCCGTCCTACTGTGAAACTGGGCGAGTGTTGTTGCAAGCGGACTGGGTGGCAACTCAGAATTTTTCATCTTCACTTTGAAATCAAATCATTTGCGCATCAACTGATTTAACAGGAAACTAAGATTTGATTTGACACACCTGTAATCAGTGCCCAATACTATGAGGGAGGTGACAAGGCAGCGCTGTCCACTGTTTTGACTAATTGGCACAATGCTAATTATCCTCAAAGTTCCTCTTCCTTTTCATGTTTTCATAGGAGAGTTTTAGAGAGCAAAGTTGACCAAAAAAAGTGAAAAAAATTTGATCAGACCTTCATCTCATCCCTTTATTATTCTAGCTTTGGTTTTACCAGCACAGTATGTCATTAAGGCACTGTTTATTTTACCCGTCTTAAAGTCAAGGAAAAATGAGAGTACTCAGACAAAGGTATCATGAAGCTGTTAATTACAGCTGTCTTGGCAGCTTTTTAGTCTTGCCGACTAAACTGTGGGCAACACAGAACCGCAGCGTGCACCCAATCCACACAGTCCTGCTTTGCTTGTCTTTGTCTTGTTAATAAGGTTTGGCTCCAAACAAATTATTTTCCCCCCACACACACAAGCACCGCACATTAAGTATGGACAAAGCTTCCACCATCTCAGCCCCTGAGGGGAGGCCATGTAAGGCTGCAATTCCACTAGGTAACAAGTGTTTCCTGTCACCACCAGCTGTAGCTGATTGTGTGGCCCAACCACACATGTACTCATTTGCACTGCTATTAGAAAGCACATATTAAAATTTATTTATCTTCTTTTCCTCTTCTTTTGATCTTCACTTGTAGCTTTTTGCCATAGTAAGTAATGTGATGAAGCTCCTCGCCTTAAAATCAAGAAAACTTTAAATGCGGAAAACAAAGTCTTAACAATTTAAAAAAAGGGGAAAAAAAGGAACAAAGTGGAGATGAAACAAGCCTGTTTTTGTGTCTTTTGATTCTCACATCTTATTTCTTGGCACAGACTGGATGAACCTGCACTTACTATTTTCCTCTGCATTTCCCTCTCTTTTCTAATGCCCCAGCATCTCTGTCTCCTCCCTGCCTATACTCACTTGAAACCACCCCTCAGCCTTTTGTCAGTCACTCTTGCTTCCCTTTTCTCCCTCACTATCATCTTTCTTTTTGACGATCTGATTTTCAACATCAGCTTGCTCCTCTTACACTTCAAAAATATCCATCTTAATAGGTCATGTAGTATAATACCGATGTTAGCATTTTGAACGGATAAAAATCTCCCAATGGGGTGAGACGGATGGAGTAGCATTGTAAATAATTAAGTTCTCTGATTCCCTTATTTGGAGATTTCTTAATAAAATAATATTTCATTGCTCATTACACTAAATGACTTACGAAGATGGATATTACAGCAGATTAGAATAAGTTTGAAAGTATTTTTCCCTCTCTGTATCGTTTGCTAATGCTTTGCCGTTGTTACAGATCATGTCAATGGACATTGCACTAGCCCCACCTCCCAGCTGTGCTCGGCGGGGAAGCCTCGCGTCCCGATGGGGCCCGAGGGGCCACGGCTTACCCGCAGAGGACCTGGCCGACCGCCCTTCCGCAAGGCCCAGTCCGCTGCTTGCATGGAGATCTCTTTGCCTGTGTCCCACACTGAAGGTGTGTGCTTGTCCTCCCAACTCCCATCCCTTAACCTCTTTAACATACCCTCCCTTGCAACAAGTGCATGCAATTTTCTCACCCTGGGTAAGTGAATTAAAGCCTGATACATAGTTAACAAAAGGTAAGCATATGCTAATGCAAGTTAGCAGCATTATAAAAAGCTAAATTGTGTTTTAGTTGCTTGGAGCAGATGTTTTTGAGTAAGTCACTGTAAACAGTTTGCAGATAGCTGTAATTTAACCATTTCATAATTGACTTTTTCACTAAACCCCTTTGTGAAACTGTGATTGCCCAATCACAGCTTAGCAAGCAGTGTGCAAGGTGTTGTACCAAGAGCAATACATGAAATCTTGAGTTATGGCACAAGAAGCAAAAATGTGAGAAATTAATTGTGTTAATTTTCTGTGACTTAGTTTGCAAAAATTAGCATATCTGCTACTACAGCTACCCAGCTGCTACCTACAGCAGTCAGCTTCAGTACTAAGTTAATCGTTTACTCTATAAAATCAATTTTTTAAAAATTCTCATAATTTAGTAAGTCAGCTAGAAAAATTAAATTTTAATTGGAGACAATATTTTCAGCTAACTCATGGAGCTAATGTTAGCTTGATTAGCGGGCTTGCAACAGCTGCTAGCAACAGTATCATTGAAGTCAAACTTACTGTTTCATTAAGTCATTCAAGAGTTTAGCTATAAATGACAGTAACTTTTTGAAGATCAAGTAGCACACAAAGGTTACCGATGAGCACCGGCAAGGTTTTAACACCTGTTTACCAGATCAACATAATAATTATTACTGCTCTACATTCACACCAGCAGCTTTGCCTTTTAATGTGTAGTTTTTAGCAGTGTTTGCATTATCTATGTTAACTCTGCAGCTTGCATTAGCATCACCTTACAGCATTTTAACAAGTTTTGCTTCTCTTTAATGCAAGAAACGTCCCTTGCATTGTGTCCCTTAATACTGTTGCTTGCATCGACCATGTCCCAGGCCAGAAGGTTGGTGCAATATTTCTGTCTGTGTTTTGACAAGTTGATTCTTACTTCTCCAGTGCCTTTCTTCCTTGTTTTTCTTCCATCTCTGGATCAAGATTTTCACCTAGTTAACTTTAAAAGCAGCTCTGATGTGCTAGAAATACATCTTACAGTGTTTTTAACTAAATGAGCAAAGTTTTCTACCTTTTTTCTGACATTTTTTTCTCTCATCATAAACAGATTCTAGATGTTTTGTGTTTTGGAAAATATGTAACTGCACACGAGGTTTATGTCGTGTGGCCACACTTACCAACTTTCTCAAAATCCACAAAACTTGAGCCGAGGGAAACATTTCATCAGTATTAACTTTAGTTTACGTGTTCATTTCAAGAAGTCATTTTCAGTACGCACATAAAGAAAATGGGGGACTGAGGAGTGCAGGGCAGCCATTCAAGCATGATTTGCACTCTGACATTCTGACATTCTCATTGACAAATCTGACATTTATTTTTTTTCCAGTTGAACTCCTTTATTTCACACCCTGACATTGACCTCCACCAGCAGGCTGGGTGTTTATGTGTGTGTTTGTGTATGCGAGTGTGTGTAATATAAGGGGAATGTAAGGACTCGTAAACGTGTAAATATTTTTCTGTGTCTTTGTATGGGATGCCAACAAATGTTTCAGTGGTTTTATAGGAGCTTTATTCTCATATTTTCACCTTTCAGGATGAGTTAAATCAAAACACTGCCTAAAGACTTTGATACAAAAACTTCTTCCTTATTTTCAACATTATATCCTAGAAGATCTGTTTACTGTTTAAGAGAAGCAAAGCTTATGCTTTAGGCTTTTTATTGGGTATATTTTGCTGTTTTGTACTCATATACAGTGACAACCAAAGAAAAACCAAAAAGCAGATTAAATATGCTCTTCTTAAGGACTTAAACTGATATCCCAGTGGGGTATTTTGAGAAACTGACCTCAGAATGGTCCCAAAAAAATTGCCTCTGTAAGCATTGCAGATAAACATTTAATTACAATGTGTATGAAAGCTTGCACTTATGCTGTCACTACCAGGCAAGCGACATCAACACACAAGGGCATTATTGGCTATGCATAAACAACATCCTCCCTCTCAGACAGAGATGAGACATGCCACCCTTTCAATTTAACGGGTCTCCTGACATTCTCTTGTCATGTTGCCAATTTATGTCTCTCTTTCCTCTTTGCAACCATATATTTCGTTAAGTACAAAATGCCTCAGGGAAATTTCACCAGTCATTTCTGTGAGCTGAACTTAGCTGCTCTCTAGGTCTTCGCAGTGATTTGTGTTGCTGCATGATTTTCTGAGGGTGGTGGACACTGGCAGAAGAGACTGCAGGTTTCAGGAGTGGATAATATTTAAAAAAGTGACAGACGTTACAATTAGCCCTGATGCACCACCTGCACTGCACTGCCTCCATATAGTGCTGATTCATTCTCTGTCTCTATCTGTCTATCTATCGATTTATCTAACTATCTAACTATCTGTCTATCTATCTCGTTGTATATTTATTTACCTTTTTAATTACTTATTATTAATTTATTTACATTTACTTACAGTTGTTCCATTAGGACAGAACAAGTCTGAAAGGCTGTAGCCATGCACGTCACTCATTTATGATCCATTGTGTATTTGCTTTAAGTCTGAGCTCTGTGAGATCAACAAAACCCTCCGTCAGGTCAGGACAGACTAATCTCTCTGTAAGAGACTCAACACTGTGACAGTTCCCAAAAATGTCACAGCTAATGAAGCCACCTCTGCATGCACATCAAAGAAAAAAATATAAAACACACATTGGTTGCAGTTGAAAGTAAGAGCAAATGTGGTGTTCTACAAAGTTAGAAAGATTTGTAAGCTGAGTTGACACCTATTTGTTACTATTGTGCAATGCTTAGAGGGTTAGAGAGAGTATAGATTGTGAATAATAAACAGGATAGATGCAGTAGTGCTTGTTGTGTCACAGTTGACCGTTTTACACCAATTCTGCAATTAGATTCACGCCGCCATCTTCATCGACCTCATTATACAACAGTGACCTGGAGAGCCAAGAGGGAAGCAGGTTTCCATTTGCATAAGCTGAATGTTTTATTAAAGCCACTGCCTGGGCTACAGCTGCATTATCAACCAGACTGGTGCAGATGATGGTAGAAATAGCTCTTTTCCACAGTTGATATAGTGCATCTATAACCTCTGAAAATATCCATAAGAAACTGTTGGATAGACTGCTTTCAAAAATTTAACGTGAAGTTCTAAAACAGGATTTCACAAGATAGCAGCTTGAAATTTAAAGCATCTCTCATACACCTAGACAAAGAAAGAGAACTTGTTAGGTCACCAGCTTTTCTTACTGATTGGGTAACAATGTGCTGTATACTAGGATGTGTTAGCATCTCTCGGTAAGCTGTTTGCAAAAAAAATGAGGTAAGTAACATGAGTTTTTGCACTATTAGTATGGCCATGATACTGGGATGCACCAGTTTGTGTCAACTTAGAGATGCCAACCCTGAAGCCCTTCTGCAATATTTCCCTAAGTGCTGAATATTAGCAGAAGGAAAACTCTGGGAGTATCTGTCTGACATAAACGAAGCATATCATCAGGCGTCTCGAGGAAAACCACCTCCCCTCTATTTGACTTGTGTCTTCCTGCTCATGTAGTTCTGAAATATCTTGAGGACTGTGGCTCTGGCTCTCATCCTTTTTACAGAGCTCGTCATGTGTGCAAAATTCGACATAAGATGCCAAGTGGGTCCTTTATCTTTTGCTATTTAGAACTTCTGAACAGAGGACAGTGTGTTAGACAGGCACTCTGAGGGCAATTTAAAGAATGAAATTTGACCTTTTCTGTTGTACTTTTTCAAAATTTTCTAGAAACATCTTTTGTAATGCTCTTCCATACTTTGTTAATGTAATGATTATTGTACCCACCACGTGCCACTTGCAGGGATTAAGAACAACACTGAAGAAAACTCATGAAGTCTCGTATTGTCCTGTTCTTGTCCTGAGAGACTGTGGCACTGTTTTATTGCAGCATGTGCTTTTAGAACTGTAGCAGTCTGTTCTGATATAATAGAATACACAGAAGAAAGAGTAAAATTCAGTTATGTTGCTGTATGTTTTTAAACTTGGCAAGAACTATTCAATAGTCTAATGTGTCAGTGTGTGTCTAAAGTTGAATGACATACTATGATTCATTTAAGCTATGAATTAGATGTATAAATCGCTATGGGATGCATCAGATAAGGAAAAAAATAATTAAAAGATTGATCAATTTAATTTGATTTCTTAAGAGTGAACAGTTGCCGTTCCAAGCAGACTTGCCTATTCTGTCTCTGTTTCCTACCTTTGGCAGTGTTGTTTATCATTTGCACTGGGTTACCACAGTGAAGAGCCAGCAGGATCACTGGAATAATTAAAGGTCAACAAGCAGTGCGAGAGATGAGGCCGATGATAATGAGGCCTGCATGCCAGGAGAAGAGACAGAGGAGGGAAATGGCAGGGGAAGCCAGACTCAGTGCACAGTAAACATTTCCATACCTCCCATCTTGGTTTGGCATCACACTTATTAAATATTGAAGACAGGATCATATTATACTGTAATATTTGCCTGTGGATTTGGTCAGAAAATTGGAAGGGGTTTGTTTAAAAACAGGAAAAAGTAGTAGTAGAGTAGATAGTTGTTGTTTTCCTAGCCAGCAGGATCACTGCTGGCTCACCATAAAATAAGCATAATCCCTTACAGAATCCTATAATATCATAAATATCACCAGTAAAAGAGGTAGTAATAGAGTGCTTTTCTGCACCATAGCACACAGAGCTGAGGTGACTCAGTGACTACCTGAGCAGATGCTGAAGAGGCATTCAAAAAGCAGTCAAGTCCACACCCACACACATCCATGTTTGACTGCAGGGTCAGGGTCTGCAGTGGGTCTGCTGTTTTATGCCTTTGTGATAAAAATGGTCCCTGTTGGAACCTTGTGATAATTAACTAGCTTGTTTTAGGTGTAAAAGTGCTACATTTTTAGGTCAAAGATTTGATCTGATACAATACATCCATCTGTATGTGCTTAAGAGCATAAAAGGAAAACCTGGCACAAAGCTTAGTACACACTCATTGGTCACACAGAGATAAAGAAAGGTTTTAAGCGTGCTGTTCAGTTGTTTGTCCTCGTCTCTGCATTGGGTGTGGGTGTATGTGCATGTGCCGCTGTATAAATCTGGCACTTTGTCCGTCTCAGATTGTCTGCCTTCCCTTATCACCTCCCTGGCACTGCCTTGCCTGCCTCTAGCTGCCTGTAAAGGACCCCCAGGGGTCCCTGTGTCATGTCAGAGTACCACTGTGCCCGGCTTTCATTAGCCAGCACCCCACAGGCCCTGTCACACAGCGTAAACACACTCCAGCGACACATGGCAAAACCGTGCTGCTGCTACCCAGACACAGCAAAAGGCTATTTTGTCTTCACGGCCGCCAGCAGCGTCGTACAGCAGTGTTGTCACGATACCAGAATTTCGGCTCAGAAATAACCTAATGTATTGATACTGCTTGGATACTGTGGTAAACAAAGTAAAGGACAACCAGCAACAACTTCTATTAATGACGTCCTTAGCTTTTAAGTACCTTTTGTGCAAGAGTTTCCATGTCAGTTTTGTATCAAACTGATTCTGCATTTGACTCCTTACTCAAGTTTTCCAACCAGTCTGTAAACTGGAATCTTATCTAAAGTTTTTATATTTGCAGCATCATCCAAATTTTGGCTGTCCTGCAACAGTGCTGTACAGCGGCTCTTTACCAACCACACTGGACTGCATGTAGGGATGCTGTATCAGAGTTCTTCATAATATTATAAGCAAGGAAACCTGCTGCTCTTGCCAACAGCATTTAGTTGAGCAGATGGTGACGGAGACAGGGTTTGGAGTAAAGGTGGATAAGTGAGTAGAGGTTGTGTGGCCACTAAAAACGTAGATGAGCGGCCTCCTTTTCAGCCACACTCTCTTTCTCAGTCTCTGTATGTAATTGAAGGAATCTCTCCACACTCATCTTTCTTTCTTTCCCTCTCTGTCATTCTCTGGTATCCTCTGCTGTTCATCTGTCCGTCTCGTCCGTTGTTTGTTTTTTTTTTGACTGGGTTGCTCGGCTTGTGTGTGTGTTTCTGTCTCCCCCCTCTGGTGGGGTGTGGTTTGTTATATGGGGTTCATGTTGTGGGGCATGACTAGGTTATGCATCCAGGAGGGCAATGCTTCAGCAGTTACATGGAGTCACTATGTACTCCCACGACGAGCACCACACCAGCGCCCCCTACTGCTGGAGCGAGAGAGGTAAGAGGGCTTCAGCCTCAAACCCCATCAAAAGCTGTCCTGTACTGCTGAATATTATGCATCTGTCCATAAGTCAGTATGTCAGTCCATCCTGTGGCCCTGTTGCATCAAAAACATGCCCGATAAGGCATTGCTCTTATCCTAAGGTGTAGGAGTAAGGTGATGTCATCTTAACAGCAAACCATAGTGTATGTTTTGCAGGCAGCTCACATTTTAGCACACACTACACTATATATCCCCTGAGCACCCCATAAATAGTAAATGTTTTTAAGCACATTTTGGCTCTCAGTCACAATGCCTTGAAATATGGTATTTATAGAACATCTTTCAGAATTTTATTAATTTTAGCCTGACATGTGTACACCAGGCTTTGCACCCATCTGTAGTCATTGTTACATAAAGTCTGCTCTCTGTGTAGCATGAGGCTGGGAACGCAATACTGCACATTGCCTGGTTCTGAATAATTCAGAAATGCAGCAATACAGAAATACTTTTATGATGGAGGCTTTAAGTACACGATGGAGGACCTGAATGGGTAACACTCAAGCAAAGTTAACTGAGTTTTTACCAGTGAGTCTAGGTGTGCACTCTTGTGTGTGTTTGTGTGTGTAAGTATGTGTGTTGGTGTGTGTAAATACAAGCAGTGTATTGGAGAGTGTCAGCTGGCCACTGAAGTGAGTGAGTGAAAACCAGGCAACTCTCAGATAAAAAGACAAAAGTGTGTGTGTATGTGTGCTCTTGTACATGCTTCTTAGTGAGGGCCAGGATAAGTTTTTAACCATCAAAGTGAGGCCATTTTTGGGAAGTTAGGATATTTTCTCACTATCTCACTGCCCTTTAAAGGGCTGTTTGTGAGTTAAAACTTGGTTTTAGGGTTAGAATTAGGTTTATCTTAAGATTAACGTAAGGTTGGTGGTTGAGCGTTTAGTTTTTTATGTTTTAGGTTAGGGTAAGGCGCTAAATAATGCGTTATGTCAATGAATGTCCCCACAACTATAGCTTTACAAATAAGCGTGTGTTTGTGTGTGTGAGTGAAGGGTTTTGTGTAAAAAATGATGTTTCTGTTCAGCTGTCTCTTTGTATCAATCAGTCACATGGCTCCTCAGTGTATCACATCATTTCAGTGACATTTTCCTCTTTGTTCCAGTATTTTACATACAAACTGCAAACAAACCATGTATAATTAGTAGAATATCTGTCTTCTGTGCTCTGTCTCACTCTCCTATATGCTTTTTATTTTTAATTGTTTGTCCTCTTACACCACCATTCTTTCTTCTTTGTCCACCACATTGCTGTTTTTTTAAACTTCTGCAACTCTGCCTTTCTCTTTATCTCTCGCTCCTGTCCTCTCTTGCCATTGTTTCATGTCTCTCTACTCTTGCATCTTTCTGCCTGTGCTGTTCTTGTGTGTTTGGCGGCTGCTGCCACAGAGAGTCGTGAAAACTCCTTCAGCCGTTCGCGCAGTTCCAGTGTGTCCAGCATTGACCGGGACACCAAAGAGGCTATTACCACACTGCAGTTCGGAGAATCCTATGGGCGCAAGAATGATGCTGTGCCCACCCCATGTCTGTGGGTGGGCACTAGCTTAGGGGTTGTCCTGCTCATCCCAATGTCCATTCCCACCGACCAGGAGGAGAGGATGGAGGAACCTGTGACCTTTGGGCCAAGCGGTAAGTCCAATCAGATAGTGTTCATTTTGTTTAACTTAAGTTTTAGTTCTAGTTTAGTTTTAGTTCTTAAACATTACATTAATTTGGCCAATAAGGAGCCAGAGAATATGAGTAACCATTTCAGATACAGAAATTACAACAACATACTGACAGGTAGGGGTGTAAATCACCAGTTTCATAACGATACGATACTATATCGATTCTTTGGACAATGATATGATATTTGCCGATATCACAAAGTCTGCCACGATTCGATTTCGATTCGATTCGATTCAGGGGCCTTCGATCGATTTAAGACGATATTATGTACACATTTAACACAATCGGTT
Organism: Ctenochaetus hawaiiensis; assembly: GCA_029783645.1. Classification (NCBI taxonomy): domain Eukaryota; kingdom Metazoa; phylum Chordata; class Actinopteri; order Acanthuriformes; family Acanthuridae; genus Ctenochaetus; species Ctenochaetus hawaiiensis. Next base: position 16,998,682 of record JAPZDY010000005.1, read on the forward strand.
ACATTTCACCTAAAGAAAAAAATAGAAAGCAATTTTGATGTTTTGACAATTTTATTGCTGAAACGTTTCTGACATTTAAATGAAAATCATTC
>JAPZDY010000005.1:17008672-17030653 GCA_029783645.1 Ctenochaetus hawaiiensis
GTGAGCCATTAGGTTTGGTGTGTGTGTGAGTGAGTGAGTGAGTGGGTGAGAGAGAGAGAGAGAGAGAGAGAGAGAAAGAGAGAAAGAGAGAGACAAAGAGTGTCACAAATGTTAAATAACCGGACTCTTTCTTCTCCAAAGCAATCAAAAATGAATGACACCCTCCCATCTCTCTCCACCTCAGTCTTATTTTAGTGTTTTCACCTTAGCGGTCTTCTTTTCACGACCACAAACAATACTTTTAATGATTGTCAGTGTCTTTGTGAGTACAAAGTGGAGAGTTGGAATCTCATCCATTTAATCTCTACCAACAGAAGGTCCAACAGAAGTAACAGTATTTTTTTTCTGTGAGTCGCGAAAAAACTGTGTACATTTGTGAAACATTTGCAGCAATTTCAGCTGAAGGCAAATATGTTATTTCTTTTGTTAAATATCGTTCTTGATGACTATGATATCCTCTTGTCGCAGTCCTATATTTGATGGTGATGGCCTCTAAACCGAAGGCTGTTGTATGTTAAAAACAACAAATGTTTCATGATACATGGTTGTGTATCATATTGTGATTGTGTTGTACATGTCAATGGCTAGCCACATGACACGGGCAAACAGCATTGACTGAGGACGATATTTTGTAATTGTGTATTTGTCTGTACTTTGAATTGATCTGAAAAACCAAACAAAGGATTATTTATATCCATTTCGCACACGTCGGGCCTTTATGCACAAGAGCATTAACACATATGAAGTATTGCGCCTTGATCATGTTTACGTCACTCCCACATAAAATATGCACAGCGACACATACACTCAAAACCTGAAAAAATAAAATACACAAGTGTATCTTTCTGGATTGCTAGTCATGTCTGCCTCCTTCCTGTCAGGCTACTGTGACATTCTTTAGGCGCAAACAGTCTTGTTTTAACCAAATTCAAGTCACCTGAAATCTTCAAGAAGTGCCACATGGAATTATACATTGATTTGAATGAGGTGTCTTAAACGTGTGAAAAATATAAATTTCTCTCATATCTCTGTACCGTCAATGAGATTTGTGTTCAGTGCAGTTTTATCAGTGGCAGAGAAAACACACAAAAAAGAAAACAACAACAACAAAAAAAAAACAAAGCCAAAATTAAAAAAAAGAAAAAAAACAGACTTCTACTGACAGGGTGTTTTGTTAGTATGTTTTCGGTTTATATGTTTTTGGTTTTTATATTAACTGTACAGTTTAATCTTGGGAGAAAGTTGAAACAAAAAACGATAAAAGATACAGACATTCTTGGGATATTTTTCTCTGTATATGTTGTACCTGTTACTGCTGGTACTGTATCTGGTATTCTCGCTCTGTCTAAATCACTGGAACTCTGTAGTTCTTCGGACTGTAGTAACCTGGAAAAAAGCATTTCTCTGGTTTTCTCAATGATGGCAGCAAAGTTTGTCTTATTTAAATGGATTCTACCACTTTTTGTTCTTATTGATATAATACTAGTATAATAGAAACTACTTGAAAAAAGAACTGAAAATATGTTGATGCAAAAGCAAACTGAAATAAACATTGATTGATGTACACAGTTGGGAGCTGTTTCACTGGCCACTATCCAGAATCAGCTGCTGTTTTGCTTATATAAAGAACAACATGGTGTTACCTGCTGAACTACTTTCTGAATATCTTAACTGCTTTATCAATCGGAGAAAGCATACAGTCAGTAAACTATTGTTCTAACATTTCATATCTCATAATTTATTCATCTCTAAACATTATTTCACATCCAGTAAAATGGCCCAGTGCCAAACGAGTAAATTTTTCAAATTACTGCTCAGCATTTAACTCGAGTATTTCAATTAAATGCCAAAATATAATTCTCAAACATGAAAAATCTTAGTATTAAATTTTTCAATTCAATATATGTGTGAGCTAATTAAATATTGGGCTTTAAGATTAAAATAACTATAATTGAACTTACAGCCACCTAGACCTGTACAGAAATAATATAACGAGAAATGAGTGCGTGGTCAAATAAAAATTGAATTACGGTATAAAAATATAATAATAGAATGGCTATTTAATATTTCATAATTTAGAGTAATTTATGTTGTTTAAGGATTTATAATTACAGCTTTTAGCATGAAAAACATTGCAAAATTGCGGGAGCAAAAAGGGTTTGAGTCGGGGCAGTACTTTTTCACTTCGTACACTTACATGATTTATTTTTTTAAATCACAAAAACGTCACTGACGCTGTCTAGCCTATAAAAATAAGTCACATTCTTGAACCCTTCCCATCCCATGCACTTAGCATGAGATCATGGCATGGCAACATCTATGCATGGCGCGTCTAAGCGTCGGACTTCCGGCTTTCTATCCAATCAGGTTCAGATTAGATCAAGTGAGTTATGGATTTCCCGTTCAACCAATCAATCTCAAATCCGGTGGAGTAACTACCAATCAGATCGCAACATCGCGCATACTTGTCCCAGCCCCTGTACACCCAGTTGCTGAACTGATTTGTATGGGGGTCTTAGGGTCTGGAACGGTAACGGAGAAATTTATGACGTATTTAATGTAAAATAATTCAATTATACGCGTAAATTAGGCGGCTAGAAGCCGTTAGCAATGCCGCAGTTGAACGGTGTAATGCTGAATGGAAACAGAACGGAGTAATGTAACGTCTACCAAAGCCTACAGACTTCTATTTACCCATTCATTAATTACATTCATTAATGTTCTGGCATTTTTAAGTCAATGATGGCACGTTTCGGCAGTAAACCTCTGAAGGTAATTTGCTAACGGCAAATTACAGTGAACGGAGAACCGTTTACATTATGTCTCTCGGACTGTTTTTGTGGCTGCTGCTGCTCTCCTGCCTCGGTGTTTTCAGACATGAACTCCGGGGAACTCAAGCAGACTCTGTACCCAGCGCTGCAAAAACTTTAGTTTGGGGACCTGGACTGGAGACAGACATTGTCCTACCGGCTCGGTTTTTCTACATACAGGCGGTGGATAGTAGCGGGAGGAAGTAAGTATATTAACATTATTACATTTACTGTAGGCCTTTTTCCAGTTTCAGCAGCCTGTGAAATGCAAGCACCGCTGCTTCTAGGTGCTCCACGTAGCATCCTTCTAAGTTAGTTCAGTCTGAGAGAGCAAAATGCATTTGAATATTAATTTAAAATATTTTATGTAACTTGTTTTATATGTGTTATAAAACTACTTAATACAAGTAGTGCTATGTGACACGGAGTAAAAATGATATTTCTATCACAGCTGTCCAATTAGCAAGATGCAGTTGCTGTAATGGTTTGTTTTGGTCTGCACTTTTCTTCGGTGTTTGTCTCGAAATTAATGTCGTGGTTAAAATTCTGTGCAATTTGAAAGACTACAATTCTGTTTTTTTTTTCGACAAGATACAAATGTACTCACAAAACAGCTTTATTTTTCTTATATAACTTGTACGAGTATTTAGATAACTGTGATTCTTTTTGTTATGACCCATTTGCAAAATGACATGTGATATGAAAAACATAACCTCCTTTCAATTTTGCTTGTGCAAGACAATGTTACCACCTGAGGACTGCATGACTAAAAAGAAAGGACATTGTAGTAAATCTCTTCAACCATGTTGAAATTATAAACTTGTCAAAAGAGAGAGCAGACATGAAAGTATGTTCCCCTGGGAAAAAGACTTTAAAAAGCTCCCATGGGACCAATGAAGGCATCATAGTCTCTCTGTATTCACTGGGTGTCACTTTCACACATGCTTTGGGTCTCAAGATATCAAGATCAAGATCTCAGGTTTCTCACTTTCATTCAAGCCAACTGCAAAATACTACATTATTGTTGTCTGCTGGACTGGGACACAAGAGAGAAAACTAAAGCGTACCAATACCAAGAAGCTATGAAATCATATCAGCAACAACAGGTGCCCTAAATTTTTGTGCATCATGTGTTAAACGTAATTACAGTGCATTCAGAAGTTATTGGGAAAATAGTATCCTCTCGACAATTTTTGCACTTTCAGTCTACATTAAAAAAAGTGACTAAGAGGTTAAAGTGCTGACTTTCAGCTTTGAGGTTTGTTTCAAGATTTTTACACCCATATTATTCTTCTTGACTGGAAAAGCATATGTGTGTAATTCCCGTGTGCTTCAGTATGAAGCCAAAACAACTCAAAATGTGTCATCTTCCTGTAGTTGGTGACTGCCTTATTATCAACAAGTGGTTAGATATAAATATATAAAATGCAATTTTGGTCTGCCTTATTTTTTATTAATTAATTAATTTACCAGTTGTGTGGTCTATCAGATATTAGAAAAATATTCAAAAATGTTCATCCAAGAATCTCAAATGTCTTTTTTTGGCAGTTCAGACCATATTATATTTAAATTATTCTGATGTAAAATAGAGAAAAGCAGAAAAATTCCATATTTGAAAAACTGACATATTTGGATGGAAAGTTACTTAAATTGATAGCATAATAACTGACAATTTTTCAGTGATTCAACTATTCAGCTAGTTAAGTAATCTTTGCACCTCTGTCAGGAATTTAAATGTCAGTTGCTGGTTCCTCATATAGAAGTTAATTATTTTTATCTAGCTCCAAGCAGTAAAACTTGTTTTTTCTTTCTAAAAACTAAATGCTTATGCAACAATTGATATTTATTACCTCACCTGATCATATTTGGAAATAAGAAAATAACACTTCAGCAACTTTCCATGTAGCATTGGAAAAACTGTGTTATAATGGATTTTGAATATGTAATTATCGTCACATAATTTTATTTGAAAAGTTTAATCTATTTTAGTACCACTGTCTGGTCAAAACCCTTACAAAAACTGAGACTTATGAAAGGAGTAAATCGTCATGTTGCCTCTGTCAAAGTTTAACAACGTCTCCTGGCGAGAAGACTTTTGAAGTGAAGATTGTATCTCCAGTGGAGCAGTTCACCAGGATTTGGATCCAGGTCCTGGATCGTCGGGATGGCTCCTTCCTGGTTCGCTACAGAATGTATGCCACCTACATGGAGGTGCACATTCATGTTTTGCTCAAGAACAAGCATGTTGCCAAGTCCCCATTCATTCTTAAAGGTAGAACACAATCCAAGCTGTCTTGAAAATATGTTTTAGGATGAGATTTGTTTTATCTGGCTCCACTAACTGATAAATATGGCACATGTTTATGACAGGTGAGAAGGATCTCATTGATGTTTCTCTGCAGGCCCAGTCTACCACGAGGGCTGTGACTGTCCCCAGCCCAGTGGTTCTGTATGGGAAGCTCACATGCACTGTCCTGAGTCCTTTCCTCAGATAGACAGGGACTTGGCCCTATACGCTGGTGTTGACCCAGATCGCAATGCGCAGGAGATCCCACAGCGCTTTGGTCAGAGACAGAGCCTCTGTCACTACACAGTTAAAGATAACAAGGTACCTACCAGATATGTGACCATTTACACCAAAAAACAGAATAACTAAGTGAAAGCATGAGCAATAAATTTCAAGCCAACAGCAAGTATAAGCCTGATGTAACAGAAAACCAACATTAACATAATAGGAACTACATGAAAAATTTCCCGGTTTTTCTTTCAAATACTATCATCACAAAAGGGTAGTATAGTAATATAGTGTTGTATTTCTTTAGACTGTAGTAATTAGGGTCATGTAATAATGTAAAGTCAGGCTGGAGAGCCTGGAGCAGTGAGACACACCTGTAAGAGCAGACAGTCAGTAAACCAGGTGTTCAAGGGTGCAATCTTCTCATCACTGTAATAGTAGCCAGAATAGGCTCCTGTAATAGTGATATGTCTAAAGCCCCATTGTCACAGTGCTAGCATTACCTGGGAACATCCAGCAATTAGTCAGCTGTCAATGATTTACAGTCCCATTGTAATTTAAGCCTCATCTTTTGGGGAGGTTGGGTATATTTAGTAGTTGTGAAATGTGAATTCACATGTTTCTTACACTTTGTTTTCTCTGTGTTCCTGTGAAATAATAATAAGTAATTTGACAATCCAGCTGTTAGTCTACCAGCGCTTTTAACTGTTTCACACGGTTTTTGTTAGCAAATACAATTTGTTGTGAAGCGTCAGTGTTCATTCTAGAACTCTTGAGCCCTTCTGTAATGGTTTTAGGTTGATATTGCTTTTTTGTTCAGGTCTATGTTAAAACTTTTGGAGAGCATGTGGGCTTCAGAATCTTCATGGATTCCATCCTCCTGTCACTCACCAGAAAGGTCAGCTCTTCTTAAACTACCTGTGTAATAATAAAACTATTAAATGATCTAAGATTTCTTTCACATGTGCTTTTAAAAAAACTAGCAAAAGGTTGTCACAGAAATTTTAGATTACTTTTCATTTCCTTATTGCTGTTATCCTTTTGTTGGATTTTGATGCTTTAGATGTACTGCACAGTACTATCATTAACCTGCAAAGCAATAGTAGGCAGCAGTGTTTCTTCTACTCTTTAAAATTTTTTATTAAATCATTCTAGTCTTTAATGATCATACTCCTTCTCCGCACTGCCTTGTATATTTAGGTACGACTCCCTAATATAGAGTTCTTTGTTAACTTGGGTGACTGGCCTTTGGAGAAGAGGAAACCCACTGAGAAGATCCATCCCATCTTTTCCTGGTGCGGCTCTAACAATACCAGAGATATTGTCATGCCAACCTACGACCTGACCGAGTCTGTCCTCGAGACCATGGGGAGGTATGGCTCTGCATCAGTAACACAAACATGTCTTACGATTTTGAATTTAGTTGAGAGATTTTGAATAATACTCAATTTTCAAATAGAATAACACCATCATAGCATCACAGGACAGCATCCATAATGTTTTAGTAAAATGTCATCTTTTGAGTATTAACTGTTCTGTCTGTAGGCTGGTGTTTCAAAAGTTTGTGGCCAGCTTCTTAATGGAGGACAGAGAGCATGGTCAGGATACAATGCAGTACTGCAGCTGAGGAATTTTTATATTATTAAAAATAATTTACTCTGTGCTTTTTCCTCCCTAAGGAGATGACAGTCAGGATAAATCAGACTTCATTATGACACTGTCAAAGTGCACACTGAATAATGGAACCAAAATAAACCTGTGTCAGGATGCTCATTATTTTCTTAGTGTTGCCTGACAGATGCTCTGCTCTGATAGCCAATTGTTGTATAACAAAAAGTTTGACCTGCAAGTGTTTTATTTTACACCCAGATTCAGTCAAAAAACATCTCTCTGGGTCACATATACACTGATTTAATGCCTTGCAGAAATTCTCATCATGTAATGAGTGATGCTAGCTTACCAGGTGTACCCACTGTCATCTTTAGCTGCATTACATCACTGCATGGAAAAAAAACATTGTATTTATTGCATCAATAAACTGCTGAAGCATTTTAAACACAACATATGTGCTGCAGGCTACAAATAATTTAGAAGCACTGGCAAAACTGGTAGCATGACATCAGTTTTTATAAGAATAAAAATTTTACTGAAATAAAAATGACATTTTGCACACATGTATTACTGTGAGCTTCTAAATACTGTCTTAATGTTTGCCCTGAAGCCATGACTTTGACAAATGCTGAGATTAACAACTTGGACAACATTCTGTGCATCCAATGAATAGAGTAAGTCTGGACATGATGTCAGTGCAGGCCAACACTGGGCCACCATGGCCAGAGAAGAATGCCACAGCCTTCTGGAGGGGCAGGGACAGTCGTCAGGAACGTCTGGAGTTGGTCAAGCTTTCAAGGGCTCACCCCAACATGATTGATGCTGCCTTTACCAACTTCTTCTTCTTCAAACATGATGAGAGCCTCTATGGGCCGCTGGTCAAACATGTTTCCTTCTTTGACTTTTTCAAGGTAAGCTTTATAAGCATGTGTACATTAAGAGATATATTTAATAGTAACTTTACAACAAATAATACCTATGGAGATGAAGCTGCTACTACCAGAAACACTTAACTGCAGCAGTTTACAGCTTATAGCTAATTGTTTTACAACCAAGAAGGAACAGGCTCAGACGAGCAGAGAGAACAGACCCAGTAAAATGAGGCGTTGTCATTAACTGTTCTCATTTCATTCCAACATGACCAGGCAGCTTTTTTAAATGTTGATGTTAAAGAAAGACAGATGATTATTAATTATGTTTTCTATTTCTGTCACCAGTACAAGTACCAAATAAACATTGATGGCACTGTGGCTGCATACCGACTGCCTTACCTACTAGCAGGTGACAGTGTGGTATTAAAGCAGGAATCAAGCTACTATGAGCATTTCTACCAAGAGCTTCAGCCGTGGACCCACTATATCCCCATCAGGGCTGACCTCAGAGACCTGCTGGAAAAGATCCAGTGGGCTCGTGACAATGACGAAGAGGTGATAATGATAATGATTGTGGACATTGTGCTTGGCAGGAAATGCATTGACATGTGTTTCTCTTTATCTCTGTCTTTGTGCCTATCTCTAGGTCTCCTTTTGATTTGAGATAGATAACTTTGTAACATTTTGTGAGACCGGAGTAAATTTTCTTTTGTCTGTTTGTGTTATTGAAAAACAACTGGTTGCTGTGTATCTTGCTGTCTTTTTTAGGTTAAGAAAATTGCACTGGCAGGCCAGCAGTTTGCCCGCAATCATCTTATGGGAGACAAAATATTTTGTTACTACTACAAACTTTTCCTGGTAAGATTACTATAGTCACAGAGAAACTTTAAGGTGGTACATTGAAAAATGTGAACTATTTAAATATTGCCCAGCTTTTCAACATGCTGTCACACTGGGGCCAAAGTTTATTCCATTTGATTTACCTAGTTTGATTTATGTGACTAGATAAACTGGCTTTACAAAAGCAATGTGTTGAGATTGCTTTTTTTTTCACTCTCTGTTTAATGTTCTTGTAGTCCTATGCCAAACTCCAGGTCACAGAGCCCAAGATTCGTAAAGGCATGGAGCTTGTAGAGCAGCCCAAGGATGACCTGTTCCCTTGTTCCTGCCACAGAACCAGAGTAAGTGAAACCTCGCATCACAATGACACTGTATTGTCTCACCTCACCAAGGCTTATATGGTTGCAGTTGTAGTGGTCAAACTGTTAAATAGTTAGGTAAAAAAGCTCTTGCTTTGTGGTCTTCTGCAAGTTTGTTGTACTTTCCTAATTCATAAGCACTGTTAAAATTACACACTAAAGTCAATTCAGATGAGTTTACAACCTAAAATATACAGTCCATTTTTTTACAGTTTTGTGAGAAATCTTCCCCGTGTCAGAACAATAGTTCATCTGTATTTCTTGATGTAGTAGTTACTTGAAATAGCACAAAAGCTTAATGTGACTCTGAGCTGCACAATGTCCACTGACCTTTTAAAACTTCAAGGGCTTCATAACCTCTAAATATGAGCTTCGGTACTAGTTCGACTGAGCCAAAGAGATTTATGTTTATAAAGATGGCTATTCTGTCTGGTATAAAGTGTTTTTCAATTTTTGGTGGAACAAAAATCTGGAACACAAATCTTCCTGCGTGCTTTAACTAAGCCAGCTAGTAGCTTTTCTAGTGATACCCCTCTTGAATCTTTTTTGTTTGTTTTTCAGGCCAAGGATGAACTTTGATTGACCTGCCGTCTGCCACTTACAGAGCAATTCTTCATATCTGATGTGGTGCCAAATAATTTTTCAAAGTGCAAATTGTGTATGATATTAATTTCAAAATATCTCATTTTTAAAATAAATGTTTCTTTTTGTTTATTAAAAGTGGTTGTGCTTTGGAGTAATACACAAAATAAATACAAAAACACAGACCCACTGCTTTTCTCTTAATAGTTTTAACAACATTAATTATTATTTCTCACTGCTTTGAAAATTTTTACAGCATACACCATCTAATTATTTGAAATTAACCATATTAATCCTTGATGGAATAACCATTAGAGTTTACCGACTCATATGATAAGATATTACTTGAAAACTCATGCATGAATAACAATCAATAAAGATATTATCAGTCACAGTGGGCATTTTCTGCAGTGAGTGCTTTTCAATATTTAAAGCACATTTTCCTGATTAAACTTATAAACTTAAATAAAATTTTTCAATGCAAGAGTTTTACACAGCAATGGGGTATTTTTCATGTGGGGTCTACTTTTGCTTCAGCAAGAATCCAATTACTTCACCTCTGCACAGTAATAACTACTCCTAGACAGTAGATGGCAGTGAAGTTCCACTCCTGAAATCTGGTTTTTGGAGAGAAACATTTCGTCATGGACAAGTTTGACGAGGTAAATATGATCCAAAGTTATAGTTTACTAGTACACCTATCTGGGGTGTCGTATGCAGTTGAGGGTAACGATAGTGTTTATAGACCAAACATCACATGAAATTCCACGATTGACACAAACGGGACTTCATGAAATGATGGTACACAGCTAGCTAACGTTGGCTCGGTATAGCAACCTGCTACCTTACCTGCAACGTTATAATTACTATACTTAGCTTCTCACTGCAATTAATTATTGAAGAAAAAAATAGCAAACTAATTCTAGCAATAAGACTGGAAAATTGTCTACTCCCAGAATAACCTCTATCGTTAACGGCAGTTGTTGGAAGTAATTTAATACACTTTCTCATTACTATATTTACTTAAATCTTACAATCTAACTACTTCCGCTTCTGGTTAACAGTTTATTAAAACGCTATCTTGAATGAAGCTGAGTCACAGTACTGCTCTATATAGAGCGATAGTGGCTGTTAAAAATGTCTCTTATTCAGTATGAAATAGTTCGAGCTTTTCACAACGTTACACCACTAGTTAATTAATACAGATTTTTATAGCCTGCATGATAACCTGGCATACTTACTGGAAAAGGTGTGGTGATGGTGCTCACTGACTGCTCACTGACTTTCAGGACACAGTGAAGGTGCCATTTGGGACAAAGTATCTGGATGCTGCCTTGTGTTTTCCTGCCTCAGTGACAGATGTTCACACAGCTGTCATTCTCACACACGGGGCTGGTGGAGATATGAACTTTCGACATCTGGTCTCTCTGGCACATGCCTTAGCTTCACATGGGTTCCTTTGTCTCCGTTTCACATGTAAAGGTTTAAACCTTGGGTACAGGGTGAAGGCTTACCATGCTGTGTGGGTAAGCATCTTCTTTCATTCAAGAAACAGTCTCTGTAGTGACAATAGTCATTTCATTCATACAATACTATTTTAGTGCCTGTATAACAGATTCAGAAAGATGTTGTGCACACTTCTATCCCTGCAGGACTATTTGAAATCACTACAGAGATTTAACATAAAGCACATATTCATTGGAGGTGAGTATCAACAGAAGGGTCCCTGTATGTCAGTTGAAGTGATGCATAAATAAACATGTCGCTGAGATCATGTGTTGAATTTGTAATTACTGTGAGTGGTTTATTCTATTTGCATGAGTTTTGAATCACAATGATACTACTGCATTTCTAAATAGTTTGATTTCTACCAAAGTACACATAAATAAGTTAGGCCATTAAGTATAACTTAAAACTGATGCAAAATATACTGAATGTTTAATTGAATAAATGAGTCATCATACTTCTGCATTAAAAAGCCAAAATTACATCAGAAATATTTAAATGACTTATAATAACATCTGAAAAGTATATGCTTTTTTTTCAATGTTGATAAAGCTGAAAACTGCTTTGGTTTTTGCCAGTTTTGTCAGTATTGTGAAACTCAAATAATACTCCTTGAGTATTATGTTTCCAATTCTCTATGGCCTGTCCACAGGCAGGTCAATGGGATGTCGTGTTGCTGCAGCTTTAGCCAGGCAGCTGAGTGATCAATCAGAGGATGCATTGCAGGGTGTCATCTGCCTGTCGTTTCCCCTGCACCCCCCAGCACAGACACACGTCCATCAGCAACGGAGTGAAGATCTCAGGGGGTTACCTGAACACATGCGTGTGCTATTTGTGTCAGGGACTGAGGACGAGATGTGTGACAGGGTGAGGATGGGTAGAGACTGTCAACTTTGACCTGACAGTATTTTCATACAAAAAGCCATGAAATTCTGTATTTATATATGTATACATACATCACATGCATACCTCTTTTTTTCTTCATTCTCATATCTTCAGTTGTAATAAACCGCATTTGCTGCTCTGATGATTTTCAAGTATCCTGTCCAGGGTGTTTTTTAAATTTTTCTCAGTGGGTTGTTTATGCTCCCAGTTTACCTCCTGTAGTAGTATAATTTATCTAAATTACCCCTTAATCTTTTTATCTGCGCTGTAATTTCCTCTAATGAAGTTACTGAAACCCTGCATTGTTGTGAAGTGTAGTCTTCAACGATTTTATAAAAGGGAAAATCATCTCTCATATTACATGTGATGTATTCTTACTGCTCCATTGTCCTAGCTTGTGCAATCCATGTTTTTTTTATTTTTTAATTGCCTGGCCTTGGTCACAGTGATGATTTTGCTTTTAGATGTTTTTAATTCTTATTTTTACTCTCTGTCTTTGCTCAGGTGCTTTTTGACAGGATGGTTGAAGAAATGAAAGCTGAAGCTGAGGTTTTCTGGCTAAAAGGAGGCAGCCATGGACTGACAGTAAAGGGAAGGTCGGACGATTCTGTATTAGATGAAGTGAATTTACATGTCCTCACTTGGATAAGTAAGCAGGGAGCATAGAACATTTTTTGTTATCAGATTTTATTTTCTCTGTTTTGTTGTACTTATTAAATAAAAGATGCATATAATAAAATGTGCTTGTTCTATAATCCTTTATCAGATATTATTGGTTACTAAATGTGTTACTGCAACATTGTGATGTGTACAGAAATTGTTTTCCAACATCTTTATCTTAGCCAGAAACTCCTCACCACAGCACAAAATCCGATATAAATGATCTGCAGTACTGTACACCGACTCAGCAGCTGTGAAATTGCAAGCTCCAAGGGAGACTTATTATGCCCCTTTTTGACTGTGTAAAAGGTCTCAGTGGTCCCCAAAACATGCCAGTGAGGATCCTTGCTTTAAACACAACTCTGATTATGGGAATATGTAATTCTGTGTTGTTGTACTGGGCCCATGTAGGGCATCTGAAATGAAGGGAGATATCCATCGAGACTGGTCGATTTCACCATTGCTTTTTATTGTGGTTGTAGAGGTACTTGCAGTTATGATAAAGCATAATGGTGATGCTAAACAGTTGAATGCAATGGGATACCCATAGGTTAGAAGCCAGTTGGCAAATGATAAAACCCTATTCTTTATTAAAAATGAGGCACAAATAGCCAAAAGCTCTAAAAGTTATCATCCTCTTCTCTAAAACCTCAGAACTTTACTTAAAGAAAAAGAACATAGATGCCTTTATCTTCTCTGTGTGCTCAGTAGGCCCTTGAATAGCCACCTCACGCTAGCAGTTTAAATGTAAGCAATGGGGAGACACCAAGCCCTCTAAAACACATCCAGAAATCTCCAACATGCTCCATCTAAGTCTTGTGACCTGCATATTAACCACACTATAGAGACATTTGTTATTGTGGAAGCAAGTACCAAGAAACTACTTTTCTGGACACAGTTAGATAATTCTTTAAAAAAAAAAGGAGTTGTGAAACTTTGGCTAGGTTTAACAAATTAACATTTGTGTATAAAGCACTTGTCGAGTATGATCCAATTATTGTGCACAATATTCCAACTTTTTGTCCACTATGAATCGAGGAACAACACTGTAGCGGTTGAAAAAAACAGAGGAAGAAGGTGAGCAGCCTGAGAAGGTGAAGAGGAAACCCCATAAACTGAGAATTTGCAAGAAGTGAGGTCAACCTGCCCAAAAAGACTTTGGGCACAGTCAGCGCAATATCCACCACAAAAAAAGTCTTTTTGTGCTCTTTATGAGGGTGAAAGGGTGGAGCTGTGACTGGCAGAGAGGAGAGCCAAAGAGGATATTAAGGACAATTAAAGACTAAGACTCTGTGTGTCTCTTTCTGTGTATGGTCTACGGGTATTGTTATATATTCTACTTTGGCATTGAAATTGGCAGACATTAAGTAGTCAAGATAAAACCATGAAAAATTAATATGAAAGCTGGTAAATTAGATCTAAAAGCTGTAAACATATTATCCACTGTTGTATTTGTAACTACAATTAAGATATGAAGATCAACTCTGCAAGAGTTGGGAAAGTAATGGTGTAGGTACCCTGAGAGTGCTCGAAAAGTGCCTGAATATGTCGATAATGAGTGGAAGAGGTTAATCTTTTTTTTTCTTTAAATGTCATTTTCAGCATTGCTAATGTTGACGTATTTTTACCGGGTTATTTTTAATTTGCCTGCAAGGAACAAGAGGGTCAGGACTACTGACGCGTGAGCTAAGCAGCGCATATAGAGTGGGCCTTTTGTAGTCCATCTTCGGAAAATTGTAGTTTCACCACAGCACAACCACGTCAATAACATCCGCCGTCGCATGATTACGTAGCGCAGTCGGATTCTCTCAGCACAAAAAATGTATTTTCCTAAATCCTTTGAATTGTTCTTTCTCATTTCCTTAACCACAAGACGTTTTCCGTCGGGGTTACGGAAAGTTGTTTAGTAAAGGATCAGGAGGTGACTATCTGACTGCCGCCCTAACAATAGCGGCTCATCTATGGCAGCAACTGGATACGCGAACTCGTGACGTTGGTATTTACTTGAATATAATTGGCTGGCTGACTTCCGCATTTTCTATACGAGAAAGCAGCATGGCAGGAGAACTGTGGAACAGAGTAAACATTCCCCCTCCTGGTGCCGTTTCTGTTTTTCGGTTACACTTCAGCTCGGTTACAGGTAAAGTCGGATCTGCTACTTGTGAGATAAATAAATCATTTTGTTACGTGATGTCTAAACTCCTGACGCTGTATACATACCGTATCAAACCCACGTGGGAGGGCGTGGATCTACCTCCAGCAGTACTAAAGTACGTTATTTTTACCGTTACATACATAGTGAAGCTTGGATGTTGTTTCTCTTCTGCAGATGCAATTGTTAAAAGCCTGTTGGTGGAAAACGAGAGAGTGCTTAAGCTTATTCAGAGTGAGATTCTTCAAACGGAGGTACGAGTTCTGTACGAGCTGCTGTACATCCTACATAACAGCCTCAGAGGCAACAAGACGTTCAAAGGTTTGCAACAGGTGAGGACCTGCGTTGGAATGTCAGAAAGTGTTTTAACACCATGCAAGTAACGTGGATAAGAAAAGTCTGCTCCAACGAAAATGTAATGCCATTGATAAACAGTCAGCGTACACTAACAAGGGACATTTTTCTGCACGAGTACTTTCTAAAGATTATGCCTACTTGAATTCATGGTGGCCTGAATGAGTTAAGAAGTCTCATAGCCTGAAGAAATAATATGTCCTTTAGTCAGCTGCAGACAGTAGTATTTTACTGTTTACTCAGGGAAAGCATCTGCATACTGCCTTCATCACATTTGGCTTCCACTGAATGTGTGATTGTTGATCTGCTTCAGTCTTAGTGACAGGAAAAATGCCATCAGGGTTTAGTATGTATTAAACAGGATTATCAAAGTTGTAAAACAAGGCCAAAAACCTAACTCACAAACTAGCATGTTATATGTTTTGTCCTGTCTCTTGCAGGTTGAACAATGCATCAGTAGGCTAAAGAGCATGAAGCTTGATGTTGCTCTGATGGAGTTAACCGAGCTTAGTCCCAATAGAGTTCAAAGGTAGGTAGAGATATTAAAGGTTCAGTGTGATGTGCTGTTTTAGCAGATTGCCACAAAATGTCCAGCATCAAACATTCTTTGGTGTTTAACACACATTTTATGCAAAAGATGGAATAAATTAAATGCAATAAGATGACAGTAATGTGTTAATGTGACGATAATGTGTTAATGAGCTCAGGAACCAATCTTCCACATAAATGAGGAGATCTTCATTTTATCGGTTTTGTGTGGCAGATTCAAGATTTTTTATAAGTTTGTAATGCAAATTGATTTTTCAGAGTCTGAAAAAGTAGAGGACAATTAAACAAATTTGTAGTTTTAGTTTTCAGTTTCAGTTTTCCAAGGATCTTTTGAGGAGAAAAACAGAGTAAATTACAAATCTGACAGTTCTAGTGAGAATCTTACAGGGAGACCTGTTACATGATAGCACCGACAAGAGTATTTTGAAGCACTGAGAAGATGTAGTGGAGATATTAGGTCAAGGGCATAAGATAGCCAACACCACTGATTTCTCAGTTAAACCAGGATAGTTTGCTGCTTCATATTCTTTAAAAGCATACATTACTTAAGTCATGTGTTTGAAAGGGAGAGACTGTAAATATTTGACTTTTTACTGTAATGAGTCATGTGTGTCCTGTATGTGTATGTTTAGGGGACTGAGTATCAAGGCTGGTGAGTGTGATGTTCCCAGTCAACCTTTCCTGGAGTGGCTCTGTCTCAAAGTGCTGGGAGCCGCACAGCTGATGAGCTGCACACTCGATCGCTGCAGCAAAGCTTTCATGTATCTTTCTCAGAGGGGACACTGTTCAGAGACAGTAGCAGCTGTTACATGCACAGTTTTTGTCATTCTGATTAAAACTATTCTGAAGATTTTGGATCAACTGCATGTGATGTGATCTAATATAGTCTAATACAGTGTTTACATACGCCTACGAATTGAATCAGCAACAGCTGTCTGATGTGTAAAATAATGAATGAATCATGTGATTGATTAGTGGTAAAGATGGAGAGCTACCGTCTATTCAGCTGAACACTCTGACTGAGGTGTTTATATGGAGCATTTTTTCTCTGTTTGGCCTTTTAAGCCACTTGTACTCTGAATACTAGGCTCCATGTAAACCAAGCTATTAAGAATCATTTGAAAAAGATCAGAAATTTCTTAGCAGCTGTGCTTCTGGTGTTAGATTCAAGTTTGGCAATCTTGGCCTCATTTATGACACCTTGTGGTTTTGACCTTAACAGATATTTGTTTTAGACTCTCAAAGCAGCAGATGAAATGGGAGGAGTTTGTTATTTTGAATGTGGTGATAACCAGCATGCTCAGTCGTCTCTGGTAAATGCTCCTCCTCCCTTTAACAGCTAAAATGGAATTAAAATCTCTTTTGTGAGCTTCCACCGTCTAAATTTGCCTCATTTTGTGTTCCATCAGGGTGATCTTCCGTGGTATCCTGGTCAGCCTTTCCTCTCATTATCAGAAACTCTTGACACTCCTTAGAGAAGTGTCCAAAGCCCAGCAAATGCCCTTCCTAACAGACTTTCCCCTGCCAGCAGATATGACTGCTTTCCTTGGTCCCTCTGGTGCATTGTTGCTAACCAAGCAGTCAGCAAACATTCCCCATGCCAGTAATCACAAAGAGAAGCAGCAGAGGGGAAAGAAATCTTCTGTTAAAGTCAAGAACAAAGAAAGGACAAGGAAGGCTAAGGAAGACCTGGGTGTTGCTGTTGAAAGAGGTAAGGAGCAGAGTGCTGTGTATAGTGTAGAGTGGGCGTCGCACGTACAGAGGTTATATGTATCCTCGCTGCAGTGACCCTAGGCTCAGTTCCACCCACTGCCCTTTGCTTTGTGTCATTCCCCCACTTTTCCTGTCTCTCTCTTGCTGTTCTAGAATAATAAAGGTGTGAAATGCACAAAAATACTTTAAAAAAAAAGGAAGAGAGAGGTGTTTTAAAACCTGTAAGATGCATTAAATGCATCAAATGTGGTAAGAGGACTCTGCCCTAAAGGATATATGCCTTCTTATCTTATTATATCACATAGTTTAAATATATCAACAAATGATAAACAAAAGTTTTAATAGACTAAGCCACAGTAGAGTAATGTGGGAAGGTCAAACTTCCAGCTTACAGGCTGGAATAGAACTACGATTGTAAAGTTACAGAGCTGCTAGTGTGTCTTCTTTACAATCATTTTCAAACCAAAGCAAAAAAAATCTCTAAGGTAGCAGTCTGCTATTTTTAACAGCTGATTTTAGTCAAAGGGTAAAGCTGAATTTTCTCAGCATCTCAGTTACAACAATATTGTGAATCCTGTTACAACAATATTGACATTACTATTGTTTAATTTTTCTGCAGGTGCAGTTGTTGACACTGACCTGAAGCCTTTTCTCAAGGTTTTTAGGAACTTTGCAGAGGTATGTGAGCAAACCAGAGGAAACAGTTTTTTGATTCTTTTATTATTTACAGAACATTTAATTGTCAAGTGTTGTAACCCAGCTTGTCGTATTTGCTGATTACATCTCTGCTGTTCCAAAGGGAAAATCCTTTTTACAGAAGACACCCAGGACTGACAAGAAACAGAAGTTCAATAAGCAAGTGAAAGAAGCTACTACTTTCACAGACATGGCAACCCATCTTGAGGAAATGATCACATGGTACAAATCCCAAAAGATGGAAAAGGAAAAACGTCTCTTATCATTCCTGCTTTTAAAGTGCCAAAGGATGAAATGCCTAGAGGCAGCAGGTTACAAGTAAGAGCAACACTGCAATATATTTACTCAATGGCTACTTTATTAGGTACAGCTGGTAATGCAGTGTAATGCAATTCACTGTGAAACCTTCACTAATACCTTTTTGAAGTGTATTACATTCATTTTTAGTTGACTTTGACTCAGTGTACCAGTGCAGGTGTATGTAATAAAAAGGCCAACCTGTGTAAAGTTGTTGAGGTAGAACTACATATTTTAGAACTTTGTGACACAGTTGTTACTGATACTAACTGCATAACATTTGTCCTCATCCAAAGGTTCCAGAGGAAGTTACGGACTTTCAGACAGGAAGCTTGCTGGGCTTCATCTCCTCAAGGGTCAGCGCCAAGAACGTGCAGGTCTTCTGCTGCAATGAGGACAAAGCCTCATCTGAAAACTCGTTTTCATTCCATCAGAAGTCACTTTAAGTCTTTAGCACTAAGAACTAGTGTCAAAAAGAAACAGCTGAGGAGACAAAGGAGGAGGATGGAGCTATCAGTGTTTGGACTGACAAAGGAAAACCAAAGAAACAAGAATGAACGCGAGGCTACTTCTCAAACCACCAGCTGTAACAATCATGATGACATAGATGATATATTTGCTTCTATAGGTTTATGACATTCAAGAAAAAGACATATCCAAGGGAACAAGTTGCTAATGGAGCCGAGCATAGTATATGACACATTCATCTGTTCTGAAAGGAAAGTCAGAGGGAATTTTAAACTGATGATTGGACATCGTATGAATCTTAAAAAAAATGCTAAACTGCTGAGAGCACACTGTACCATTATATTTGACACCAAGCTGTGAATCCTTATTTACTGGCCTCAGCTGCTCTAACATTTATCATCTGTTGCACCCACAACAAATACACAACAGATACCATAATTGGAATATCATGATGCTTCTAACTTATCCACCAACATCCCTAGTTTGTAGCATTAGTCTACATTTGGGATGCATGAAGTACAGTTCTTTATCATTTGATTTTAAACATGAGAATCTGTCCTGAATAGATTTTCTTTAAAACCATTTGAGCTTGAATATGACACAAATAGATAAAATAAAAACTGAAATGCCTAATGATGATGATGTTTTCTGCACATTGAAGCCATAGTTATATTATCTCAAATCACAAATGAGGCTATAGCCCTTTTTAGGTGCTGGCCACTGCATGCATGTGGGAAAACACCAGTTTAATACCAACCAGTTTAATAACCAATAACTACTCTACATATACAATGAAATACAACCACATTTCCAACTATTTTAAGTAGTAAAAATAGAGTCACAGATTTCCATGAAAAGGAGTGTTTGAGATAATGAGTCACAATTTGAGGAACTGGAGTGGCGTGTTAAGGCACTGATGGTATTTCTAGCTCAACCTGGCTGATTTGACAAATTAATGCATTTAATGTTTCATTCCTCACTGTTGATTTTTCTCAGTGAATGTAAAATGCATCCATCAGCTTGGTTAATTCTAATGCGGAGGCAATTCAAAGCAGAGGTGTCAATTTTCTCCCCTAGAATTGGATTTGTGCCTTCAGAGACTTAGTGCTCGAATGAAAAGAGAACACCATGGCAGTATGCAGAATGGCCTCAGCTCAAGGCCTTTTAAGTGTAGTGTAAGAGCTGTGCAGGCATAAGTGCCACCACATAGAGACCACACAGGTGTCTGGCAGTGCATGATTGCTCAGGAGTGGGGATGTGCACCAAATTAGAAGCTAGTTATGTTGCAGCCTGTTTTCACTGCCCATTTTTCTATCATCCTCTGCCAAAGAAGACACAGTCCTCCCATCTGCACAAATACAATGGTGCAGCGTTCTTCCCCCTCACTGAGCCTGACTGGGTTGAGTTATGGTTTCACATCAGCCTACCAGCTTTATTTATGCATATGAGTGTGCAGATTTATGATTTATGTGCTTTTTGGGTTTCATCTAAACCTTTTGGTCAAGGGCAACTTTTACACTTGCCTGCACTAAGAAAGACAAGCACAGCAAAAGCCTTGAATGTCTGCATTCTGCATACATGGGCACATAAGAAGTCCCACCATTTTTCCTCTGAAATGCTATCAGTATCCAGATATTTACACTTGAAAGGAAGAACAATTTGATGGACACCAAGGTGGGGGCTGCCTCAGTTTAGAGGAGAGGGGATTGCAGTTTGTGGGACACCAGTCTGTCCAATATCTGTGTCAGAGGTATTAAACAGCTAAAAATCATAAATACAAGTTTTCACATGGTTGAGTTTAGTACTGCAATTGTGCATCAATTTGTGGGTGGTTCTTCAGGGATTCTGCAAAAAAAATGCTTATGGCCAGAGGGCATGGGATGACCTAACAGGAGAAAGAAAATACAGGGCTGCCCTCCCACTGTGCACTTCAGTTTATTTCTCAGCTACCTTAATAGCAGCAGGGGAATAGACTACATTTCAGGTCTCAGTTTTTGTATGTCAGGGCCCATTGGGATGCTTAACATCTATACTTAGAGGTGTCTTAAATCATCCACATTGTTTTCTCCACAGAGACAATAGAGGCAAGGTAGAGTCCTATGGGCCAAATTTTGGTGTCATGCTCTTGTAGTGCCATTCATTATGGAGCCTGGTTTCCTACAGTTCATTAATGTAAAAGTATAAAAAAGTTACCAATTCCGTGAATAAAATGGGAAAACCAGTAGAGACAACGGGCAAGGTTGAAATTCTAATTAAGGACAGAGAGGTGCACTGAATTTACATCAACGGTGCAGCCAGGACAATATTTTGTCTCCCCTTCATCCATTGAGACTTACAATCCCAGTGCTTTAACGTGATTATATCTAGGAACAGGTAATGTAATGTGTAAATATGTATGAAGTGAAGTCTAACAAACATTGTCCTCCTCCATTTATAGTTGTAGGGAAGTTTTTTTTTGTATTCTCAACAAAAGGAAATCTTGCAAAGTCTTTGTCCATTAATGCATGTGACAAATTCTCTGGAGCATAAAATGCCCTCCATCAGTGCCATATACTAGAGAACTGAAACCTGAAACACATTTTATGTATGTGCTCTATTACCCTGCTGTGATGAATCTAAAGAAAATTTAAAAACATAGTGGAAGTGCACACTTCTATATTTTTGATCCGAGGCCAGTGTCTGTGTATCTGCTAACAGAGTCTGTTGGGGAGCATTGTGACAACTTTTTATTTAACTCCATGAGTATGACTTTAAATAAGCTCCAATTTGACCATTACTGTCCACCCATTGACTGAATATACTGACTTTTTCTCATTCAGGGTCATGCTCTGCACTGCCATAATAAAATAGCTTTGCCTTTTATGTTGCACATGGCAGATTACTTTTAATAAATCTATTTATGTTCTGTTTTCACAAAAGTTCCTTTGATTTCTTTGTCATCTTTGCTGAAATTGTGTCTGTGTAGAAGGCAGGGAAAAAATTAAATATACGAAAGTTCAATTGCAAAAATGGTGATCCCCCTTAGCATTTTGTAGATTTCCACTATTTTTAGCAAGAGTCGATACAATTTTTCTAGCATATTTTAAATTGGACCCAGGGGAGTATTGCAGTT
>JAPZDY010000005.1:17066231-17104739 GCA_029783645.1 Ctenochaetus hawaiiensis
TCTCATGTATGCTTCCTTTCACCATAAAATCCCTGATACAGGCACTGCCATTTGCACCGATCATGTCATTCTGAGCCAGTGTCCATGCCGTAGTGATTGGTGGATTTGAGGTTCCACCCTTAAAACCCCCAGGCTTAAATGTGAGGTAGGAATAGCTGTCAATCATGATATCACTTCTTTTTTTTAGTATCAAATAACTATGACTTAATTTGTCATAAATATTACAGAATTGGGTAATTACCTATTATTTTACAGATAACTACATTGTCTGCTGTATACAAGCAATATGAGGCACACGTTGCAAGGTTAACTTACTCTATTTCTATTAATGAGTACTGGAAGCTGCTGTTAAGGCACTTTGTTGCTACCTGCTAGCATTACCGCCACAGTTGGTGCCTCACATTAGTGCCTATGTGCATCTGCAGGGTTGAAAAAGAAACAGGATTTCCTAATCAGCTTTTACTAAAAGGATTAGCAAAAACTTTCCTCTCAATCAAGACTGTTTCTAGAGCAACATGAAAAAAAAAACTTTTTAAAAAGAAGAGTTGTCTGCAGTATGGAGGTGGAATAGAAGAGTCATCTCCAAGGACCAAAGCAGAAAATAAGGGACCTTATGTTTCCTGTGCCTTTGCTTGGCAGCGCTCTCACGTCTCTCCCAAAGCGCTGAACAGAAGGGGAGGGATAAGAGGGAGAAAGTCTTTAGCTGTGGAAGAGTTTTCTTTTTTTGTTTTGTTATGATGGATTGTGCAGACTGAGTGCCATGATGTGTGTCTCTGGGAGTGCTGTGTTGTGACCAGTGGGGTCGCTCATCGATTCCCAGCCATCTCTACTAAACCACTAATAAGACACTTGGCATTTTCCCTGGTGCTACATTACTCCCTTTGTGAGCTTCCCCAACTCTTTTCAGTTATTGAAGAGGGTGGAAAATGTGTGTTTCTATGTCTGTCTACGTTTATACTCTTTGTGTGTGTCTGTCATTGTGTGTTTCCCCGGATCCATGTGTGATTGTGTGTGATAGCATTAAGTCTGTTAGGTTTAAGTGTGTGCACATGCAGGCTGCACAGCTTTGTATATGTGTCTGTACATGCAAATGTGGATATAAAGATAGATTACATCAGGTGAGGCTGGATTCCTGTATCACATCTGGTAACAACACAATGCATGCACAAGCAAAGTCCAACATGAGGTGAGAGCTCAGATGAAAATGTCACCTTGGCAACAATTCAGGGCTTTTTTTTTAAGGTTAGATTCCCCAGAAGAGACCCTGAATGTAATCTGACTGAGAGGAGAATCATCAGCAAGTACAGTCTGATGTCTAAGAAGGAGGATTAGATGCAATGTTGGTGCTGAGATCAGCGTAGACAGATGGAGTATTTATTCAAGCAAGAAGTTTGACAAACCAAATCAAATTGACATGGAGACTGGCTGCACTATGCGTTCGTTCTTAACTTTGCGGCCAACTGATTAGAAGCCACTGCAAGTTGGAACCGCTGTGAAATCAAAGATATAAATAAATTAGGTATCACGTGTTTAATATATTCTGCAGTGTTGATAATTTGCACTCAGCAATGTTCACACTTGATGATATTTGTCATGCAACCCACTTAGCATATTCACAGTTTATCCAGCGTTACCATACAGCATTTCACTTTAGGCTCCTAAGTATTTTATTATGATTGTCAAAAAAAGCTGAGTGCTGCAATTATCTGCGTAATCACTAAATAACAATAGTGAAAGTCCAACAAAATGTCGACCAGTTTAATGGACTGAACACTGGTAAACTGGCCTCAACTTGTTTTTCGTTCAACTCAGTGCATGCAAACGCATCTTCGTTAACAAAATCCAATCTTAAGCAAAGAGATCAACCTATAAGAGCATGACAAAGACGTTCAGCGACCCAAGGCTGTGTGTCTCAAGGCCAGCGACCTCCTTTTTAAAAATTTTGTCTGAGGAAAAACGATGACAAATAAAGGCTTTTAAATGTTCCCATTTTCTCTACACAACACGTCAAAAAGAATTGATGTCTCACTATATGGTACCACAAATTACCCCCAGAGTAAAACACAGCTCACTGCAGACAGCTGTGTGTGGGGGATCCTCTCCCTCTGGAGAAGACACATTCAGACTGATAGGCTTGTGTGGAATGCAGTGAACCTGACTGCAACCTCCACACAGAGGGCTCGGCATCTTCCTCATTGTCGCAATGCAGGAGCCTTAAGGGAATATTCCTCCATGTCTATCTTTGTCATTTTTCACTTGTTTCATTTTAGAGGTCTTGCTGCCAACTCAATTACAGATGACTTTTGCACTTCAGCAACATGTTTCCTTGGTGCCCATGCTTGAAGCATACGGTACATCTGCAGGATATATATTCTATTACCATATTTTGGATTTTTCCATTTAGTTTGTAGAGTTAAAGATAGACTATCAGATCGCAAATTTAAGCTTGATGCCCCGGGGCTAACTGCATGCGAATGTCTCACTGTCCACAAATCCCCTCTGCTCCTCATGTGTGTCCTACAGATTGAGTTAGTGCTGCTCTATGTTCCAGACTGGGTTTCATTAACTGATAGCGGCAGAGATGGAGACATCATGGAGGCAGAGCAGATAGAAGAGAGTTGCTCTCTGAGGATGCACATTGCACCACCTTAACTTGCATATCTTAAAAGGTACACAAATTTCTCTTTCCCCACCATGCTGAAGCCACAATGATCATTAAAGAACAGATATCCAGATTAATCTAACTGCAAAAGGGGTTAATGGGGTTACTGATCGATACCAGTGACTCAATTTCGTAGCTTGGTGTTAAATTTCTTTTCGGCTCACTCACCTTCTTGCTTGTAATTTACTTCTGCTGGAAGTAAAAGTCCCCAAAAACATTGATAAAGCAGTGTTTGTGTGTAAGCCTTTAGTACTTTGATATATTGTTGACCTTTTCCTCTCACTTTTGGTGAGTTCCTGCTCAAAGTATCTACATTTTGTCTTTTGGTCATTTTCAGGCCACTGAAAGCTGTGTCAGAGACCTACTCTTGGCATTTGGACTGACTGCTGGTTGATTTTTGAGTGCCTGTGTTTTGACCCACATTGTTAGGACCAGTTCTTTAGCTAAAAAGCACCCAGGAGGACAATCTGTGACACTGCAAGTCAAGACACTATTTAGCCTCCTTTCTTAAATGCATAGTCATTTTATTTGCCAGTTGAAGGTTATTGTATGACAGGGTTGTCACTGAAAAAACATTGATTCAGAAGTTCTTTAAGGATTTCTGAATCTAGATATTTTCTGCTTCTTTTTATATCTAGCCCCGGTAAAGAGTTTCCCTTGCGAATTTGAATGTTGCAGATGAAAAATGTATAATCTTGTTGTTCTGACACATGCCTCTTTCAACCATTCTTAAAATTTGTCAGACAAGGCAACTCGGTGCTGAGCTAGTTCCAGAGATCTGCAAAAAATTCTAAGAGGTGTTTTTCTTCACTCAGGTTAAGAGGCTGACTGAAGAGAAATGTCAAATGTCAGAAAATGACAACAAACAGCTTAGAAATGTCAACACCATAAATATGATCTTTATTTATTCTCTCCTCAAGTTTTTATCCTGAATTCAATGAAACTGATGAAAAGGTGTAGTCTTCTCTCTCTCTACTCCAACATGCTCCACACTATTTTATGCACTTGGGTATTTGTGTGATTTATCAGGTAGTTGGTGAGACTCAGTTGGTCTCCTGGGACCATTATAGAGGATTACTGACCATTACCTTTGCCAGCTGTAGCATGTGGTGTCATTTGGCATGTAATGCATTAAAACAAAGTGTTTCTAACATGTCCTGTTTTAAAACAATGACTACAAAATGTTTTTAATAAAAGAGATATTTCCAGTTTATGAAATTGCTCTTTATAGATTGTTTCCTCTACAGTCTTCCAGGAGAAGTTGGTGCAGGAGACCAATATCAGGCTGAGAGAGGACCTAAGGAGTTTCTATTATGTTCCCAGAACCTTGTTCGCAGTTTGGAAGGGGAGAGATCAGTTTAATTAGGGAAGCTCAATGTTGCTTTTTATGAAGCCTGGAGGGGCCGCTCTGTTCTCTCTCCTCTGCATATTTAAGATTCCAACACTTTTGTAGGGAGGAACAAGACAAAAGCGTGCAAACAAAGGCTCTGAATGATACAGAGTGTTTTATAATCTCAATGGTAAAATTTAATCTTCAGTGAACAGGAAGTCTCTAATTGCTCGCTTGCTGCAATAATACCCATTATACTCGAGATTTAATTTCTTATGCTTTAACAAGGGCAAACATGAGTATTTGCAGGATGATTGGTGTTCAATGTCTTCAAAATTACATTCATCTTTTTCAATGACTTGAAGCAAAATGAAGCTATAAAAGCAACGATCGTGATAACATCACAATAATGGCACTCATAAAAGTCAGCATCAAATGAAAGGTCACTGCTCAGGGTTGCCAAGCGATATTTTGTCACACAGAGTGCCCAGCCTTGATGGTAAATCTTTCTAATAAGAATGACATTGTACAGAAAACACTCTGCTCTTTCATGGCACTCTTAAAAGAATCAGAGCAGCAGCAAGGACTCTGCAGAGGGAACCCACCTCTTCTTAAAAAATATGAGAGGTGACTGACTAATTCATGGCCTGAGGTAGGATCACGTTTTTAGAAAACCAAACACATTTATTCTTTAACGGTGTCCCTGCCAACATTTCCTCACTTTGTCTAACGCTTTTCTTAATGGAAATCAACATCTGGGATCTTCAGATAGTGGACCACAGAATCAAAATGGAGACCACTGAACATCCCTCTTCATCCTGGGCAGAGGAAGAAGTCTTAGGATGCCAAATACAGAGAACAAGGCATGTGTTGGACAAGTTCAAATCTGTTTTTGAAGGTAGCTGTTAACACTGTGCCCTTGTGGGCTTGAGTGATATCCTGGTCAAAGAAAATTTCTCTTCAACTTTGACAAAAGCTGTATAACTCCTCCTCTTGCTTGACAACACAATTAACAACAGTACAGTAGGAGAATGTGACAACAAAGGGAGCTGCAGCAGCAAACAACTTGCCATAAGTTTTGTTGTATACCTGAATGAAAATGATTGGATGTTATTGATCAGCTGGCAGCCAAACAGCTAATGAGTGAAGCAGCTAAAAAAGCTAATTAAATGCTATATTTACTTAAGCCCGGGTGAAAGGAAAGCATCCTCCAGTCAGTTTCCTCACCAGTATTTATTTGGCCTCACAGAGATGATTTCTGTTACCCAGATACGCTTGTGAATCTTTGTCTGGATGCAAGTGAGAGTTACCACATGTCAGACTGACGACAGCCCAGAATGATTTTAATGGATTCCAATGACTTTCTGGGATTTGCTTTTTAATCGGAGTACACAGGGTCCCTCAGAAGGATGCAGAATTTTTTCATAATCGTCACTGTTGCATATAATGGCTCTGAATGACAGATTAAATGGAAGGTAGTGAGTCCTTGGGCCTGGCAGGAATGCTGCTAAAAGTGCCAATTTCATTTTCAGGCTGTGTGCAAGAATCCGGCCACTGACATTCATTACTGACAGGATATCATTAGAGAGCCAATTTTCTCCACTTTAAGAAACTTTGAAGTGCATTCTGCAATACCGACTTTTCAGAGACACCACAGGAACAGTGACATTTATTGAGCTTAAAAGTCATACCTGGGAAGAATGTTCTTTCTCTAAAGCATCATGAATATTCTGAAAGTATGGGGACATCAAATACATCGACATCCATGATAATTAAAATCTTTTCTTTGCTTCTTTGGCTAAAGCTGTTTTCATTCACTGTATATTAAATGACTGTAATGTGAAAGATGTTGCTCTTACTGTTTAACACAGTCAGAATGATCACAAACATCTCGGTTTCCCTCAGTTCTCTAAAGCATTTTCAACACATTTTAGCTTCCAACTGGTCACATATGGATGCTTTGTAAGGACACCCTGTAATGCAGTGAGTGCCTCTTTTGCAGCCATATGTAGTGTGCAAAGCTTTCCTGCAACAAGGAGTGTTATGTTTAATGTTGTGAAATGGTCTTTATAGTCCCCAGAGTCAGAGTAGTGGTTGCAGCCGCTCTAGACCACTTTGTTACTGCAATCCCTGTTGTCAAAGGGGCCTTAGATGGTTTCAGCAACTGTGTTCAGTCCTGGTCCAGCTGTGCTTCGCTGGAAGGCTGCTGAGCCCGATTTCATTGCCTGCAGTGTACACACAAACAGTCTCCCACTGCTCAGAGCTCCCATAGCAGGCAGACTCAGGCAGCTAATTAAGGACACTAGCTGCATTGCTAATCGGGCTAACAAGCTAACTGCGACTTCTATCTGCAACTCGGACTCTATGAAGGGGCTGTTCGCAGTTACTCTGGTGACATCCTGCCCTTTATTAGGAGTGACCGTACTTGCATATTTCTGCTATAAACACTCAACATATATTGTAAATATTGCAAAGAAAAACAACATTGATTATGTTTAAGCATTTCAGACACATTTTATATAGATGGAAAAGAATCCAGCACTTTTTCGAATATAGACACAACATGACATTCCACACATTTTTTGAATGAAGACAAATCATATTAATTGGATTTTAAAGAAACTTCTATGGGATAATATGCCCCATGTTTAGTTGAAAATCTTGCTCAGTGCAGAGATGCACTGTAAATAGAGTTACCTATTAATGTTTTATATTAAACACCATTCAAAAATTCTCGCATCATACTTTTATTCACCGCTGTGAGGCTAAGGTGAAGGTTTTTCTCCAAGGGCAGCTTACTTACACACTGAATCATAATCATATGTGATGTAAACGCGAGACAAGTCTCTGTATGGTAATTATAGCTTAACAGCGCTTGAAACAGCCTTAGAAAATGCTTTGGAATCCAATTCAGCAGTATCCCAGTAGTTTTTGCAAATGACCCCACTCATCTGGACTCTAGCATCTCTACGATGACATGCAAACTCATAATAAGGGGCTGATCTGTGCACTACACTGTGTCACAAGTCTTTCTTTAATATAGCAACAGTCCTCTCTCCAACAACTAGGGATTTACAAACAGCTTCCACGGTCTCTGTGGAGGTCATTACAATAGGGATGAGCGGCGTGTCCTTACAATGTAAAGACCATCCACTTACAGAGGAGCAAAGAAAAGTGAGGACAGATGTGTGAGCGTGTAGTGAGTGAGCACACGAGTGTGTCTAGAGAGCGAGCCAGGGAGGGAGACGGCCATAATTGGAGACACACTTTAAAGCAGTGAGAGCACTGGGGACATGAAAAGAACTACAAGGTTCGTTGATGGAGCAATGAAAAGGACTGTTTGAGAAGGCAGCGCCAGCCTGCTCTCCAGTTTGTATACAGAGCAGTGAATATTCATCTGCTTGCATGAACTGGTAATGCCTGCAGAGCTGATACTCTTAAACAAAACCGTCAAGTAGCTCTTGTTGACCACAATGACAACATGATGCACTGTTTATTCTCGCAGTGGCGATGGTGGTTTCAAAATGACGTGAAATGCATTGAGTTAAGCGCACAGCCATAAAGACATAGTTTATTGAAACCTTTTGTTAACGTTGATTCATAGGATGTTTTTATTTGATTGCTAGGCAGCCACCATTGCTGATCAAAATCTATCAGACTGACTCAGACAGAAATGTTCACAGATGGAGTAATGGGGTAACGCACCATTACCTTGAATAAAGTTATGAATATCTCTGAGTTTAAACATTTTTGTAAACTTTTTAGATAAAGTAGATATTTAACTTAACAACATAATACAAAGTGTAAAAACTGTTTGGTATTAGCTTGTACAGCAGCATGCTTTGCCAGACAAAGGAAAAGGCTGAGCAGGCCTGGTTCAGGCTGGATTTACACTATATCGTTCAAGTGACCCAATTCTGATTTTCTCCTCCGAAGTGGCACAAATCGAATATGTGACATGAACGTGTAAGTGGGGAAAAAAATGAACAAAATCGAATACTGTCAGATCGAATTCAGGCCTCCTTCATATGTGGAATAAATCAGATAATCAGATATCTGCAAGTGCGTTTATAGTCTAAGCAGACAGATCGCATATTCCCTGGCATTGCAATGCGACAATGGCACATTTAAATTAAAAAGGTAAACATGCTCATGAGAAAGAGAACAGCAGCTGTGAAAATTCAACGATTGAGGATGAAGGTACACGTCAGTGGACGAATGTGGAGGTCACACGTCTCACTTAAATTATGTCGGTCTCATTCTTCTTGTTTACTTCTGTTGTTCAACATTGGCTTATATCCTTTTGTGTGTTGGTAGCTAAGCTGGGTCTAAGCATATGTGTTGTTGCAAGCATAAGCAAAGTTTAAGATGGTGTAAATACAGATATCAGATATGGGTCACTTTTAAATGAAGATGTTAGCAGACAGTCCAAAAAAATCAGATATAGGCAACAAATCGGAATTGGGCATCAGGACCTGTAGTGTAAATCCAGCCGTAGTTTGTTCAGGCGTGGCCTGGTTGGTGGAAGTTAAGTCCTGCCTCCAACAGCATCATGCAGGGAAGAGGATTTTCAACACAAAGATTAAGACCTTTTTAGACCTTTGGATGTAAAAATGTTAAAAATTTTAAGTTGTCACACTTATGTTTCTGCCTCTGCTTTATTTATTCATCCATCTCTTGAACAGGCTCTGGTCTAAACTCTTGTTCACGGAGGACTAGTTATTTATATCATTGCAATATTATTATATTACTGCAGATCTAACAATACTAAGTGATTAGCTAAATGGCATATAGTATTTTTCACTTAGCAATACTATTCACATGGGGGCCTCTAATTGGGTGTTCAGCCTGAAGACAGTCCAGTTTAAAACAACACAGTGGGCTCTCCTGCTGAGACTGTTAGATCCAGCAACTCTAAAAAACATTTTGAGAAAGAAAGTTAGAATGGTAGTATTTGTTGTATTGTATTATTTCTTTATCTTAACTAATACTAATGCTGCATTTTTTGCTACATTGTAATCTACTAGAGTGGACTCTTGCAGAATATGATTTGCTGTAACAGATTCTATTATGTTATGTTGCTTTGGGGCAAAACTTGAGCCTGTTTGAACGTTTTTTGGTGGAGCCCTCTGTGTTGGTGACCCTGCTGTGCCATCAGACTGGTCTCACTGAAAGCAAGGTAAAAGATTTTTTGAAGCAGGGTAAAAGATTATCTGAGCAAAGCTTAACACTTGCAAACTTGCTTAATTCTTGCACCCAGCCCTGCTTTTTCCCCTTAAGTAAAATGGACCAGACAAAGGCTGTTCTTACTTCACCTGAACACTCAGCTATAATTACAAGCTACATAATCTAAAAATAAATATGATATGAAACATCACTGACCTCATTCTCACACTTTACTGATGCATCTTGGTTTCAAATTCTACTGTTGTTCACATACTGAATATCTAAGGCCCTATGGTACACCTGGCGCAAACGTCATTTTTGCCACAAGTGCAAGATAGCAAATCCACTTGCGCCGGGTCTGTGCGCTGAGGGGCGGAGGTCTGAGAATGAAGACGGAATGGAGGCGTGTCCTGGCACGTTTGCTATCTTTGGCGCAATGAGATCAAATGCGCCAGGAGTTTAGACCAAAACCTGGTCTAAACGGAGGCGCAAACGGAAAACAGCCTGGACCTTAAGATGGATGTCGATGGCGCAGTTCTCACACACTTCTCCACAATCACACACACCTTTTAATTTCTGTTTTTGCCTCTCAGCAGTGTAAAATATTTAAGTGTGCTTTTAGGAATGATTGTAATCATAATGCCAAATTAATCTCAATGGACGGGACAGGATCTTAACTGTTGGATTGTCTTTAACAGATCGGTTGCTGACAGCAGGAGCAAACTTCCTTGTTCGTGTCAGTGTATTTATTTGATCAGAAAAACAAGGATTAAATAATAATTATCAATAACATAAACCCTGAGCCAAGAGTTCTTTCTATTCACCGCTGAATCACCTTTCTTTGTTTAAATCCAATATTAACAAGCGGCTGACAGAAAAACAGTCCATCAACCATTAATAACCACATGTATTCTATTCACAAAATGCATTTAATTTTTTAGGTGTGTGTGTGTGTGCCTGCCTGCGTGCATACGTGCGTGCCTGCGTATGTATGCCTTTGCCTGTGCAGGCGAAAATATATTGTAGAAATAGATATGACAAAATATGTAAATGTTTGCTTTCTAAACGATTTGACTTAAGGGGGGAATCAGCTGAGAGCTGACACAATACATTCATTGAGCTTTGTCCCTGTCCAGCCGAATAAATGAACGAATGAACGAATGAATGAATGAATGAATGAATGAATGAATGAAAAAATAAATAAATCCTTGTAGTTCAGCCGTTTACGCCGGGTGTACGATACCAGTGGCGCACGGCGGAACCAGTCTTTAAAAGGAATGAGAGCGGATTCTCCCATTGGTTCATGCATTTTTGGCCAGAGAAACACCCATGAAACACCTATGAATTGGTGAGATGATTCTACACAGTTGATTGGACTACCAGCTGTGCGCCAGTGGCGCATTGGGCGGGGCAGAGCAGGATTCCTCTGCTGCTCCTCAAACAAGGTGGCAAAGGTTGACCTGGAAACTCCCCTGAATTAATTTGAAACTTTTACCCCCCAGTGCGCCACTGGCGCACGGCGCAAAGTGTACGATAGGGCCTCTAATGTCAAATAGACATTGACCAATGAAACACTTCCTATATATATTGAAGGTTATAATGTCAGTGCTGCTTAATCATTTATTTTTCTGTGTATTATTCCAAGAGGATCTTATACCAGTTTTAGTAATTTACATGTGATAATTGGCTTGCAGTAGTATACCCAGCAGGTAATTGCCAGTAACCAACTCAGAGAGACACAAATAATTTAACTGACGCCATAGTCATCTTGTGTGACTCAAAGGTAAGCTCTTCCTTTTACAGTTTGAGTATAATGCATGTACAGTATGTGTAAGCATGCAGCCAATCATATCTCTTTGAGTCAGACACAGATTTCCTGTTGAGGCTTTAATTGCATCTCTCACTAATCCCATCACTTGTCAGGGCTGCTGCTGCCTACGGCCTTTTGCAGAGGGATAAGCGCCGGGCTGATTGGGCAAAACAGTACACACCTGTCTCCTTGCCACTCCAGCAGCAGCAGGTTTATGAGCATGCTTTGTATTGCAAGAGCTTTAATGCCAGTTTAAATTCAGGTATCTGCATCACTGAAATAACATCAAGTGGTCAGATGAACGAATAGCTGAATGGTATAATTCCAGAGGTAATAATCCAAGGCATTTGTACTTTGGTGAAATTTAATACTGGAAAAATGTCTTAACAGTGTAGGGTAGCTCTCAGAGAGTGAGACAGGTTATCTGATTTCAGCCTTGCTTTTTTCAGGAAATCAAATTTTATTGAGTTTATTGCAGAATTGAAAATCTATCAACTTAAGTGAGTGAGACCAGATCATGTTTAGAACGTTCTTCTGCTGAAAACCTCTGTTGGTGAATGTCAGATACATTTCTATAAAAGCAGGAAAGTACTGAGTTTATATTATTTTTTATTATTATTATCAGTCTGTGCAAACTTGTGATTCATTTTGTTGCTGCTTGGTTTGTCCTCAGAGACGGTAAATGGAAAATTTACTTCTGTTGCCAGGGTTTTCAAAAGTGAAGTGGCTTGGTTTGGTAACTTTCACATTGAATGGACTTTGAGAATGGAGAGACAGAGCAAAAATAAAGCAAAGTTGTTTACATGCAGCCAGAAACCTAAAAAACACTGCTTGTGCATATACTATGTCCATTTACTTCTAATGTTGTTTCAGAACTTTTTTTCATTTACAGTGAGACCTACTGAGATGGACCAAGTCTAATCTTCTGCTGGTGAAGTGCCTCCATCTGTATTTTCTGGGTTGACCTCTTTATTACCTGAGGTCCAGTGAAACTGAACCATAATAGAATAAAATGCGGTTTTAAAAAAGTCCATTCTGATAAAGGTGACCAACTCCAAATGTACTCTTCATAACTATTTTCAGAGTGAATTTTGAGAGATTACATTTTATCTAGTGTTCCCTTAATTATTGTAGGAATTTCAAAATCAGTCGATTTCCTGACTGCTAACTCAGTTCTGATAAAAAATTAAGAGATGCCCTCTAGCTAGGGCAGTCAACTAAAGCCACTTTGCTTTAATCACATGTTAGCCTCACTCTCTGTTATCATCTGCTCCCTCCCAGTTTGGTGGTCAATTTAAACTGGATAAATATTTCCCATCTCTCCGTTTGCTCTGTTTATACTGCTGCTGCTCTGTGTTAGCAGTGTTTTCTGTCGTCCACCACCCCAGTCTCCACCTGCAAGCTATGTAGGAGGGTTTAAGATATTGCTCATCAGCATCTCCTTGTCAGAGATTGACTCTTATCAGTATTTTTAACAATCATATCAAACCTTTTTCAAACACAAACCCTGGTGGAACACTTCTCTGGTGAACCCTCAACCTTCAACTGCACTGATGACAAACAAAAGTCAGTGATATCTTCTAGTATCTTTACAATAGCAGCATTCTAAAATCCAATTGGGAAGAAACAAACAAACAAAGAGCAAATACTGTGCCACACCTTCCAAGGACCTCAAGAGATTTTTCTCATCCTGTTTTGCTAGCCAAACCTTCAACAGTAGCATCGGCTGCTTTGGGTCACATCCCACGCTTACCAGGGTTTAATGCCAGCGTCTGGTCCTGCTCTTGGTTCCCAAGCAGACTTGCCTATCCTACAGCTTGCTACACCACCCGGTCTACAAACTTTATGGTATAAAAATGTTTTAAAAACAGTTTACCTGCTAAAAAACCTAGCTAAGGTGCTGGAACTTCAATGCATAAATCAAGCAGAAAATTAGCATTCACATGCTCAATTGTGTTCATCTATCAGTATCCATTTCAATTCCACAAACAGTTTGCCATACAGCATACATACAAGAGCACTTAAAATGGCCTATCTAAAGGTCAGTTCTACAGATTAAGCTGCCTCTGCCATCCAGATGAAAACTACATAAAGAAGACCCTTCAAATAAAAAAGCTTCTTTGAAAGAGGCTGTACATCTCGTTGTATAAATGAGGCTTATCATAATGCTTTATATAAAGCCAGATCTGATGTATGGTAAAAAAGTGTAAAAAAAAAACATTAATTAGTTACATGTATTACCACAGCCCTGACATTCATATTGTTAAGAAAACTATCTTAAAATATTGGCATATTTTGACTAAAGATCCAGCCCTCACCCAAAATTGTGAGGACCCACCTTTTTGTTTACAAAAGACGACCCAACCTGGGCAAATAATTGGTTAGAGCCAACATTTTGCCATATCTTAAGAGGCTGTCCTGACTCCCCTAAAACAAAGAAACTACTCCTGCGGTTACTGTGCAAAGTGCAATAACACAAGGAGAACAACAATAAATTAAGAAATCCTAGAACTGGAAAAAAGGTTCCTTTAAGAGGATTATCACATGCAATACAAGTACTTTGTTTATTTGTTGAAATGTCCATGTGATAAATTCTTTGTTGGTAAAAATACCTGTCCCTTTAAGTAGAACATTGGTGAACACAAAGGCTCCTTAAGACGCAAAGATATGAGCTATTTAGTGACCTGCCACTTTAAAGCGGCACTTTAAAGAAATTTGATCTGGTGCGCTTTGGTGCCATGTAAAGGTCTCTGAGCGCAACAGCACTGGCGTAAAACACTTGGGGCTCTTACGCCTCGCCTTCATAGGCATCACGCGTTTGTTTAAAAGCAGAGGGCTGTGAAGCTGCTATTCAGCATGTTAAGAATTGCAAACAATTCACAAAGCAGACAAAGCTGAGTTAACTCTTAACTTAAGCTCAACAACATTATTTTGTTTGAATTAAGAAAGCCTTGGTAACCATCTTCTGCAAAATAGCGCCACTGGTGGGGCCGGAGCCCACTGGCCCTCAAAGCAGAGACGCCACTAATGGCAACACAAACTATACAATTAAACATTTGCTAAACATTTCAAGTCAATCAACTTTTGTTAATTTATTTAGCATGACAGCATTTTTTATCATACCAACGAACAGAGTTAGGTGACTGGAAAAATGTATAAATGCCAATACGGATGTGGAAATTTTAAAGAGTGCACATCATGATTAGATTTCGTATTAAGCTCATTTACTTTTCATGAATGAGGCCCAGTAAGTTCCCTGTGAACTCATGACTTGTTGCTTATGCTAGCTGTTGTGACTAATATTAGCTCCTTACTTTACCAGCATAACATTTGCAGGCGAACATCAGTTACATTTCTATCTTCAAGTTCATTCATTTCATGTTGTGACATCAGCTGAAAACAAAGGATCTTATTTGTTCAACATGTTTTTGCAGGCGAAAGACTGCTGAGATCAAGGTCTGTATGGGTATTTTACATGCATGAATATTCTGCATCCATGTGCACGAGTTAATAAGAAACCAGTGAATCTGGTTCTTTGTGATTATTTTGGACAAAAACCTGTGCTTGGTGTGGAGGGGCTTTTGGACAGAAATAAAAGCAGAGCAAGAGTGGACACACAAGAAGCCACAGAAAAAAAGGATTTCTAGCTCAATGACTCCAGAGGTAAAGTCTCTGTGCACTTCAGTATAGAAGGCAATGTAGACGCTACTGCAGGTCAGCACTTGAATCCCATTAAAATATTGTTGCCAGCAAAACTAAAATGATGTGAAATGTGAATCTGATGTAGAAGTAGTGCCTGTTTGCAGGAGATTTTTGAAAAGGTTTGTGGTTTTTTGTAGCAGGCTTCTTTTTTCAGATGGCTTTGTATCTGCTGGATGATATTTGTAGTACTTTACTTTGGTGCTCATGGTACAGCTGAATGTTTTTTTTCCTTAGCTAATCATTTCTTCAAAGCAATATGTTTTTATATGCTCATAATTTCCTCTTCTAAATTCGGTACATTCAGATACTTGTGCCCTTTGTTTGGACTTTTTCAAGCTATTCTCTGCAGCAACATCCTCTGTCATTTAGAAAAGAACCACTAAGCTAGAGTCCCAGCATATGTCTTCACATATCCCCCCACTGAGAGGAAGAAAACAAGATGGGGTTTCAGAATGGGAGAAAATGAAAATGCCAAAGGTGGCTATTTTGTTTTTGAGCGAAGGAATAGTTTGATCTTTTAGGAAATATACTTCGCTTTCTTGCTCAGAGCCAAAAGAAGGTTGATACCACTCTCAAACTCCCTGTGCAGTGATGGAGCAAGAACCTGAAGGCTATTAGTTTAGATTAAAGTGTAAAGACTGGAAACAGCAGGAAATTACTAACCTGGCTCTGTTCAGAGTGAAAAAATAACCCCTTCCATCAGCTCATTTTTCTGTTGTTGTTTTTTTTGTCTCATTAAAAAAAACAGGATGTTTCTTGCTGTAAATTAATTTATATCATTGATATAAGATATTAGGAAAAGGGACTAAAATGTCACAACCTTTGGCCAAGAAACAATTACAGCTTGTAATCTCCCCAAACAAAAGAAATACAATGTTTTATCAACACTTAAGAGGCGTTTGTGGGTATATTTTAATTTTTTTTTTCATAGAGCACAACAAACTTTCCAATTTTAATGCAATATTGCAAATTAGGGGTGCACACAGTTTCTATTGCTTCCATGTTGGTCAAAATGTCAACAGTATTGTATGTATTCTGATTATATATCTGATTATATTATATCAATTAGTAGGGAACAGCACAGTCTTGTTTATGGCTGGCTCCTATATTAAAATGTTCAACTTTACAGCAGAAGTTAACACATTCTAGCCTGATACAAATATGGGTTTGGTGACTTCGGCTGAACAGGGCACCTATTTGAGCCTCAGAAGCATGTATTTTGACCTTAAGTGTCCACCTTGACAAAGTGTGGTTACAGTCTGGCAGTTTGAGAAATTCCTCCAGCAGACACTGGTGAAACATGGAGCCTCAGTGGAGTTTAAGCCAGTAAGTTATGAATGTGACAAATTACCTTTAGAGAAGTCCTGGAGGTCCCTACACAATGCTCAGTACATACAGCAGAGGCAGGTCGATATTGGCCATGACCTTGCAGTTTCCTCTTAATGGCTATTTCAAAGATTGTGAGTCAAAGTTCACACAATAGCAGACACCTTTGAATGTCAAAGGTCAAGTGGAAGGTATGTTTTCAGTTAGCTATTTGGTCCTGGATCATATCTTTATATATACAAAGATACAAAGATGTTTTTATTCATTTCTCAATGGATAGCTTCTCTACATTAATGTTGTGATACTGTATGTCTTAATAAGACCATCAGTTTAGACCCATGGGACCACTTTTATGTCCCTGGTGTCTGAAATGATGATACTCATCCACTGAAGTGCCAGGGACATAAAAGTGGAAAACCACAGCTTATTTCAAATAAAATTATGCCTAATAAAAGTGAGGTGTAAGAATATACAATATTTGTTCACCTCATCCCATTCTGCCCCATCGTATTAAACGGATTAAACTCAATGTTTGAAAAACCCATATAAAACAATCCAGTAGCAGGACATTAAAAAAAAAAAAACAACCTAACAGCAGCGATTGAAGTTACTTCAAAGGTGTATTTATAGCTGTTGTCTTTGGTGCAACTAATAAACCGGTGATTAAAGGTAAAAACACTGTCAATATTAATATGTAGGGCAACAAGCATATTGCTTTTCAAACTACAAAAGACACTGTATTTTCTAATTTTTTTTTCCATAATTAAATCCCTCTCCATCCCCCTGAAATCACTCACAAGATGGACCACCTGGGTTTGCACTCAGACACCATCCTATCCAGACTCAAACTCATACTTATTAATTACTAAGAAAAAAAAAACCTAATTTATGATCTGGCATCTGGCATCTACATTTCAACTGATGCAGCACTTTTAGCCTACGCAGGTCAAGAAGTCGTAGACCAAGTGAATGCATTGCAAATTATTTCATAGGATGGTACTCAGCCAATCAAACCTGTGCACTCTGATAAGCATTATAACTCAGAGAAAGACAGACATACTCACACACACACACACACACAGGGAGGAGATGAGATGAGGGAGAGACAACAGTCTGAGAACTAGTGATAAAGATAACCTTGATTTAACATAGCATGCTTGAAAAAGTGACAAAAACAGAACTTTTCATCAAAAATTAACACACTTTAATGTTCATGCGATAATTAAAAGCTGCAATATGAAGTGCAAACACACAACACACCCTTTTTTTTAGCAAATATAACAACTAGAATTAGCTCACAATCATAGTCTAAGTTTGACTTTATAGTAAGACATTTTAGACCTTCGCTTTAGGATTTTTTTATGGACCTCTTTAAATTTTAAAGAATACTCCTTCAAACATAAATGGAAGCAGCATAATCAGCTTTGTAAATTTGTGCCTTAAATGGTATTAAAGAACCAAAAATAGTCTGCTCTTCACTTATTTTTCCAAAAAAAGACACTAGGTTAGAAATGGGCTTGTATTTGATCCCAGACAAAAAGTGCACCCATATTAACGAAATATAAACCACGTAGCCATGTAGACCTCTGCTAGCCTGGTGCAGCCGGACTAATTTTCAGTTCTAAACTGAAAACTAGTTTATTACCTCTCCATTCACGTTTGATCTCCAGAAGGCAGTACAAACGGACGCAGACAAAACTGCCCCCGGATGCAATTGGACGGACATGCAACCAGTCTGAGAAACTTTGCATGTGACACAGGCAGAGCGCCATCAACCAGACTGAGATCAACAACCAAACATGTAAAGATGGCGTACAGTGGAGTAGGTATATCAATGAATTACTGTTGTAGGTTGTCATAAAAATCGTAAATTCATGGCCTTTTTAAGCATTCTACAAAGGCTTTTTAACAACATATGCAGAACAAAATGTTTTTTCGATTGTTTACAATAGAGACTCTTCAGCACTTCTCAATGAGTCAGCACATAAAGCCCGCCCCATTTCAGATAACGATTGCCATAAGCCCGTCCTGTGTCGGGTCAAGAGGAAACGGCCTAATGGGAGAGAGACCAGACCCTTTAAATTATGGGTCTAGCTTACCAGTCTGGACCTCTGCACAAGTCATTTTACAATTTAAAAACTGCTTGCTGATTCAAGCTGCAGTTTCAGTTGTTGCATTACATTAAGTCTTTTTGCCCAATGCATACATAAATATATATAAATAAAATTGAATTGAATTGAATTGAATTGCATACTCACGACCAGTCATAGTCAGAGACTAATCTAGATTTGGGGTACTTTTTGAGCCTATATTTGTTGTGTATAAGTTCCTGCATGCTATCAAAGTTAAATCTTAAAAGAATAAAGACAGAACACCACATCCCAGAGGCTCTGTGTCAGTTCTTCCAGTCCCTGTCAACCCATATGAAGATGCTTACAAAAACATAATCTTAGTCATGTCTTGTTAGAAGAAAAAGGGAAAAAGACCCACTTACCATTAATATAATAAAATATACTACAGAGATTAAAATGCTGCTAAAGCCTGAAAGTTATCTCCTAAAACAGAACCACCAGAGATGTGATAACAGGGATAAATGACACAAATGTCAAGCATTGTTTGTGGAGCATCTCTCGTGGCAATCATGGATATTTTTAGTTGGCACCTATTTTTCTTAAGTGGCCATCATTTCTTTTGCACATCTTCTCAACTGGTTGTCAGTCTTCATAAAGTGTCACCTCAGCATATCTCCTGAGAAGCAGCTCAAGCTGTTTGATTGACACAATAAAAATGAACAGCAAAACCTCTGTGGCTTGAATGTTTTTTTGGGTAATGGTTGTTCTTATGCACTACCTGCTGTAGACAGTAAAGCGAATAAAGTTACAACTACAGCTGGTGATGGCGGTGACATAAATCTTCAAAGATGCAACAGTGATTTACTGAAACTGAAACAAACAAGAGGAGTATTCATATCTAAAGCTTCACAAGTTGTGCTGTGTATTTTTTATTTGTACATATTTCCTAGGGGATATTTTCACCTTCCTCCACTAGTCATTGCAGCCATATCCCACTTAAAAGCCTCCGTAATTAAGTGCCTTTGGGAGGACTTACTTAATAGGCTTTTAAGAGGGATGTTTTTATCACTAAGGTTTGTTTGGCAAAAAAGCCAAAGAATTTTTCATTGGCTTTAGTATTATTACAGAAAAAGGCTCTGTTATGGTCAGAAATTTTAGGGACACTTACACATTTTGCTAAACAAGATAATCTTCACAAACTTTGTGTGGATTTCTGAAGTGCAAATGTAATCCCCGGAAGTAAAAAGTTAATGTTAAGCCATTAACAACCTAAGATGCTTCAGCAGGACTTCAAAGTCATTATCAAACTAATTATACTATACACCCAATGTAACCTGATAAGTCTGCAAATTGGAAAGTTGAAGTTAGAATAATTTGAGGCTGTAAAGGTGGACTAGTAGGTAGATAAGTTACTGTGTTCAGCAAAATAATGTTTGAAATCACCAACATTCTCCACAGCCTTGTTTAGTATATGCCTTTTAAAAGAAGAGAAAGCTTTAAAAATCACAAAATGTGTTTTATTTTGTACAACAAAGTTTCTGAATTTTATTTTCAAAATAAAGCTTATTATATGCATCAAAAATCTTATTTAAAAAGTATACTGACTTCAAGACAAGAGAACAGGAAATTCAACGCTGGCAACAAATTTTCAGCTTCCAGAATCATTCCTTTGCTTCATACATTTGACTTTAGTGAAGCATTTCTTTCAGTATTGTAAGTCCTAAAATGTACCATTTGAGCTGATAACATGTCACATTTTACATCTGCTGGTAATATGCTACCATGTATTTCAAGGCCAAGTGTATTCCTCATGGGATACAGGAGTAGATACAAAGAAAAATGCATTAAAGCTCAAGACTTGCCACCTACAGTCAGTTGGACCTCTACACAAGCCATTATGCAAAGGAGGTGAAATGCAAACCTAGAATTTGTAAACCACAGCAGTGCAAAGCAGAGCCACAAATATATTCTCTCTGGCTGTAATTAGGCTTTGATCTTGTTAACAACCAGAAAGAGGATGTGACACCTTACACACATCTGACCACTTTCACCACCATGTAACAGTGAGAAGAGGTGACCTCTCTGAGGAGGCACGGAGAGAAAAGAGTGGATCTTATTTTTTCTCTCCATTTCCTGCATGAACGGATCTGATTGCAGGCTTTGGTCTGCTATTGTCTTCTCTCTCTGCTGTTTCTCTCATCTGTTCCCTGCCTTACGTTTACGCTTGACATTTCTTCACAATATAGGTCAGTTTCCTTAGGAGGCAAGTAAAGGAGAAGAAGAAAAAACACAAGGGCAGCACTAAGAATCAACTTGAGCAACCTGTAATGTTACCTACCACAAAGGGAAAGGTGGTAATTGGCTCTACTCAGAGGACAATCTGCGCCTCATTTTATTTTCACTCCTCTTCAAGCCTCCGTGTTGGTTAATTAGGAAATAAAGGATCATGTTTTTTTGTCTTTTGAAGAAAAAAGAAATGAAAGACGGAAACACACAGAGGCTTCTTGATTACACAGAGGTATCTTTTAATAGAATAGAAACGGAAACGCAGACCAGATCAAATATGATTAGTGGCATGTTCTATGAGAGTTGGCAAGTGAAGAAAAATACCTGTTTTGGAACTAATGGGAAGAGGCTTCATGAATTTTAAACGTCTGCGAGGAAGAAAACTTACAACAGACAGAGAGAAAAGAGTGCAGAGATCCGATCAGCACTACACCCTCTCAATCATCCAGCTGTGAAGTCAAACACGGGTGCCTAGAGATAGAGTCATTTGTAAGATAAATAAAGCTAGATGCAGCAGTCTGCCCCCCTGAACCAGACAAAGGAAGAGTAGCTGGGCGTCTCTCTCTGTCATCTGTCGGAGGGCCGAGGCTCAGCCTAGAAACTATCAGGAAGATGATGTGTCTCTGGAGACAAACACGCCTGGGGAAAGAGGTAGCTCTTAATCATCTGAGACCCAGTTCTTTGGCATTTCTCTCATTGTTGCGGGACACTCAAGTTTATGCACACATACCGCATCTCCTTATAATACTATTAGCATAATTGCAAATACTTACAAAATGCAATTCTACGCTTCAATTTATTTAGGACTTCAAGACAATGGCAGATCTAAACTGAGAGTGCTAGTTATTTTCTTTCAGGGCTCTGCAGTGGCTGTTATTAGGCAGTATAATGGCTCTCAGAGCAAGGCAAAGGCCTATGTGGCTAATTAGAGACGTAGACTCAAACATGGCTCATCCCTTCAAATAGAGTCTGGCATGCTCGAGTGGAGAATGACAGAGGAAATCCATCTCCAGTCGCCTCCTCCCTCTATTAGGTCTGTATGGGAGAAGCAGCCAGCCACTGTGGGCTATTTCAGCCAGGCTGCAGAGAGCTGTCAGGAGGATGATCATTTGTTACCAGTCAGTCAAGAGGCTGCAGACCACACTGAGACAGGAGGTGAGGTGATATGACCTCAGGCAAATCTGACTGACACCAACTGTGAGAGACATTAGATATAAATAATCAGCAAGAAGAACGTTTCTGATCTGTCTGCATGTAAAATATTGACGCTGTTGCATACCTTTACTCCAATTAAGAGAGTTACTTTGTATGATTTCCTGCAATCTTATTTTTTTAGCTATCTTTTTCAGCAGTCTATGTTGGTCGTTCATTTTACCTCAGGTGTGCCAGTTTGAGGTTAGTCTTAGTATTTTAGGTAATGCAAAAATAATGGACATACAGCTAAAGAGGCTAATAGAGAAATGAGGCTGACACTGGGGTTGCTGCTGTCCTCAAGAGGCATCTGGAATGATACAACAAAGACTGCAACCTTTTAATTGGCCTTCTTTTCTGCAGACATTATGATTTGATGTAGTAGGCCAGCAAAGGTGACGCTGATTACATTAACAATGGTCAAATCATGTCAATTTTCTTAACAGAGGGCCTAATCACAACATACATTGTCTCAAGACACTTAAGATATAGAGCAATAGCTCAGTTCTGTTGAATTATTACAGAAATTATTTTCATGCAGAATACCAGGGTCTTGAAACTAAAGAAACTAAATAAAATTCAGTAATGATTAAAGAGAAAAAAAGTCTTTGCTAATTTTCAACCAGCTTTGTATCATCACAGTGCGGGTTGTATGCAAATGAACAATGTTTTACTTCCCTCCATGTTGCCTGCGGCCAGAGCTCCCCACTTGTTTGCATGAAAAGTTTCAAATCATCCAGTGGACTTTTGCTTTAGGGCTGTTGTTTGAACTGCAGATTGTTCTTCTGCATTTTGCCTGCTTCCAGGCACAGCTGGATCAAGAGAAGGGCAGATCACTAAACTTGGATCAAACTG
This sequence comes from Ctenochaetus hawaiiensis, assembly GCA_029783645.1. Lineage (NCBI taxonomy): Eukaryota > Metazoa > Chordata > Actinopteri > Acanthuriformes > Acanthuridae > Ctenochaetus > Ctenochaetus hawaiiensis. The sequence continues at coordinate 17,088,632 of JAPZDY010000005.1, forward strand.
TCAAACCAGGCAGTTCTCATCTAACAGGAGTCAAGATTCTGTTACTGCATTGCCTTTTTCTCGCCTCAGATGTTTTCAGAAAGACGTTTTAATGAACTGTTAAGTAGTAATACGTCAGACTTTCCTGAAGGCAAGTTGGAGGCAAGCATCATCCAACTTGAAGCACATCACCCACCAGCTGAAGCGTTCACTGTTACAGCGTGGCGCAGTGCATTCTGGTTTTTATACATTTTCTAAATTTTGAGCCAAAGGGAATATCAAAGCCCCTTTTTCTGTTTTATCTGGTCAGACAGAATTCATTTCAAAATATTTGCATCTTTCTACTGTATGCACAGCCCACTTTTATATAAAGACCATCGGCAGTGATTTACCCCTTTAATCCTGTTATTTCCTCCTACTTATTACGCTCCTCCACCCTTTGAATGTGAAAATGTGTTCCATGAAAAAGTACATAATTTCTGTTTTTTACTTATCACTGTTTGCATCGTCTTTTTCTGACAACATCATTAAATGTAATTCAGTGTTGTTATGTCAGTCATCCACAGCTTTACAGTTCCATTGTATGTGGCATGTACGTGCTTAGTTATACACCCACGTACATATGCTACATACATACATTAACATTTTTACAGGGTATAATTTCTTCTGTTTTGAACATTTTCTTTGATACTTACTTAATGACAGCTTCCTTACACACAGAATGAGCCTGACAAAAGTATGATCAATTCTCACTGAGTCAATCTGAGTCAATTCTCTTTAATATTTTTGTTCCTCCTGTCATGGCCTATAGGGGGCAGTAAGTCACCAGAAACAGATGTCTATTGAATTAGTGAGGAGCAAGGATAAGTATAGGGCAACCTGTCTGTCTCCTTATCCCTTTCTCTTGCACATACACATATACACACTTACAGAAAAATGACTGGTATGAGAGGGAACAAAAAGTCTGCAGTCATTGTCAGTTTAGGGACTCAATTAATTATGCCTGAGATGGAGCCCCTCTGAATGCTAACCTGTCAAGTAAACAATCAATGGGTGAATATGGGAAAGGAACAAGCTGCCCTCATTTTGGCTTGTTTAGGAAAACAAGGGGATCCAATAAAGGCCCCAGACACAAGGTGGAACTGCAATTAATATTCCTGGGCTGAGAGATGGGCTTGATTTTAGGCCAGTCTCACCCCTCTCTACTTCACACAAGTCAGATAATTACCTATTTAGATTTCACCCTGACAGCCTCTGTTCTGTGAGCGGAGAACAGCCTCTGTGTTTGAATGATAGTAAGAGAGGAGGGGAGGGGGGAAGTCAGAGGCAGTGATAAACTCAGGAGGAATTATTATGCCAATGTTCAACATGTGTAACAAATGGCTGAGTGTCTTCATTTCATGTAGGTGGCTATGTATTTGGGGAATCTGATGTAAAGCTTGCCAGTGTTGTAGAGGACATTTGTTTTGCCACTAAAAGGCAGCTAGCAAGTGTACATTGATGAGTGTAGCGCAAAGCCAGACCAATGGGATGTTGATGTCCTCTGGCTGATTCATCTAAATCAGTGGTAAAAGAGGGGGCATTTGTTTTCAGCGGAGAGGGCGATTTATCAACAGTGATTGATACCCAGCAACACTGGACTGCCTGAGGCTGCACTCATCCATCCGGTGCCAATCACTGAGCTTTGCCAGAGAAATCCACTTCGCCTCCAGTGGTGAAGCCCGGCTTCTGTCACAGTCCAGACACTCCTGGGATTTTAAATAACAATCATTTCATTTATGGAGGTCATTTAAAGAGACAGACATTTAAACATACATATTTTTGTTCTTCATTATGGAGAATTTGCACACTGTCGTGCCATGAAGTCACTATTGTAATATCAAGTAGAGGTGTTCACTTTGAATCACCAGGGATGATTGCTCGTCTTGCTGTGCTGGCCATGTTGGCTGCCACCTGTTATTAAATAAGAAAGAAAAAGAAATAAAAGAGCCTTTTCTCTCCTTTCAAGATTCAGTCTCTGTGTGTGCTCTATTCTCTTGTGGTTTGTTGGTCAGGTCCTTTGTGTTTTTCTCTTTTTAGAAAAGGGCCTAGAAAGTCTGTGGTATACCCCACACATGTAGATAGAGTTTTTTTTTAATGAAAGATGACTGACATCTGAGTTTTTGTAAAGCTCTCACTGTTGTTGTACTGTTGTCTAGATAGCTCTGAATAACATTTTCTGCCCTCTTTTTCTTCGTATCAAGTTAGTTGAACTAAATCATCACCCAACTTTCAAAGCTAACCAATCAATTAATACCTTTAGTTAGCCAGATCTTGAAAGTCACCTCTTCAAATCTCAGCTCCAGTCTTGTTATTTTTAAAACTCCCTCTCGCTCTTGTATTGATTTAGTATGTCTGAACAGTACCACATAGGTCAGGAGAGCATATATCTGGAGAATGAACAAACTCAAGTGCTGAGAAGTTCTGCTAGTTTTGACCAGGAGTTCTAGGCAACATAGACTATGTTGTGTAAACAGAGTTGGATGTGGAGTTAACTTGGGCCAAAAGCAAGCGTGCTTGTTACATTGATTAGAGCTTAGGGTAAGAGGGGATTACATCTATGGAGGACTCCTGAATCGATTTTGGCCTTGATTGTGTGTGTTGTTAATGACTGAGGACTTTCAGTTTGTCAGTAAAATAGAACTGAGGCAGTTTACAAAAATTAAACTGAAAATTGTTCTGTTGACTTGGGGCGGGTTCATTTTTGTTGTGATTTAAAAAACAAAAAAAAAAAGATTTGTTTCTGTACTACAGTATGCCAATTAAAACTGAGGTTGCCGGATTTTGAAAGTATTGAACCGAAAAAAAAAATCCCTTTCTCCCTCCCTCAGGCTTTCCTCCAAAGATCATCCCTGAAAACACATGACAGCGCTGCCTGGCTGCTGATGGAGGATGAGTCCATGAAGGATTGTTGAGGAGAGGAGTTCGGCACACTGTTGTCATTGCCAGCTGTACTCAGCTACCTGATGTCTCATTGACCTGAAAGCAAACACCTGACATTATCATAATGAAAATGAACACCAGACATGGCAATTATTACTCCCAGCAATAAGCAATGAAGCTAGCATGCCAGTATTGAGAGACTTTGTCTGCACTGTCTGCCACTCTTATGTGAGTATTTCACAAGAGCTTTAGCAGCATATTTTCCATACCAGCCACTCTGCCAGTGCAACGAGTGCCCTGGCAAAGGGTACGTGGGTAGGCAGGGGCATAGGCATAGACCATAGGCATTATATTAAATAGTGGACAGAGCCACTATGAGATCATCCATTGGTTTATGGAGTACCACTCTGAAGTCTGGAGATTGGCATTATGGACATTGCCATCCTGTTTTTTTGGAGTCAGAAATGAACATATTTGGAGAAAAGGGAGGATACACAGAGCTACTACTGACTATGTAGTGCATAGCAGATAGCCAGACACTGCTGTCACTCACAACGGCCATGCCCTTAATCGTGCATGACTTTAAACCTTATAAACAAGTGTGGTTTATATAAATTCAGCATTCAGCTGTCCTGAGGAAAAAATAAGCTCTAGAGATCTCTTAGAGATTTTTTACCAGGCTGCAAACATGTTTATGTATTTTGTGATGTTGGGCATTTTAATATGGGGATCTATGGGGATTGACTCACTTTTGGAGCCAGCCTCAAGTGGTTGTTCAATGAATTGTCATATTGGCTCATTTTTTTCAGCCCTTGAGAATGCCACTTGGATTGGACCGGCTTAACCGCAGGCTCGCGACAGCCAAAGATACCATTTTTTACCCCTCTGTTTTTTTTGATTTATTGATTGCTGTCAGGATGTCAAGAAGATTTCACCAAAAATAAGAAAAATGTCTCTTGTATAAATAACCCACTCATGCTTTAAATAAACTTTCTTTTGCTGTCATTTACTATCACACAACAAGGCCATGGGGCTGGTTGAGTGACATGTATATATGTGAAAACAGTTGTATGGTTAAATTCACATCACACCTTGAAAAATAATACATATACAGTGCGTACATGCCATGTTTGTCATGATCAACATCATACTGCACAGCTATGTGATTGAAATAAGTAAATGTCTTGATATTCTTTAAAGCAACAGCAGGAATCTTTAAAAAGTCAAACTCTGACACACTGACAGTCATAAACATGAACAGACTTCAGGTTAGGCCATCTTCCAACAAGATGGTTTGTGGCTGTTAACCTTTAATTGGCTTAACATTGTGTTTCAATACTTTGGCAAATGCAGTATTAGCAACTTTTAGAGAAAAGTTTTCTCAGCTCCGATCTTGTAACACGCAAAATATTTTTAAAAATGATAAAGCATAAAAGTTTGATACTATTTTATCTATTCTCCTCTCTTTCCGTCAAGGATAGCAAAAAGTCCAAAAAAAAAGAATTTAACATTTTAAATAAGGATAATGAAAAGTACCTGGGAGAACTCTATTCAGTAAGAGCCCTATTGAGCTCAGCACACCTGCGTTTGCTCTTGACTATTCTTAAAATTCAGACTGTTTCCTTCACAGTGTTCAGTGCAGCCAATGTAAATTTTTATGACAGATAGATTTGAAAATGAGAGAAATTAATCCAGGCACAAGTAACTCTCGTGGACTTCTGTGCCACAGTTTCAATGCAGTTAATATGCAACCATAAATGTAATCAATATTTTAAACAAAGTAAGCGGCACGCAGATGTCATTAATTATTTATTTTGGATAAATATTATGGAAACATGACAAATATTCAGGCCTATTAGCAGCATCTGTGATATAATAAAGCACATTGGGAAATAAACAAGTACAATAACAACAAACACTGCTGCCCTCGGAAAATTCCAACAGTTGTTTACAATACAAGGTATACTGCAAAAACTAAAGATCTTTGGGGCCTCTGAGTTAACCATTACCCCTTTTACACACAATTACACTGTGTCATTGATTCATAGCTTTTTCATATATAAATTCAAATTTTAACACGTGATGTTTGCATGAATGATGTTCAGAAGCTATGTACCCAGCCCCCAGGCTAAAAAGACTCCTAGAAAAACAACTGCAGCCTGAAAGTGGCACTTTACCCAACATCCTGCCCCAAATTCTGACCGTGCAGTTATTGCAGTCATACCACAGTTTTCCTCTGAGGCAAACTACAGGTACAGTTACAAAAGTTTAGGTAAGTACCAAAACATGCAACCCAAAACATAGGTTGGTTTCTGTTTCCTACATTTTTTTCTCAATTAATGTATGGAAAAAACATTTTCCCTTGGTTGAAAGAGTATGGTTTTATTTGGGTCAAAGAAAAAACATCAGACTATGTCCAGATAATTCTCTTTTCACTGCAAATATTTGAAAAATGTGCTTTTTTATGTTTATCTGTGCAGAGCAGACTTGACAGTGCAGAAAGTTAGAGTTTGCAACTACCAGTTGTTTGTTTGTCACAATCTCACAAAGTGAGTAAATGACATTACCAAATGAAAGATGTTAACTACTCTTATTATTTCTTTTAAATCTGCTGATTTTGTTGGACTTTGAATGAGGCTCATACATGAGGTTTAATCTCTCAGATGTTTCGCCAATCCTGAAGTTAGTTATCTTGATCTGATGTGCACAGCTCTTTAGCATTCAACCTAACACAGACTGGGGTGTTGGGCAAGTCATGAGGCCTGTGATTGGTAGATACAAAACTTCTTAGTGACAGTGAAAGAGTACATGTGCTTCCAGTCCATTTTTAGATGTGTTTTTTATATTTTTAAACAATGTTTAAGACCATATTAATCAAAACAGAGTATTTTTACCCACTTAAAAACATGTCTGGACCAGAACCTCGAAAGTTTCACCCATCAGCTTTTCCTGTTAAACATGAAAGTATTAATGACTGACAGTTTGACAGATCATGTAATTGAAGAGAAGGAGGCTTAAAATCAAAAATGGTTATGATTTGTCCAGGGTTATATGCCTGTCCTTCAACTTAACTTTGCTTTTTTTTCTCCTTTTCCTTAAAGTTTTGGGTTCCTCTCTTTGAAGCTTTAAATAAAAGTACTTCCTGTTTAAAGTAACTCAGTTTCCAATTGTGACTGGTTGACCAGCTGACATGTCATTTGTAAAGATGGACCTGTGTTTAAAAAAAATTCAACAAAAGACCAAGACCAATGATATATAGAAGTAATATTGTATATTGACTTTTTTTATTGAGTGAGTCACACACTCACACACTCTCCCGCCATCATAAAACACCCCCCGGGCAAAAAACGTGTAATATTCCAGTGCTGAAAGTAGTCCCCATAGAGAACACTATTTAAAATTATCTGATTTACTTTAGCAGAAAATTTCAGTGCCCACCTATTTTAGGGAACTACTGCACTTTAAGAAGATAGAGATTCTTTATATATTTTGGGTTGTTTTTAAATATTAATTTCTTTATTTGTAACATACAAGCTTAAGTTTCAAAGAGAAGGTATACAAGTCAGAAGGTGTTGAGGGATGGATGATACCATCATTGTAGTTTGGACTTTTCATAGAGTGACATGAGCACTGTCCTTTAAACAGAATGTCACAGACATTTTGTAGAAGAATTGAAAAGATGATTCTATGTGTTATTGCTTTGCCAGGCAGACAATTTTATTACTCCATACTTCAAGCTTTGATGCTGTTTTTTGATAGTCTCAGAAAGTCACTGAGCCCTAAAGCCTGACGAATGTGCCATTTTCTGTGTGTCTCACAATGATGTGACAACCAGTTGATACATTACCAGTGTATTAATCTAACATTATTAGAAAAGCTTCTTCAGATTGCTTCATGTACTGTTTTTACTGGCCATGAACTCTGGTGGTTGATTTCAATCTGTTAGCTTTGTAACAGAGGTTATGTTATTAGTTTTAATCCATAATTAAATCTTCCAGGAGCTTGTTTTAGAAGTTTTACAATTGTGTAGCCAACAGTGTTATAATTTCCACTCAGCTGGTCTCTGTTAACATGTCCCCCAACCGTGAATCCACCTACAAATAAAAAACATCTGCCATAATTTATTAAATGCTTGTAGTTAGTAACACAGCTGTGTCACACAATTTGTTGTGGATCATTCAAACTGAATGAAACTAACAAGCAACATCTGCCCAATTCTACATCTGTTTACATATAATGGGCTAATGGTTCCATTGGATTCCACATTATATTAGTTTATCACACTATGCCTCAAAGTCAATGGGACACAAATGCTTAGATGGAGTGTCGTTTCAGGTAATGGCACATTTACAACTCCTACAGTTCTCCTCTAGTGTCCTTGGTGTGACATCTGTTTACTCCTGGATTAGTATGGCATGACTACACATTAACAGCAGTTAACAGTGTAAGTATGCATAAGCAAGTGTGGATTCTTTCCAATTGGATGTATCATAAGAGGAGGAGCTTTCTAGGACTGCCTTGTCATTGTGTTCTTATTTTATTAATATGGGAGTCTGTACTGGCTGTAGCTCAGGTGGAGTGGGTTCTCTACTTATCAGAAGGTCGATGGTTCGATCCCCACCTCCTCTAGGCTACATGTCCTGCATGTCCAAGTGTCCTTGGCCAAGATACTGAACCTCAAATTGCTCCAGATGGCTGTTCCTTGGCTGTGTGTGTGTTTGTGTTACTGATGAGCAGGCTGGCACTTTGTATAGAAGCCCCTGTCATCAGTGCATGAGTGTGTGTGTGGGTGAATGGGTGAACACTGACTTGTGTAGTAAAGCCCCTGAGTGGTAAAAAGATGAGAAAAGTGTTTTAAAATGTAGCCCATTTACCATTTACTGCTGTCCTGTAAACCTCAGTCTGACACTGATAATTAACTTCCTGACAAAACTAAATTTCACTTCCCTACATGAAGCTAAATTTCTCCGGGTAGACTGCAATGACAGATCACTTCCTTTATTGCAAAGTATATTAATTCACACTTCGTACTTTCCGTGAAATACCTTTCCTAACAGATCTTTTGCAGTGCCTGCTTAAATTAGACTTTATGCATGACTTTGATGTCCTGATTCTATTCTTTTGCACACTGTGTCGTGTACCTTGCATGAACTCTTGCTGTGAATATAAAACATTGTTGTATTACGTGTTATCTAGGAGATTTAATCCTCATACATATTTAATTTGTTTGGTAAAGCTACATAAAATAAGCAAATTGTGGAGGTGATTTAAAGCTGCCAGCTGCCCCTAAACTAAACAAGTTTTGAGATTCCAAAAAAGCTTATCTTAAAAACAAACATAGAACTGATTTGAGAACAAAAATCCTGCTGGTCATTTTCCATGATTATTATCATCCTAAAAGTTTGGAGATCTTTGATGGACAGGCACAGAACTTTATGATATTAGTAGCTTAAGGGAAACAGTTGCAGTGTAAGGCTGACCTTTATACATGCAAAAGGTCTGATATGTTTTGCAGTAATATTCTTTATAGGAAGAAACGATAAAACAAAATGAAAATTTAATACTCAGTCATATATGAGAAAATTGAACTTGTTCAGTAGGTTCTTTACTGTAAAAACAAAACTGATTCAGTTTTATTCATATGGAAAAATCATTAACAACCTGCACTTTTGGAAACTGTTTTTCAACTGCCCCACTGGAGATGGACCAAAGTTATTGGATTGAATATTGAATGGAGATTGGTTAATGCTCAAGCTACAGAAAATGGTATTTGACAGATGCAGCAGTCCCCAGTGACAGGTGGTGAGGATATTGACAGGCAGACCAGAAAGAAGAAGACACAGAATAACTGCTCCAGCTGTATGATTTTCTCATCTGTTCTTTAGAAATGATGCTGCAGATGCTGTTATCTAGAAACTGAATCACTAATGAACACAGTCAATAGGTTTTAGGATCCAGTTCTTTAAAGAATAAACTTTGATTGTCCTTGTTTTAGATTTAAAGTGTGACAGTTTCTCCTAATACTTCTTTTGTTTTCTCCTAAATTATTTTACTTAGACCATATTCGCTCACCAAGGAACAAGGAATAATCACACACACACACACACACGTGCACACTCACACACACGCACCCACACACATATATATAAACCGTTTAGGAAATTACAAGTATATAACAGTTTGGAAGTCTGAATGAATATGTACATATTTACATTTACATTTATATTTATATATATTGAAACCTGGAATTTATAAAATGAAACTCTGAATACTGACTGAAACTCAGAATGAATTGAATGAAATTCTGAATATATGAAATGAAACTCAATATATAGAATAAAACTCTGAATATGGTAGCACTTGGGGGGGTGACTTTTATTACTTTTTCACAAAAGTGTATTTCTATTGTAAATTTTTTAAAAAAAGTTTCTATTTAAATAACGTCAAGACGCACACTGATATTCAAAACACTGACCGCTGTAGATCAAAGCAAATGATCTTGAGCTGTGCCGTATTTTCAGTGTCATTTATTTGTTGGTAAATTGAAAATGTACACATGCCTAGTCTTCATTTGTTTGTGTTTTTTGTCTGTTCCCTGGCAGGTTAAATTCCTCAGTCAAGGGTCAAGACCAGGAGCAAGAATATTAGCCAGTAGGTGTCTATCTGCCTCAGCCTGTGTTTCCTCGCCCTACAGCTCTGCACAGCCTTCTCAGATGAGAAGACAACCAACCAACATTTTGTTTTCAATCAGTGAGATGTAGAGGAGATACAAAACAACATTGTGTGAAAGGAGATTATGTAATTAACTGTGTATGTTGGTTAGTTTTTGGCCTTTAACTGACACAGTATCAATTCAGTACGACGCACTACTTTACGTGAAGGTACGCAAACTACTTAAGCAGTTGTACTGTAATGATTTAGTAGTAACAACTTAGTATAATGCACTACTTAACTTGGAGGTACATCAGTTGCTTAACTAATGCTAAGATAATGATGTGGTAATAATTTGTTAATAAATAACAGCTCACTATAATATATTACTTGATTTGCAGGCAGGCCAGCTGACAGTCTTGGCTGGGCCCGGGACAAGATAATCTGAGATGCTATTATATATTACAAAACAAAGAATAACATCAAAGGCTAATTTTTATATCTTGCATGTACCTTTGTTACCATTGTTTGGTGCCCCTCTTTGCATAGCGACCATTTGCACTGCATATATTGCATACCCCCTTTTTGTGCAGCTGTTAAGTTATTATTTGTTGTCGTGACAAAAGTAAACTCTTGCTGAATAATCTTCAGATTTTGAGCAAAAAACTCTAACAAAAACTTAAAGAATGCCTATATTCCAATAATGTATTCATATTATTTATTTGTGATTTATAACCTAAAACCGAGACAATATTAATGTAAAAATAAATGAAAAAAAGGTCCTGCACTTAAATGTTATGTCATTATAATATGATACGTACCTATTAAAAAAGTTTCCATTGATGTGAACTTTTTACCAAAGAAAGCAAACATTCATTTTGACAAAACAGATGGTTTAGCAAATGATTTTGAGTATATACACTATTTGCTCTGCTCTGCTGCTGGATCAGGAAATGACCGAATGTTAGAAGTATAACGGACAACTCCTATTCCAAAACAAATGAAAACTTTTGTGGCCTTTTACTTCTAGTATTTTCAGTTTCTAAAGAATGCTCAATTGATTTCAGGGAAAGTGGGCCTTTTCTTGGAGCAGCTGTGGGTAGAAACAGTATTGATGTAGCCTTCCATCACTGAGGCAGAGAATCAGGAGAGCAGGAGTCAGGCAATGGGGCAGACATGTACTGATTGAGAGCAGCGACAGCTCATGATAGCTTATCAAAGGGTGAGGTTCCTACCATCCAGCCACTCTGGGGAATGAGCTTCTTCCGGCGGGATTTCTCCTCAGAGAAGGTGTCTGTATTTGGGATTCGACATTTTTTAATCTCCCTTGGGTGGGATGAGAATGAGCCATCCCCCTTCTTTGAACTTCATCCCCCTTTAAATGAAGTGATACTGAAAGGCAGCCGAGCCGACATCACCGTCAGCTCAGAGCACATTGAATATAAAAGAGCAGCTATTATGAATGTCTGTTCCTCCTCTCTGTTGCTGCATCATGAGAAAAACCTAAACTGTGACACACAACATAGAGTGAAAATGACCCTTTTTGGCATCATTTGCTAACATTAGAATGATAATTGTGTTATAATTTCGGAATTTAAATGTACAACATATGATTTCTACTTTAAGAGGTCTCTTCATCAAAACAATGAAAACAAAAGATGGAGTTTAAGGATGGTGTGACACAGTGCAGGATCATAGGATTTATTTATTTCATTGTTAAACAGACAGCAAGAGGCAACAAAGTTACCTTGAAAAAGACAGATTTTTTTGTTTTCATAAGAAAATAAGTTCTTTTTACACATTTTAACATTGAAATACAAGGTATTGTATGTGTAAGAACCTTCATGAAAGAGGCAGCATGTAGTCAGTGCCTTATTTAGACCATGTTATTTGTCAGTGTTAATGACAAACCAATTTAAATCATCCTATGTGACCCACTTACAAATGTGCAGCCCCACCACTACTGGACTGTGACAAACATATGGTCAACTGCCCTACCAGCCATAGTGACAATACGCAAACATACATAAACATCTGAGGTAACTCACAAATCATCATGATTGCATTACCATTTCTTAGATTAATTGTCAGTTTTTCCTTGCATTCGGCTGCAGGAGATACATTTTATTCTTGTACGTTCATGATAGTTCATAAGGTGCTGCGTAAATGAATTCAGTCTCTCATTCATGAAGTCATGCATGAATTCATGACTCTCATACACTTATAATACAATGCTTTCAAAATATTAACGCTAGAGGTTTAACTATTGACTTGACCTGAGATATTATGACATGGATGTGTCGATGTGTGCAAATGTCTGTTTTCAGGATCCTCTCCAAGCCATTTTTTTTGTTCTTGTCTAGAGTACTGGAATAAACATGCAGACTAAGGATGTTTTAACTTGTAAGAGATTTTATGGGAGAAGTGCAACAAATCCTACATAGACAGTAATTATTTGGAGAACAAATCCATCGTTGTCATCGTTTTTTGATAATAATATTATTTTACAAAATCAAATCAGCCTGATATCTAAAAGGTGATATGGGCAACATTTATACCTGCACAAAGTAGGATTTGGAATAATAATACAGAAAGACAGCATATCAAGTGAGGAATCTTTTGTGGTATAGTAGTAAGTTAATTTAGCAAAATCCTTTCTGATGTGCATCTTCGTGAAACATTTTATTAGCGAACTATGATATATAACTGGATGTAGTAGCCACTAATGCTAACGTTGCCAGCCAGGAATTGAACCTAACAGTTCTCTAATTTTGACAATCTAAGCGGTGACAGCACTTTAGTTCAGACTGTAAGGACTCTGACTGCTGTTAGTTGTTTTGTGATTGGTCTAGATGTACTCAATATAATTTTTATGCTCAGATGATTTAGCTAACAAACCCTGTCCAGTTGTTGCTGTCCAGCAATGTATTCTGCAGCCTGAGGTTGATTCTTCTGATCTCATCAGTGGTACATTTCTTGATATTGTCACACACTAATATTAAAACATAAACCTATCAGAGGCTAAAGTAAACACTTAGACCTTTGCAATTGCTAGATACAAATGTTAGCTTACCTGACTAGCAGAAAGGTGGTGACCTCAGTGTGGCTTTTCAGCCTCTTTTCCTCTTTCAGCTTACACCACCATGAAAAAGCTGAACCAATATTGACCCTTGTCTTGCTCCTTTGTTGGTCCGACAATTTTATGGACAGATAACAAAATTGACACACACATTTCTCAGCTATTTTTCTATTAATCCATTACTTGTCAACTCATGAGCTTCTGAGGTCAGTGGCAACACATGATATCAGAGTTATGCTATGGTGTCAGACATCCTTATTGGCCATACTCAGTCTTGTCAGTACACTTGCTCAGATGTAAATATTATGATCATTTTGGACTTGTCAAACTATTAAAATAATTATATTTAATCATTTAAATTATTTTTAAATACTAAAACATGTATTTTTTTCTAATTATAGAAAAAATATATATTTCATTTCAGGAAAATACAGACTTTCATTATATACCTTTCTAAAAATTCTGTGAATGTATTATTTTTAGGAATTATTGGTTTTCATAAAATTGTTGTCTACACAACCTTTAATCACAGGTAACTGAGAATCAAAAACTGTAAAGGTGTTGGTTTAGAAAAGGTTTCACAGTCTAATTAAATTTCAGATAGCAACTTCATCCATTCATTGATGGTACAATGTGCACTATGAGAACATGTAAAAGTATCCTCAAATTGTTATAGATGCTACCCAAAAATTTGTTTTATCACAATGATTTGAGCACAACAAGGTCTTTGTCAGGTACTTCACATATCAAAACATGTGATGGGGTTGGGATATAAATAAAGCAGGAAAGGGGCAGATACGAAGTAAATCAGCAATGAATGGTCACACCTCAGATCATTCTGTAGACAAGATCAACATACAGAAAAGTATCAAGGTAATAAAGAACACATGTTAGAATATCAACAACTATAAAAATGAAAATCGGTCACAAAACCATGTAATAGTTAATGATAGATTTAACCTGATACCATCAAAATATTCAGACATACAAAAAAGGTGATCAGGTATACAAAAAAGTGTGTGCACTATGAGCAGCACAGAGAGGTTAGAGCTGCAGGTCTTCAATATTTTTTGTAATTTATTTGCAACAAGTGGCAAGGTGTATCTGCAACGTGCCAATAAAGTGTAAGGGGTAAATAGGATCAAGTTTATAGCATCTTCTATAAGTACCTTATAGATTCAGAGGTTAACTTCAAAATAATCAATAGCCTGCACAGTTCATGTTGTATAAAATTGTGAGTTTATCTGGCGGAAGAACACCTGCTAACCAGTTTTATTTATATTCCCAGGTGAAACAGTTTATTTAATGTTTCTTTTCATTTTGTCTGCAAAACACCACAGGGGTGCTGCTCCAATGGAGATGGCATAATGTATTGTAAAGATGACATACTTTACCCTTTATTTTTTGAACAAAGAAATATTATCTTTCATATATTAAAATAAATAGACATCAGAAGAATAATTTCTATTTAACAGTAAGAAAGAAATGATAAACTGAAGCCAACTTTCCAAGGATATACAACAAAGGACTCGGTGGTATTGGAGGTAATAATTCTGCTTTACTCTGACCACTTTTGATACAGCACTAGAGGAAGATGAAACAGGTTAATGAAGCTGTCTAACATTAAGGTGGTGGAACTATCTCCATCATGTACTGAGAATGTAGTCAGTATTTAAATTAGGGGCACAGATCTATAAATATTAACCAATATTATCCTCATGAAGATCTCGACAAAAGAATCTCATTGCTGAAAATGATCCAGACTTCAGTTATAATGAGAGATTTTTGGTCTCCTTAATAATTCTAAAGTCTGCAAAATGAAGGTCAGAACTACTTTTTTAAAAAGCAAGTTCGCATCATAGTGAAATCTTCAAAAAAATGCTGAACACAAAGGCAAACTATTACATGATGGCTGAATATACGATGTTTCAGCACTGTCTTATCTGGTCAGTAATAATCAAGGACAATCTACGTAATCGTTTCAGCTCTGCCCTAAGTGCTAAAGCAAAATGTTAAACAAAAGACTGATGGTAATACAATGTAGAACATTCATAGGCATCACTGATGGGAGCAAATTGAATGTCTGGCTCTGTCCCAGTAATCACACTTGTGGTCTGAGGAATTTTTCCAGGTTCTTACTCATGCTACAGATTTCTGCTAATTACCAGCAGTCCTGAAGTGCCCATTAAGACTGCATGTTCGGGTTGTAGAGCGTTTTCATAACACACTGGGACACACTGTTAATGAGGTCAACCGATCCTTTATGAGAAACACAGTTGTTCTTCGCTTGGGATGCTTTTTTTCTCCCCACAGGAAAGTTCAATCAAGTTGGAACAGCTATATAGATTTCCAGTCGAGAATAAAACAACCACCACAACAACAACAACAAACAACCAGACAAACAAGCACAAAAGAGTGGCTATAAAGTGACTTAATATCTGGTTTGGATTGATGCACAATTTACAATTGATGATAATTTTAACAAACTTGAAATGAAACAAACTTGTATACAAGCCAATTGGTGCCATAGTACAAAGAAATTAATTTCTGCAAACTAATGTTTTCTTTATTGCTCCTGATTACATTTACTTGCCAAACATGTTGAGAAACTCATTTTTGGCAGCATTGAATGCAGTACCATGGTATGACTATTCAATAACAAGTTGGACAGAGGGGATCAGCTAACTAAAATTATCCACTGAAATCAAAATGATCTCCTCATTAAATGTGTGGCCCCAAACTGCTCAGCCCTGTCCTACCACATGCCTCATTAAACCTGTTATGACTATTACTTCAGGGCCCTGTCCTTCCTCTGCCTGTCTCCCAGACCAATTCAGGCCACAAGACTACTCATCTTCTACTCTGCTGGTGTTTTGTTAAAAACAATGAAACAAATTCTTCCAGTTTTTCTTCCAAAATGTGTTAGAGATTAATGCAGAACTTGATCTTCTTTCTTCAGCCTTTCATGGAGGTGCTGTTGTGATGCAATAGGTGGAGTTGGTGCCAGCCATGTTTAAATTGCAGGAGTCTTTTGATGTGGTATGACTGCAAATGAATTCAGGGTCAGGCTGTCATGGCTTTCTGCAAAATCCAAAGCTGTAACAAATATCAATGTCTGGTGGTATCTGACATTATATTCTCCTTTACGCTGCTGATTTCTGCTGTTGCTTAAATGTCAGTGACATATTGCCTGCCAATAGGGGGGGACAAAGGGGTCTGTTGTCCCAGGCCTGGGGGTGGGGGGCAGAACTGGGCCCTCATTAAATTATGGAATAATTATTCAAAATTTTTGAAAATAGGCCTATTTGTGGAAAAACTATATAATATTTGAGTTACATAAAGACTTTTTATTTGTTTTCTTCCTAATTGTCCTTGAAATAGTGGTCAAGAACCCTCCCCGCCCCCAACACAAAAATGGTTTGGCCACTGATCAAACTTTGATGTTGTCATTTGATTTGAAGTTCAGTACGCTCAAAA
>JAPZDY010000005.1:17105465-17117948 GCA_029783645.1 Ctenochaetus hawaiiensis
GCTGCTGCCCCTGGAACAAGGTGGCAAAAGTTGACCTGGAAACTCCCATGAATTAATTTTTAACTTTCCCCGCCCAATGCGCCACTGGCGGACGGCGCAAAGTGTACGATAGGGCCCAATGTGTTTAAATTACAGACAATTGCTGAATACATTTTTATTATAGGTTGCAAATGCAACATTTCAGGTCAATGCTGAGTTACTGTTGATCTTATTTATTTTTAGAGCTATGGATATCACATTACATGGTGCAGATGAGGAAGATAAAATAGGAATCAACAGAAGGGACACTGAAATTCTTACTTTTTTATGTGAGGGTGTGACAGAGATCACTCATCAACATCACTGTCAATCATTAAAGCTCATTTAATCTTTACAAAAAAAGATTAAGTGAGCTTGTGTTGCTTCTTGTGAATTTAACATATTTCATGACACCAGAATAAGTTTAGCCATATGTGTTGAGGCCAAGCTGCATATCTCCTTTTCCCTCTAATAAAACTCTTTATTTTAGATATTCCTTTAATAAGAAAGTTTCATATTAAAGAGACAAATTATATAATAAATGAAGTAGGCAAAAAACAGTAAATAAAGCTTCTAGTCTTTAAAAGGGTCTATGCATGTTTATCAGTTAATCAAGTATATTCAGCTGTGGTTGAAGATAACCTTTGAGCATAATTCTCTCTTTTTTTTGAGAGACATTTGTCTTTAACACACTCCTGGTATTTAATCCTTAACTGATAAGAGCCAAATCTAGTTTTTAATGTATAAAATATCTATGGATTGATCTTTGTAGGATAACAACAGTTTTACATTTTCATGTTTTTTCCATCACCAACAATCCAAACAATGTTTTGAATACTTGTGAACAAACACATTCGAGCAGAGAGCACATGTCCCAGAGGTAACAGCACTGTTCACACAATTATAGAAGGCTGATTGTTCCTGACAACAAAGATTGCACACAAGATAAACCTGCCAACACACCCTGCTTCACTCCAATAGCTGATTACTTTAATCCTAGACAAATTGAAACCTTTTGCCTGAGGTTGGGTGCACCTGAGTTACTTGTGCAGACATCACAGTAAAGGAATTTCCCTCAGTTTTATCATGACTGGTTTGGTTTTTCAGTTGCTGTTGTTCTGTATTTTCAGGATTTTTTGCATTATATTATGAGATAAATTGTGAAAATAATCCAAGTGATGCTAAAAAATTATCCTAAAAGTTTTGTTTCTGAGAAGAGCCAAAGAAATGCAGAGGAAAGGCTCCCTTTGCCCATGCTATCAATGCAAAGGTCTCTAGAGATCGTCATTGTTAAAGTTAACAGACAAGAAACAGCTCCATCCCCAATTACTAGCTTTGTGTTACTTGTGAGTTTTTAAAATATTCAGTGCTAAATTATTCTGACAACATCCACGGATTGCCATGTATGTTTATTTGCACAGCCACAAAATCTACTGTGTGAATATAAATATACTTTACTTACAAATGCTATGAAAGTAGTGACTAATATATGCTTACTGCAATAGTCAAGAGATTATCCCAAAAATGTATAACTTCTGTTACGAAGTCAAATATGTAGGTGATCTGAGTGTCAAAACTCACTAAGAAGATACACATTAAAGGAGTTGCACTCAGTTTTTAGTTCCCTTTTTAGAATCTATTTTATCAGACACTATTATGAATAAACCTTTGTTCTCTGCTGCTTTTAGGTCCCAGATGTCTCCAGGATGTGAACAGTTGATTAATATTTGACATTTAAATATACATAAAGAAGCTTTTAGGCAAAAGTACAAAGTAGCAATCTAAGTTCCTGCAAATAATTTCCATTTTGAAAATGATTCTCTTCCCCCCCACAAGCATTCCTATAAACCTAATGTTCCCGTGGATGACCTTAAAATGCAAATGCATGTAAGTCTTTTGATAACAGAAAATCTCTCTGCTATATTTTCAACATAAGTGACAGCAGTAACTTTATCTCTACATTCACTGCAGAAGTAACCTTTAAATTCTTAATCACTCTAATTAAGTTGCATTAAACAATGGGGATTTGAAATATTCATGTGGCACTTAACTTTCCCTTACTTCTGCAACAGAATATAATTCATTTGTTCTTAAGTCTGTACAAAGTTTGAATGCCAAAGCACACATTTCTCCAGGAGTTTTTTAAAACCTGGATTGGAGACTGTGATGTCTTTCATTTTTATAATAGTTGTATTCCACATTATGTTGTCTTTGATAATCAGAGGACCGAATTGAGACACAAAGTGACAGGATGCCACTTGGTGATGGCAAAGCACAGACTGTATCATTGTGTATGCTGTCTTTTCAGCAAATATCAACTCCCTTTTCACATGAAAGGTGGAGTGGCCATCTGACAATTTTGGCTTCATAAACCCCTCTGCAGTTTTGTGATACTCTCCCAACACAAGCTCAAAATGGATGGATCTGTTAATGGTGCTGTCCTCATGCTGTAATACCATATGTTCCATGTAAGGCTGTCAAGAGGGTTGCCATCACTTTGTCTGTGCAGCCTGAATTTTCATGCTATCTTTTCTTTCTGATCTTAAAAACTGACTTTGTTGCATCTTGTGAAAGTAGGATTTAACAAGAAAGAGGGCTTAATTTGCAGGTCGACAGGTTCAGCACTCTTGTCCAGGACAGCAGAACACAGATGTGGAAACTACATAAAATAAGGGTATGTAATGTCTTTATGACAAAATGGCCACATTATGATTGAGAAGCTGCAAAGTAGCAGCATTAAATTATGTGTCCTATTTTTCTGTGACATTAACTATTGGTCTGAATGCACTGCAAAGTGGCTTTTAAAACTCAGTGTATTTTACAGAAGCTGAATTTAGATTTGCACAAAAAAAACCTCAGAGAAAACTGTTTGTATTCCATTATGAGCCACTAAATGCTTATTATTTTGCCTGAAAGGACCAGAGGTCAATTTTTCTCCCTTTCTGTATTGAATCGAAAACAGCCAGATAATACATTATCTCCACACAGTTCTATAAACATAATTCATCATCAGGAAAGCAAAAGAAATTATGTTTCACGTGCAGTGTGAGATAAACAAAAGGACTGGTATTACATGAATACCACACATATCGATAGGTCGTCTGACCTCGTCCCGGGAGGAAACATAAGGAAGTTTTGGTCTCCACAAAGACATCAAACAAACTTTGATTTTTGAATAGTCTCCAGCTGAAAACTTGCTTCCCTTATAGCTGTTGTCTTAAGAAAAGTGTCTCTCTGCATGAGCAATCTCACTTAAGAGAGGTTGGCTTAACTGTAGTCAAAGCCAACAGTGGAGCAGACAGATGTAGTTTATGGCAGACAGCGTTGGAGATGGGTGGGTTAATTTCAACAAAACAGCTCCGGGCAATGACCGAAGACATTTTTGGAAATAGACTGCCTCATTTCAATTTTAGAACACACAGATAGAAGCACATTTGAAGCCCTTAGCAAAGCAATGATAATAATAAGACTTGCCAAGCTGCCAAGATATGTACAGGTTGGTATAAATTAAAAAAATACCATGTTTCTGGGAAACCTGCCCTTTCATTCTCTTCTCTCTCTCTTTCCTGTGAGTTATGTAATTCCTGCGATAACTCTCAATTACTCTTTCTTTTATAACTTTCAACCAATTGCCATTTAAGTGATAACAAAAAACAGCAACAAGTCAACAAGAGTTTAATTAAACTGGATCATATTTTTCTTCTTTTGGTTTCTGTCTGGAATCGAGGAGCAGTCGGGTATTGAATGAGGCAAGTCTCTGCTCATAAGCATTAATTGTGCAGTCTTACAATCTCACTCCCTTGACATGAGGAGGAATATTGCGAGTGGGAGCAATGGACTGTGTCATTTTAATGCCCAATTTCAGCTTGAGCTCAGACCTCCCTCCAACAAAATCAATTGCTTTTTTTACTGCTGGGCCTTTGTTGATGAGTTATGTCATACAGAAGAAGCAATAAGCTTTAATCAGGAGCACATTGTCTTCCACTCTGACATATAAAGACAGTTAGAAGTCCATAGATTAAATCTGTAAGGTTAGGGTTTAAGGGAGGCAGGGTAGGCGGGGCAAAATCAAAGCTAAAATGCAATTTTGAAATTATGTTGTATCTGTTAATCAAGCCTTCTTATTTCATTCTTCATTTCATTCATAACTGTCTCACCCAATTATATAGCTAATTTTTATGAGTCATACTCAGCGTCTCATGATACTTTACGTACTCCGACAAATAATAATCAAAACAGTTTTTATTAGCTCCTTATTGTTACAGTTAGCTTCCCAGGAATTTTGGTAACATGAAATCTTTGCCTGGATAGGCAGTGAAATATAAATGTTGCACATGTCTAAACTCAAGTAGCAAAAGTTCTTTTTATGCTAGACAAAGACAAAACATTATCCACATATGAAATGCTTTAAATCAACAAATATGCCCAGTACCCACTGCAATGTTAGGCAGTTGTTTAGCTAATACATAATCAAACCTGATCAGTAAACACATCTTCAATTCACCTTGCAGATATGTAAAACAAAAGTATTAACAAGAAGAGAGAGCGAGTTATTGTGACAGAATTGTTGTGGAAATAATTCCTGATGCATGTTTTGTTAAGAAAATAAAACTTAGAACCCACACAGCACTCACCCACATGCTGTGGCTGCTGGAGAAGAGTAACTTTGTGTGCGGAAAGCAAAAGAGCTTGCAGGCAGCTGCCACATAGTCCTTTTTTTGTTACCAGTCTGTTCAGAAAAGTTCGTAATCTTTTGCCCTCTCCACTGAGTAAGATCCTACAGAGGAGGTGTTAGGTACCCTTTAGTGACCACAGCTCTGTTAAACATCTTTCAAATAAGAAAACTCCAAATGTTATGGGTCAAGGGTGGGTTAAAGTATTTATTTGTATTTTGTAGTTTTGTTACGCATTTGTTTCTTGGTATGAAGCAGCTGTTACATCTTTGCATCCCTGCCACATTTGACGGGGATGGGAAATAAGATGCATATCTTTGGTACAGGGCAGCATGGTGGTGCAGGGATAAGCACTGCTGCCTCAAAGTGAGAAGATGGGTTTGAGACTGGGGTTGGGGACGGGGCTGGAGTTGGGTTGAGAAAGGGCCTTTCTATCCAATCAAAACCCATTCAAAGTGATATACAAACTAATCTCTTTAGAGGTGCTTCACCCTACTTATTATAAACAGCATTGCAGTCTGTACTGCAGTGGAAGGGTTTAATCGAGGGTTGTATAAAAGACACTTGTGCAGGAGACCAGGGTTCATATCCCATGTTATATGGAAATTAAAATAAAAAAGTTAACAATCTCTCCTTAACCTAACCAGGAAATTTTGATGACAAAATTGTTTCATAACAACAGTAAGTACAGCACAGTAACTCCATAGTTGCAAGATCAAACAAAGGTAAATTGGCAGATTGGTATTTTAATGTCAAGGTGGAATATCATATCTGATAAAATGTCTCTCCCCTGTGAACCAAGATAGGACTTTCTAAGGATAAAATAAGCATAAATAGTGTGATACATTTTCAGTAAACACAGTTAGGAACAACTAAGCACAAAATAACTTCCAGCCAATTTTCCTGCATATGTTTAGCTAGACAGACCTTCAAGAAGCCCTAAAAGCACAGTTCAGCTTGAAGGACCCATATTATGCCCCTTTTGGACAATGGCAATAGTTCTCAGAGGTCCCTAAACATGTCTCTGAATTTCTTGCTGAAAACATCACTCCGATCGTTTGCTTAGGCAGGCTCATATACCCCTCTGTTTAGCCCTCTTAAAAATGCAGACAAACAGACTCAGTTTGTATTGATATCACACATAACAGACGTGTATGGATGAGTCCTTCCCCTCCTGCTGCACCTCTGCCTATGATACAAGCTCACATGTTATACTGAAATGTATCACTATTTAACTAATGTGAACAGATATTCAGGGGTACCGACAGAATTCGGTTGGTACCACCAATAGCACCAAGTTTGGTACACAACCCCATGTGTTAATAACATACACCCCAGTATCTGTTCAGTGTATACTCAAAAACCCTTGTATTTCCAATCGGTAATTGTTTATTTCAAAATGGTCATTTACAATAATTAAAAATACCCTATATTGGCGGTTTTCATGACTAAGAAACATAACTGTCTGTCACTGTAATTGCAACATTATTTCAGGATTGAGCTATGTTCAACCTCTGCAGCTGGACTAAGTACAAATCACTGCCGACAGTGTTTTATATGTATCTCATTTTGATGTGAGCTCTTTAATTGGCAGTGGTGGAAATATCCTGTCGAAGCCAGACATCACTGAAACACCTCAAGCTGCAGGGTGTTGGTTTCATCCAGTTAATTTTTTTATGAGAATTGGCACAGAGATGGAATGCTGCTTCCACTGTTTGCCAACCCTGATCAATGGCAAAGAGTAGACAGGCCTGCCAACTTAAATTAAAATCAGATATCAGTCACATCAGATATGTCTGAGGAAGGTATAAACAAGGGAAATATTGATACTTTATCACAGCTCTGGAAGTTTGATGCCCTCTCAGAGGTAAAAGACCAGTCTTTTAAAACTTATGCCAACACGTGATTTTATTAACTTTACTTTAAATTAAAGACTTATACAATCGCAGACTAATGTTAATAGGATCTTACTCATCCTCACAATATATTAAGTAGTTTCCTTTTTCTCCTGCAGTATGTAACTCTGTCGTGGCCAGGTTGATTTTTGCTGTTTTAATGCTGCGTTTTGTTTCTTTCTGCTCAAGAGTACTCCATAAAATCTAAGACCAAAGTGTGTTTTCCAGTTGATTTTTTAACATGTTGCTTTTCTTTGAGTTCAGCAGATAGATGATTTAGTGTGTGTGTGAGATGTGGTGTTTTCTTACTAGTTAGCCACCAGTCAAGTCTGCCCAAGGGCTTAGCATTTCTTTTTCTTTTTCAAGAAAGCTAGAACACACATCGTCATAAATGGTAAATGGCTTTATGTACATGACACAACGTAAGAACTTCCACTGGAGAAAATTGCCCAAGGACACTTTGACATGTGGACAGAGGGAAGTCAGGATCAACCCACCAACCCTGACAATCTGTTCTACCTCCTGAACCGCAGCCGCCTCATCATAATGGAGGAGGGGACTGCTCTGAGTGGACCAGGAAATCAATAGTTTTGGTCATAACTGGTATTGTACAAGCCCCTAACCTTCCTGTAACAAACAAACTGATCATTTATGATAATTCCTTCTTCCAAACACTTTGATTCCACCATGCATGGCTCTATGATGTCATGTCTGTGGCCCAGTGTTTTTGTCCTACTCTACTGTAAGCATTTAAATAAAAAAAGGTTCCATTTTCATGTTGACCTGCTTAGATTTAGTCGATTTTGTTGTTTTTGAGCTTCTACTGCTGAGGCTACTAAAATGTTTCTTTTTGTGTCTGTTTATTGATGTGAAACAAAGAGGAGTCTACGCAGGGTGTTTAAAAGTATGACTGGATTCTCTGTGCTGTTCATGTATTTGACCTCCTGCCTTGCTTGATTTGCCCTGTGCAGTTTGACGTGGCTTCTGTCAAAAATAGACCTGCCATGTATTCTGCAGGGCAGAGCAGAGAGCTTCATCCGAGAAGCTTCTAAAACTGGCTGCAACGCATCCGGTGTAATCACAATCATTGTCATGACCGGCTGTGATCAGCCTCACAGCCATGCCCAGTGGATTCAAACTGTGATTCCACTCTGTTTTCAAAATGGACTGCATATGAAAATACCAAATAATTGTGCCATTATGCCCAGTCTGCACCTCTCATTTTACTAATCTTTGTGGTTTGGTCTTGAGTCACAAAAATGAGACCCAAAGTGGTGAATTCTAGTTTAATTTAAACCACATGTTACAAATATGATCCCAAAACACACACAGCTGTAAAAAAAAATTAGCAAACAAGTACTTCACTCACTCCGCATTAGCCGGACTAACTGGAGGGCACGAGTGTGGAAAAGATCTTCTCAGTTTGCTAGATTCTGACCTCCCACTCAATCCTTTGGTGCATTGTTTCAGTGAATTTTGACAGCACTTGTGTGTTCATAGGCCAGGATCAGTAACACATGACTGCTTTAACAGCTCAGAGTCCTCTGAAGGACACAGGGGGAGTCTGGGGTCCTGTACAGAAATTGTGTTGTTGAGTTTTGGGGTCAGGAAAGGCAGGAGAATGGGTCAGGTGGAAGCAAGAGTGAATTTTTGTAGTGAACTGTGGATTTTGTTGGCAGCAAAAGACAACACAAACACTGTCTGTGTGGTCATACTAACTGTGTACCTGTTTCCATATTTTCAGTGTTTTTATTCACGGTGTATGAAAAGTGTAGTGATGCAAACTTGGGTCAGAAAAACAGCACTTTTCTTTTTAAAGGACTGATGTGGCTGGCTCTACTTTTGTCTGGGTGCAATTAGGGACCAGGGTGCATTGTAAGCTACAGAGAAGTAGCTCATCATCACCAATTACCTACAGTGACAGGCCGGAGAATTAATTTTGCAGCCTGAAGAACATGACATGTCTCATTCTTTTTTACAATACAATTAGTCTGAAAATAATTGAATTCAACGCCTGATGTTAGACCTACATATCCGAAACATCTCTGCACTCTGACAACACATCAAATTAGACTGCAAAGAAAATGTGAGTTCATGAAGATGAAGAACTAATGAGAGAGTTTCTAGCTGATAAAGTGATGGTCTAGAGGATCGCTTTTAGTCCCTCTGATCTAAAACAATTTAGTGAAAAGATGTCACTGGTACATCAAGATAAAAGGGATAGGAGACTCCACACCATGAAGCAAAAGTCTCCTGAGATGCGCAGTTGCTCACTTAATGTGTGACGATAGGCACACACTGACTGAATTAAGTCAGTTTCTCTGCCTCTGCAGAAAAAAACAAACCTCCAAAAGTATCTCTTGGTTTTAAAACAAATTTAATTCTCTGGTTTCATGTGATTTAAATGTGTCTTTTTCAAACAAAAAGTTAACCGAACTGGTGCTATATGGGCACAATAATAAGGTTAATTTACCACCTTGTGGTTGTATGCCTCTGCAGACTAGTCAAGTTTGCAGTTTTCATCCATATCTGTCCAGAATCATGATCATAATCACGCAAACATGGTTGTCAGACCTTTACAAGAAAACAAAATAGCGATGTGGGTCTCACAAACGCTCAGTGAAATGTAAGTTCTATGCATCTGCAATAAGACAATCAATCAATATTAAAAGCCCCAAAAGACATTATGACAGGACATCAATAACAACACCTGTCCTGTATGATCCAGATGAATAACTTAAAATATCACATTTTAGCTGCTCTACTCAGTCTCACTTTATTTGGACCTTTAAAAACCTTCTCAAACCTGTATTTATGACCCACACTACATATTAATATAGTTTTTCAAGGTTCATCTTTTTATTAACGGAAGAACTTATATGTGCTAATGTGAAATAAAGAGCATCTTAAAAATATTATTCCTGTCTTCAGTATTACATCTATGCTTAGCCAGAAAAAACATCATCATGTCTGTGGATGCAATTTTACACTCAGCAGATGCTTGATAAAAACTGCTTGAAAACAAGGCTACAATGGTACAGAGAACATTGGCAAGAACACCATGTCTGGACAAGAGAGTGTAATGGTCATTGTATGGAGATGGGTTTTGAAGTGGCAAAGTGTCCTTGAAATCTCTCCGTTTATTTCATTGCACATCACAAGGTCAGTTCTTGGTTTTATAAAGGAAAACATTTGTTGTTTTGTGATGAATGAAATATATGTCAAACAACTGCCCAGCTCAAATGTAGTGCCGACAAATCAGTCTGTTACATTCTGTTAGAGCCTATCAATGTTCTTATAGTGGTTTTGCATTTGCAATTATTTTTTGAAACTGAGGACTATGACACCAGACTGCATTATGGGATAAAAAACTCTGATCTATTTCCTTGTTTTAAAAAGAATTACATCAAGAGTTCAAATCAGCGAGCTGTAATTTTGTAAAAATGGTAGAAAGATATATGCACTGTGAAGCTGAAATGCAAGAATATAGAGTTTATAAGAAAGAGCAAAGGAAAATGATATCCGGAGACAGCTTGGTGGTAACCATGAGACCATGAAATGGAACCTCAGCGCTTGTGTGTCAGCTGGGCAATTTTCCACAGTCTGAGGCCAGACAAAGTCAAAGAAAGCTTCCCTCTGCCTTTGTGTAAGATTTTACAGGAGAATAATTCCTCTGAAGATCATACAGTATAAGGGCTGTTGTGTTTGCATGTTTCACAACCTTCACGCTCTTTTTCTGTGTTCAAAAACATTTTCAGTGGAGGAACCTTTTCAATGTGGGTGTGTGTTTGTGTTGTGAGCGGCGGCAGAACACATATGGATCATTCTCATCCTAATATTTGTACTGTAAAAAGACCATCTGTCTAATCCCTGTGTGCTGGACCTAAATCATTACACATTTTATGGGAGCCAAGTTCTGAAAATGATTTTCTTGATTTGTATGTGGCATGAAAGAGCCGCTGTGTTTGTGGTTTCCCCTTGTAATATGTGAAGTGAAGTGCATCACACCCAGCTGCTTTTGCTGATATTGACAAAGGAGATGGAAATGGTATGCACTTTAATAACGCCACATTTAATTCTTGATGAAAACATCAAAGCATATTCTATTGCTCTTTGTTGAGAATACGGGTTGACACTGCTGGCTAGCGACTTGCCCAGCAGCTCATATAGATGATTTATCATTGTGATGTGGTTTAGGATCGAAGCAATGGCGGCTCTTCTGCCAAGACGAGGCAATAATATTTGTCAGGGTTGTTGATTGATTCCTCATTTTAATGCCTCAGTTTCAGGTCTTAATCTCAAGGTAACATTTTGTGGTGAAGTGAAATTGTGGAAGGGAGCCAGGGCTGACATATTTGTACTTCATCTCAGGGCAAATCACCATTTGTGTCATTACATTACCGTACATAATGGTTTTACTGACGAGCAGCACAATATCCTGCCAGCAGAGATATGCAAGATGTTTTTTTGTACAGTGATGGTATTTCCGTAAAATTAACCGGAGCTTTGATGTCACAAAACCTTCATTGCTCTAAATCAAAGAGGAGCTTTAAGACATCCACATGAACAAAGCTCTTATAATGTCATGTCAAATGCAAAAATTTGCTTCTATTTAGTTAAGGCGGGGGGGCATGTCTGCAGTTCATAATTTATTACTAATCACACCTGTCAGGATCTGAAGGCTCCAGTCATGGAAAAAGGCATGTTAGACGGCTTAAAATCTAATTACACTCAGGATTTGTGACTTAAATCATCTCTGGCCGCCCAAGACTGCAGCCCCTTATTGAGTTATTGCACCAGGCTGACATTCATATTGTGCAAAAAGGTCTTAACAGAGTTTTTTTTTTAATGTGCTGCCTCGAATCAGCACAATTGCAAAGACAACCTATGATTATCCTGTCACTTCAATCTACCATCATGATCATAAACTGTCAAAGAAATTACACAATATAAGATTTTCA
The DNA here is from genome assembly GCA_029783645.1 of Ctenochaetus hawaiiensis. NCBI lineage: Eukaryota > Metazoa > Chordata > Actinopteri > Acanthuriformes > Acanthuridae > Ctenochaetus > Ctenochaetus hawaiiensis. The sequence continues at coordinate 17,117,013 of JAPZDY010000005.1, forward strand.
CACTGACATTAAGAGGCGGTTCAATAATGTATTTTGTGGAAGTCTTGTTTTGTTAAAAGATCATAAACAAGCTGAAATTTTAAACTCTATGCCGTTTGGACTGTGATTTTATCCAAATCAACCTAAAATGGATCATATGGGTAGCTCTCTGTTACACACTCCAGGCAGTTTCACACAGCATGGCTCAGCTGCATTACTTAGACTAGAGATAGGCCTATTTTTTCATTTCAAACTGACATCACTGATGGATCCCTCATCATTGTCTTGTGTCCCTCGAAAACAAGAAAGAATATATTGTCCTTCAGTCTGGGTGTCAAAAGTGGCTTTAATCAGTCTGACTCACTGGATGTAGACTGTGGGTAACAGCCATGGACTGTAGAAAGGAGGAAAACATTAATACTCTATAAAAGTAGTTTTATGTAGGACTTGCTTCAGCATTATGTGAGAAATAGTGGTTATTCTGTTGGCTCTTTTCAAATTTAGGCTTGGCCCTGTGTGTAAAGTTCTTGTTAGTTTTTATATCTTTTTTGTTTTTAAGTCAAGTTTTAGTCAAGTCTTGGCATTTTAGTCTTATTTTAGTCAAAGGAAAACCAAAAATGTTTTAGTCTAGTTTTTGTCCCAGAAATATTTAGTTGGATGTAGTCATAGTTTGTGTTTTAAGGTCATTTGATAACATCATGTCATCATCTTATCTTAGTTATGGAAAAAAAGCTCACTGACGAATATAATTAATCTAGTTTTTGTTGACAAAATTAACATCATGAAAGGATTTTGTCTTGTGTATGAATGGATGTGTCTACTTTATGTGCTTTTACAATTGTGCCGTCAGATCCCGCCCACCTCTGAGTCTGGATCTGTGCGAGGTTTCTGCCTGTTAAAAGGAAGTTTTTCCTCGCCACTGTCGCCAAGTGCTTGCTCATGTGGGAATTGCTTTCA
>JAPZDY010000005.1:17120486-17152780 GCA_029783645.1 Ctenochaetus hawaiiensis
ATGTATTTATAGAGTGTGGTCTTGACATGCTCTACATGTAAAGTGTCTTGAGACAACTTTGTTGTGATTTGACACTATATAAATAAAATTGAATTGAATTGAAAATTGTCCCTTGGTGACAAATAAAGTTTTCTGAATTGATTTGAATAATTAGAAAGTGCCAAACCATCTTGATAGCTCCCAGATGTCTGGCATCCGTATAGGTGATAAATCCCTCTCCTCGTGTTAGCAAATGGGACCTGGGCTAATCCAAATAATCGTAAGACAAACTAAACAAATTTTCCTGCATGATTTCTGTCATTTGAGGTTACTCTGAATTTGTGTGTGTTCAACAATTTTCTTTTCAGAAAGGTTTGGTTTGGCTTATTATTTGATGCTAAAAAAGGGGCTAATGACACTGACTGATAACCCTGACCTGTGACTGAGTTGGAAAGGTGTAGGACCTTGATAAAGTAGATCATCTGCCATCACTATAGCATAAAGTCAGAAAAAAATATAGCTACTGTAGGTTTAATGACAGTGTTCAGCTCCATGGAGCATGAATGACAGCAGAGTCACATTTATTGTTAGGTAATGTTTACAGCCACAGACAGACCTGACCTCCAGCTCTGGTACAAAGAAAATATCCAACACTGATGCTTTAAACATAAGAATGACAATGTTGACTTGTATTGATTTTAAAATTGAGCAGCTCACAATGTGAACCACTAAATTCAAGACCAGCCCCCCCCCCCGCCCTTGCGAACTAATACAGAATGCAATTAATGGGGGCAGTGGATTCTTTTCACAACACTATACAAGGAAAGTGGAGTTCATGTCAACAACACAAAACAAACCAAAGAAATCCTGACATGCACGACAACACTCCCAATAAAAGAGACTAAAGCAACACAAACAGCCTGAAAAAAGGCATTTATCCATTTATATTTCTCCTTTTTCCCTTTAGAAACAATCTTGGTTTGCACAGTTATTTAGCCGCATAAGCATGTAGGCAGCATTTGAGTGGAACAGACCAGTGTACCAAACAAGAATGTTCTTTTTCCATTTTAATAAGGAAAATTATTTCAAATATTAGGCTATCATCACATAACTTTCCAACCAGCAGAAAAGACTCAAGCATGTTTTTCCAGAGCTAATCAAAGTTCCCCAAATTATTTTACTATTTAAAGGACTGAATGGGCAAAGCCAATTAATTAATTTGCCCTTATGTTTCAAACTGTGGGTTTGTGCCAGACAAAACCGATTTTCTAAAAACTATTTTGCATTTACTGTATAATTAGGGAAGGTGACTCTTTACTTTAAAGTTTTCAGTGCCAGGACTAAAGTTTTGTATATTCTTTGACAGGAAAATGGAGGAGCTACATGAGACTGAATCTGAATATATGACTGTGAAAACTGAAAGCTGTCACTTAACTTATTTTCAGACAAAGATTTGATTAAACTTCACTGTCTTCATGTCCTACCCTGCAGGTAATATGCAGAATGGGTGCATTTTGACCTTTGCCCTACGTGGCAAGTTCATCTTTAATGATTATAAATGCACATGCTTGTGTGTGTGTGTGTGTGTGTGTGTGTGTGTGTGTGTGTGTGTGTGAGTGTGCAGTCACTAAGATTCAGAAACCACTTTCTGATCCTTGTTATTCCCTGATAAACCACTTGCCTTGAGTCCCAACACAGAATAATAAATTAAGAATAAGACGAGCAAGCCAAAGGTTTCCACACAGAGAGCAGCGTTGATTTATTGCTGGTTCAGAAGGTGGCCCCCTCAGTTAAACCATGGTTGGATAGAGGAATAAATCTCCCCTGATCTGACTGAGCTTCCAGACTCAAACAGTTTGTTTTGTCCCACAGGTCAAGTCTGCTGACCTAGGGCCACTTGCAGTATTTAATCTCCAGACCTTTGGCTGAGCTTAAGCATGGATAATCCAAGCCTACATGGTCCCATAAAGCCCCCTCAGCATTCAGAGAGACTTGCAGATCCGGGAGGGGTTTCACGAGTGAGCAATAAACCGATGAACTAACAGCTAATGAATGAGGAGCTAAAAAATATTTTCCAAATAAAAGTCAATAAAATCAAATAAAAGTCTCGGTCTGGACAGATCAACATGGCCACAGCTAAAAAGACCACTGATAGTGCTGTGAACAGCGATGCACACATTTAACTTACTGAGCACACACACTTTTATGCTATTATGATAGTTATTGCTTACAAATTAACCTTCTTTTTGTCCTCAAAACCACATCAGATTACAGCAACACCAGGCTGAAAATGCTGGAAATGGGCCACTTATTGCTAAGAATACATCCTGTTAGACATGAAATTTTTAAAATATATCACCGCTTACACTCTACATTTGACCTCCACTGATAAAATATGAAATACAGCCATGCTCCTGTCACTGAAAACTACCTTATAATATTTGCTTATACGTGCATTTATTTTGACTTTGAAGTTTCCCTCTAATTGACATTTCCTTTTGAAGTTACTGGGACTTAATACCATGATAAATGAAATGTTCAGCGAAGATGTCAGGTGGGGTCATTTCATCTTCAGAGCCGTTGGTCGTGGTTATCTCTCAACCTTGGCCTCACTTGAGAGGACAGTCCTGAGGGTTTAACACTATTTCTCTCTGCTTTTGTCATTGTACTTTATGCTAATAAAGGAATGCAAATATGGCGCCTGGCAACAATTTCTGTCACATTCCTCTGAGGTGTTACTCTGGGTTTATGACCCTTACTGAGGTGTGTGCATGTAAGTGTGTGTGAGGGACACTTACGGAGCAGGAGAGCAAGACACAGGGGGGAGAGAGGGTTCGTAATAGAATTAAGAGTGATTGAGTTCAGTGGCATGCACAATCCTAATCACCTCACATTTAAAAGACCCCTGAGTAATCGCCCTGGTTTGCAGTTGGGTAGATGGATAAGCATTACAGTCTCAGTGGGCTAAATGTCAAAGACAGGGAGAACAGCTAGAGCTTCACACCTACACAGACTTCCCATTCTTCCAGAAAGACACTGTCAAGGACAAACTACATCATGTGTTACAACCAAGAAAGTTTAAAATACACAACATATTATATAAAACCACAGATAATGCAAAAACTATATATCCACTGGCGTGCACTTGTACAGTTCTAACTCTTTTATTTTCTTTCCAACATTTGCTTGCAGCGGATTTCATCAGATAAAATGTCTTTGAACACTTGCTGTAACTGAAAGACAAAAAGCGTCATAGCAAGTTTGCAGTTGGGTTTTTGTTTATGAGAAATCTAGGGTAAGTATTTTGTCCTGAATATTTAACCTTAACACACCCGAGCTTGTTTAAAATGCAGAACATCTGCCTCTGCATACAAATGTTCAATGATTTAGTCTCTGTCTCCACCTCCCGCTTCTTCCTGGAAGTCTCTATTGAATTTTGATGGCTCTCTTTTAATTCACCTATGCAGCCTTGTCGGCGATCGAAGCTGGTGATTAAAATTTGTATTATTTGCTAGATTACCTTCACATCTTGGGTGTGTTGAAAAATGAATAATATCCCAAAAGAGCACTTTAAGGAGCACATGCTGGCCTGATTATCAGCAGATAAAAGCACTCTCTTATTCCCAGAGAGTATGACTTGGGAGCTCTAAAGGACAGGCAGAGTCATTACATTCATGAGGAACAAAGAGGAGGCAGACGGCTTGGATTCAGAGTAGGCTTTTTAACTACACAACTCTTCTAAAAGAGCCCCACTAAGAGCTCAGAAAGACACAGATCATCACAGAGAAACCAGCACGCAGGAGAAAAGAACCAGTCAAATGGATATAACATCCTGCTGCTTCTAACTGTGATTTATGTAATCAATAAGCTGAGTTTGTTAAAATATTAATGATGAAAAGTCCTAAATCATGAAATCGTTCTTGAGAACATGCTTAACACGCCAACTGGGGCACACATTACAGAAAGAGGATACCATTTTTAAATAAAATGTTCTCAATGATTAATCCTTTTTGAGATGAACAACTATTGAAAACATACAGTAAAGAACTAAGCTTGTTAATGAAAGCTTAGAATTATGGTGATGATTACCACATCCTAATGAACCAGTAATGACAAAAACACCCTTCACACATTTCACAAGGTATAAAAGCACTTCATACATTCGAGCAGGTCTGACAGGAGTGTGAAGAAAGGGTGGGATGAGGTGTGAAATAAAGTCACCTGTTACTTGGCAGATGACACTGAATTAAATGGCTTCATATCTGCTCTGTCGTCTTAAACTGACCCACAGGGTGGGTAATAATGCAAAGATATTATTAAAAATATCAAGCCCTTCAGTGGCGTGGTGATATTTTTAGCTGTGCAGCGCTGAAGACTTTTAATGCTCCGGCGGGTGAGGACCCACCAGCTGCGCTGCGGTGCAAGAGGAATTCAGCCCATATTAATTTTCACTGGAACACGAATGAATCACCTCTCAAGGCATTCATGGGAAGCAGGAGGTAAGAGATTGACTCATGATGTGATAAAAAATATGCAGCGAAAGATCGAGAACTTTAAACTTTTTGCAAACAGGGGCGAATATTGCCTGGAAGCTCCATACTGATTATCCACAAGTATGACAACAAAAAGTAATGCAGTAATGGGCACGCCATTACCACATGTGGAAAATGTCTGTGGAGGAGAAGATCATTATTTCAGTCTCCAGGAGTCCTCATTTGTCTGACCCTTTCCTCCAAGATAACAAAAACAAAGAAAAGTGCTGCTTGGCACAAAAGTCCCTGACATATCATCAACTCAAAACTTTTTTTGTGGTACATTAGCATGCTTGCCTTTATTTACATTGAGCAGATACAAAGTAGCAGTTGACTGAGTCAGATATTTACTCTCCCTCAGCTCAATTTTGGTCTTCGATAACTCTTTAGGGATATGTTTGTCTTTGTAGCAGCAAAATGCTTCATTACAGTAGGTCTGCAAGCAAGTCTTTAACTTCATCCCTTTTAACATCGATGGCACAATAGCACAGCAACAAGGTCCCCTCTTTACAAAGCCTTTTGTTTATACTTAACCCAGCAACACTGGCATAATGCTGTTCCAGGGTGTGAGTCTAAATCAAGTACCAGCAAGAGGTGTGACAGCATGACATATAACATTTGTAACATTGCTTTCTGTGCAATAACAATGGAATAATGTGCAAAAAACACTCTTTACCTTTCCTGTTACGCAGTCACTGATCTTGTCTTCTGCTCAGAGGTTAAGGAGCTCCCGGACCTCACTGTCTCTTTAAATTGCAGTTGTTTTTGGTCGCTGTTCTTCTTCTTTGAGTTAGCTAATAAGTGTAACTGTTTTTTGATCTACTGCCAGGGGGTTACACTCTTAACACCTTGTCAAAAATTAGAAACCCCGTGCAGGTTGCCTGCTAGGCTTTGTCACTACCTCTCTTATGTCAGCACAGAGGCGCAACAACAACAAGTGCTGAATGAGGTATCTTTTACAGAGAGGTGAGGCACAATAACATGCAATATTCCTGCCTTGATGTGAGAAGAATTAGTGCATATTTCATCAAAGGTTACAGTACATCAACACTAATAATACCTTCAACATTAAGATTTCCCTTGGACACTATTTGCCTATTGACACAATATAAGTCAGCAAGGTGAACCAGCTCAACTGAAGTAATACTACAAAATATTTGTTCCAACTTTGAAAGGCCCTTTGTCTTAACTCTTCCCTGCAAAATGCAGCTTTTACACAGTTTTAATAGTAACATAATGTAATCAGGAACAGTTTTAATGTTGGACAGTGAAACAAGATTAGCTTGTGATGATGTCTCTACACGAAGGCTATTCTGACTGCAATCATCTGTGCATAGCACTGCACAGACTATTGATCATTACATTTCTAGCAGTGCACATATTCTCTGGGCAGGTTGTTCCTTATGACTCACCTAACCACTGGCACATCCACATCCATGCTATTATCTGGACTCAAATGTAGAGAGACATTTCAGGATGGCTTTCAGAGGTTCCTCTTCCTCTAATTGGCATGACACTACTTCAGCTGTGTCTGACAATAGAGGGCTGAGAGAGCAGACGGTTTGTCAGTTGGGAGCAATGAAGTGAAAACAAGGGAAATTTGGGAATAACTTTGCAGTATGGGGTGGATAAGGCACACAGTGATCACATTTCGTTTGCTGTAACCGTTGCACATTTCCGCTGCATATTAGAAAACCTGGACTTGTAAGATATACTGTTTGGATAGAATACTCTTCTCAGCTGAGCAGTGTTTGTGAGGATCATTTTCAGAGCCATTCAGAGAATTTCAGACCTACTGTATGCATCTTGAACTCAGCAGGAGTTTTTTTTTATTTTTAATACTCTACACTTACTCAAATGGGGCCAACTGAAAAAAGGAATGGAAAGCTAAAATTCCAACCCCGCAGTAACAAAATAGGACATCCAACTATACAAGCATGGCTGGGCAATGTGGCCACGAATATTTTTAAATATTTTCTCTTACTGATCAATATCATTGTCATTAATACATTATTATAATAATAATAATACATAATTTGCTACCAGTTTGAAGAGTAAAAGACAATGACTGAAGCCTAAAGAAACCAAAGAGTTCATTACTGAATCTTTAGAATGAAACTAAAAGCATAAAAATTAGAAAAACATAATTTAAAATTCAATTCTCAGACATGGCTTAGTTAAAAAGAGATTTAATAAAGGAAGAATATGTTGAATATAATCTCAACTTACACAGTGGAGTGTGCATTTATGATTATTTTGCCTTAAAAATGATGCAATTTTTTTATTCTTATTACTCATTCAAATGTTGGTTTGGACACTGGGATGGTACCTTAACAGGGGATGGAAAAGATGTATTTCCCCTCCTGGTTGGAAAAGAACGACAACATATTTTTCAGAACTGTTATTATGTACTTTGTCAGTTTTTTAAAAAATTCCAAACTGCTTTCATAAATGACATTTTATTACTACTCTTAGTCAACAACTTTCTCTAAAACATAAATTGACTTTGAGCACTTTATGAACTGAACAAGCTCCATATGGCAGAATAAAACACACTGGGTGCTGAGTAAGAGGGGCAGCAGGTGACTGTGGGCAGAGTGGAAGGAGACATTTGTGTTCTGCTTGTTTAACAGGTGTTCGATAATATTTGTCCTATTGTCTGTATTTTTTTAAAGGATAACCAGCACTGTCATTGCTGACTCAGTTGTTCTCTACAACACAGTCAAAGGTCTGTCCAGTGTACAGTGTCTGTGCATGGGGAGCTCAGCAGCCCTGTGACAGCCCTGTGAGAGGCAAAAGTCATTTCCAAGATCCTTGGTTAACTATTTTTTTACTCTTTTCAAGAAGGCATCCACTTTTAGCTTTTAGCTTCATAGTGCAAGTCAGCAGACTGACTGGCTGTTGTCCAGTTTATTTTTGCTATTAAACAGGCTGTTAGATCTTTTTAAAGGGCTATGTCATGTAAAAACATCCAACGCTTAACACATTTATCAACATATATGCAATCCTTTGTCAAGATCATTTTATCACTCAGCCCAGTATAAAGAGTTTCTTTTTATGGCTGTTACTGGAAGACCCTGTGTTGATTATGTACAGTGGTGTAACCTAAAGCATATGGAGTCCATCCTATTTTGAGAGTTGACTTTTTTTGCTGACTGTGACTATAGCTCAGCCAAGCTGGTGTTTAGGGTCAAAGGCCATCATATCTCTCCCTCTCCTGATTCGTTGAGCATGGATTAAATAAGCTTCCTCTCTGACTGTCCATCCTTATCACAGAAATGTGCTGTGCTTGCATTTGCACACAGCAGCAGCTCTGTTATGCACAGCTACAATATCAAAATGTAAAAAAAAAAAAAAACTGTGGGTTTTGAAGGCCAGAACAGAATTTTCAAACAACTTATTGTCTCTCAATGTTTTTTATGCTAGGGTGAATTTGTTGCATTTTGTTCATGCATAGGCTTTCAGATGATTGATTTTAATACAAAGTGGTCAGATTAAATTTACCCTGTGCTGGCAAAGATTTAAATTATGAGAGTAGGTTCTAGGAACCAAAGTAAATGAATGTAATACTCTCAGGCATTTAGTCCCACAGCATTGACAACGAACTCTGTGCTTTTTTCCTATTGTTGAAGAATGCTGAACTCTCATAGCCCCTTTAAACAGCTTCCCTTGGTAAATTAATTATCTATTGATTTAATCTAAATGCAGTCTGTTTGTTCAGTCTTTGCTGAGTTCATGCACTTTAATGTTTTTTCTAATGTTATTTTTCTTTGCTGCATGGTTGAAAATATTTAACTCTGATAATAGAGGTGAGAAAAAACAGGCTCATGCGCTTGTTTAATCACATTTTGACAATGTAATTCTGGATACAGTTTTGATTTTCACAGGAATATATGCATTTCCATGTGAGTATTTAAACATACTAGCCTGCTGATTACTGGTATGGTATCAAGAAATTAACAGCCTGTGAGTGTTAAAATAATCTCAATTCAGGGTAGATTTACTTCAAACTACTACACTCTATTACACAAACTCACTCACATGCTGTAAAGGAATTTCTTTGTGAACCAATATTTGATCACCTGTGAATCCTTGCACATGTCCCTGTATACATATATTCTTTTTTCACTACTGTTTGCAAACTGTTAAGCCATTAATCCATTCTCATTAAGCTTGTGTCTACTTAACAGTGAATTCATCTTATCAGTACTGCACACTAGTCTACAGCAGTATTATATATTTACCTATCAGCATCTGAGAGGAAACTCTAAAATTAATGAGGTGCATTTTAGTTTTGATTAAGAGGACCAAGATGGAAGCTATCAAACGTTCTGTAATTCCAGTGTGAGCCTAGAATTTAATAACAGCTGGCACTCTTCACCTTTCAGGACAGAGATAGCAATCTTGCATCAGAGATGCCATGTTTGTTTTTACTTTTTGAAAGCCACAACAACTTAATGCCTGTTTTGCACCTCTACAATTTGAGGACAGCAGGTTGGGATTCCAGCGCCTGGCCATGTTTCATATCAGCTGATCTAGGAAAGCTACGGTGTGTTTGTAAAGCCTGCCCTGTGAGAATGATAAATTGAAGTGATACATGTGTGGTCTCACCTGTACGGCTCCGGAGTCCCTTGGGTGAAACTCTGTGTATGTGTGTGTGTGTGTGTGTGTGTTGGTGGGTGTGTGTATGTGTGTATGAGTGTGTGTGCATGCTGAACCCATCTTCTCTCCTGGGGGGAGTTGGGATGTTGGGCTCAGTGGGGCCTCTGGGATGATATTATCACCCGCCCACCCATCCCCATGGGTTTTAGCTCCCTATATTTCAGCCAGAGGGGCTTGAATGTCATTTGTTACTCCAAGCCTCTTATTATATTTCCTTTTGCAGGTGTATTCTTTTATTGAGTCTCATGCTAATTTAAATGTGGAGACTTGCTAAAAATTACATCATTAGTTTTCCATCTTCCCAGATATCTTTTCTTAAAAAGTGCCTCAAAACATAGACATCTACATTTACCAACTGCCAAGGATAAATTAATTCCCCCTGACAGATCTAAGGTTCAAGCTACAGTGTAGTTGGAGCCATTACAGTGAATTATTTATTTCCAGTCAATGCACTGAACATTCTGTGTTTTGGATTTTTTCTTGAGTAATTTGGCAGGCAATAGCAATGTCATTTCATGTAGCTAACATGTAGCTAACATGCTGCATATGTTTAAGGTCAAATGACAGAGCATTATATTCGAGTTTTGCTAATATTGTAAGTTAACACAATGCACAAGCAGTTTAATTCATCTCTGTGCAACATCCTTCTTTCTTGTGTGGAAGCATTTAACAACTGTCTGGCTATAGCTAGAGTGTTAGCAGCTAGCAACAGCTCATTTGCTAACAAACAGGTAGCAGCTAGACAATAAAAAAAACAAACATCATGTAGAATGTGGTTTGTAATGTGATACATTTATTCTTGTAGTTATATTTAATACTATAAAATGTGAATCAGTAAATCAATGATTCATTTATTAAATTGGAAGATTAGATTTCTCAACAGCAAAGAACATCTTTGAGTAAACACATGCAGTCAGACACGTCCTCTCTGATGACAGACAGAACAACCTTTTCCTTAAATAGCATGACAATGTACTGCAGGCTGTTCCTCAAGCACCTTTACTAGTCGGTGGCTTCACTGATATTTGTCTGAGGAAAGCTTCTTTCCCCTGCTCCCTCCTCAAGCCATGCAAGGAAGATGTGTTGACTGTGTCAAACAAGGACGTTCACTTAACCGAGGACATAAAAAATGAGACTGAGGTTGTATTGAAAAGGAATACAGTCATAAGCTGACGCACAGTTACACTTCCTTGACCCTTATACAACAGAGAGCAGAAGTCTGACAAGGATGCGCTTTCAGGTAAAGGTGTTGGAACAGGGAAGAGGACAGAGGAGAAGACATAGTGATTTGCACAACCTAAACCCCCTGAAAAGAAATGATTTTTGTTTTGTTTTGTTTTGTTTTGTTTTGTTCCTTTTTGTTTAGTTTAGTTAGTAAAGTTCTGTTGCCACCTGAGAGGAGCAGAAATGAAAATTATGACTGACTGTTAGTCTGTGATTTCCTAAGACATTGTCTTATGTAGCCAGACTTATCTCCACTGCGCCTTGTTAGCACTGGAGAAAGGTCTGACTGGACTCATTATTGCTCTGCTTTGAGGAAAAAAAACACACTCTGGCTTATTTGTATTTCTTTAAACCAATCACATTGCCTTGAGCAGCACTGAGCACAGGATGCATCTGTGGGTATTCTGAAAATGATAACATGCAGATAGCAGAAGGTGGGAGGAATGTTGATTGAAATAGTTGCTTGTAGGGAGGCTTATACCAACAGTCTACATCTGTAAGTCACACTCCCAGAGACAAGGATCCTCTTCGGCTGCCAAAATCAGGTTGAAATATTGGTATGTAAATATATTTAGTTGTTTATATCATTTGCTCTCCTTCCACTGTCATTGTATCTTGCTAAGGTTCAGATCTGGGTAGGTTTTAGGCACAGAACCACCAGAGTTAGGAAAAAAATATTGTTTGGTTTAAAATACATGTTTTCCACCAACACAGTTGGAAAATACTTCAACGTTAAATCAACTGGCTTTGTGACTACAAACTGTGACAGCGTTGAAGAATCTTTAATATGATACATAAGGGACATAAATATTTAACTTATGCATAGCATGGTTCTGAACCTATTTCCATGTCTGGTCCACCACCTCTCCATACATTTGACCTTAACTGTCTTCATCACATGAATTTAAAATCTTCAAACTGACAGGGCAGTGGCCAAGCATAAAGAGCACAGCGGCAGCTATTAATCCTTTTACATCACTCATTGTCATGTTAAAAAAGGGGTCCTCTGCCTCCATTTAGACAGCAGGGATTTACATCAGAGCCTTGTTATTGAAGTCCATTGATCCACTGTCATTATAATCTCACCTCAACACAGAGCTGAGCTCCTATTACAACACATTTGGAGTTGTTTGTTTATCCAACAATTAGCCCTCTGGGTGCACCGATGACATGGCAGGGACCTAAACGTTGCTGGATATGTCACGTGTGCAATGCCTGGGTGGTGAAGAAATATCGTAATATGCTGATCCTCTCCAAGTGAGATTGTGGTTGAGTATTTTTCTACGATTGCTGCTGCCAAAACAGAAGTCTAGCATGTTGGAATGCACTCACATTTTTAAACACAGCGGTTGCCAGGTCTAAATATTAATGGCTCCTTTTATGGCCAAGAACCTCTTTGATACCACATTTACGACTGGAAGAAATACCTGACTCAGTGTGTTGGATATATATTCATTTCTACTAATACAGTTCTTGCTATTAATTATATACGCTGACACAATAGTCTACAAGCAGCGTGATGTAGAGCTATAGAAGACAAACCTTTGACTTAAACAGATGCTGAGTTATACAGAATGTGGTTATATATGAAAAGCAAGCATGCAGCTTATCTTCTCTGAATGGTTATGAAAATGGAGATACTGATGCACGGCTATGCTTTATGATGTTCAGCCCCTCAAATATTTTCACCAACCCACCTCCTACACGCACACACACATGCACACACACACCTCTCCAACTGCACTACATTCTTCATAAGAGCAGATCTGTCCCCTGTGGATTGAACTCCCACTGAGCTACAGGCTTCTACTCCTGTTTAAACACCATTTACATCTCCTTCTCTCTCTCCCCCCCTCCCCTTCAGCCCCCTCTTTCCTCCTCAGTGTCACATCATATCTTAGTCCACATGATAAGACACAAGATTATCTTCAATCATCCTGACCTCTCTTTGATTCAGGTCTTGTCCTGGACAGCGTGTAGGCGGAAAGTGGGCTGATGGGTAGCAAGTGGCGTCAAAGTGTTCGGGTGTGCGGCCTGAATGCATGAAGACAACACGCCTGCTCCATTACCCCCTCTGTCACATTCTGTTTCATATATCAAACTGATAGTGAGGCTCGTTTGGCTATGAGACATGTAGGATTATGCACTCTGCAAAGATGGACAAATAGAGCAGACAGATCTGTTATGCTTGGTTATCAGGGGGCCCGGGTCCTGTCAAAACATTGCCTCATCCGCTTATGAACTCCTCCAGACTGCTGTTGGTTACCACTCTTATCCTGAAAATGTTGTTCAGTCTTAAATTAATGCAGGGCACCCGCTGCTGCTTAAGTTCTGCTTAATAACATGAAACCAGCAGCCTATTTGAGTGCACTTTTCCTGCAATGTTGGTCATCTTATTAAAGAGCACTTATCCTCCAAATTCTGAATGATGGTGCCAAAAGACTTTAGGTTTTGCTGTTAAAAATCTTTAACCAGGTTCACGGTTTCTGAACAAAATAGCCAAGCAGTGTTCACATAGGAATTATTAATTTCTTATTTATAGCGATGAATAAATGATATACCCATTAATATTTGAAGTGGTTTACTTTTTGCCCTGGAGGAATGGCATCGAAAGCTCTTTGGCGACCCTGATCATTTCTTGGAGTTTTGAATACCATAACATAATTCTCTATATAAATGAGACTTCCTTGGCTTTGTGGAACAGTCAGTGTTTCAGAAGTAATCCAGCTGGGCTATGAAAGAAAGCAGTATTCAAATATTTACAATTCAGCAGAAACATCAGCAGTCTCTGCAATGTTTTGCTTTCAGCAGCAGAGCCTTTCGTAGAGAGCTGTTTGATGTATTAGTATTCTATGTTAAAGTCACTCCTCATCCAGAACCGCTGTTGTCTCGTATCGAACCACGAGCCTTAATGATATATTATTCCACCCCCTCCCTGCAATTGTGACAGAGAACACCTTGAACAACAGTGTGTGCATTACCGTATGTTCTCAACATTAATCTCAGCTGCAATATGGACTGGAACCGCAGCTGTGCCAGAAAAGAGATGTACTCGATGGGTGCTTTCAAGTTCAAGTATGTGATTGGCTCCATTTTCTAAATTAAATTACATTTAAATCAAATTGCACCATTAAAAAAAAAAACAACACAGCACAGTGGTTGTTCTGCAGAGAAGGATGATGTTGAGCGGTGGATTAGCATTGTGATGCATCTATTTTCCTTGAACCTGGGTTGTTTTATTCACATCACTTAACACCAAGCAGAAATGACTGAGTCATTTGAGGTTTATGCTGTGGATATGCCCCTTTAGGCGTACAGAAACTGTTGCATGGATGCTGTCAGGCAGTCTCGACAAAACATCCAGACCTGGAAGAGGATGTGGAACACCCAACTGTCTCCCTAGCTTTGATCAGCAGGAGGTTTGAGAGTCGACACTTTGGTCTGCCAGTTAGTCTGGTATGTCACTACAGAGGAATAAAAAAAGAGCTGAAAAGATGCTGTAAGTGTCGGCATACTCCCTTTGCATAAATTATTCTGACAGCAAATTCTTCAAAAGATTGTTGAAGTGATTCCAGGATAGAGCTTGTCTTTTCAGTGCTTGAAAGAACAGGTACAGTTTCAAAAGGAGACAAAACCCTAGAAAGTTCTCTCTGCTGCGGGGAACGTCACGGTTTTATCTGCCCCGGATGAAAGGAAAGCAGCAGGGTTTCGATCCAGCCTCTACCAGCCACCAGGAGTTAAACAGGCCATTCCTCTAAAGCTTATGTCACCAAAGAGATTAATTGGCGCGGGTCTCTTCAGAGTATTACTGATTGGCTCTTACAAACACAGAGGCCTTTATCTCATTGGCTCAGGCACTGCCTTGGGTAGAATGAAAGACGGAGACCTTTCAGCAGCCCCAAAGTCCAACTTAATATCTGACAGCCTTTTCATGAGTCTACTTTGTCACTTGTCCCTCCTAGTGTTGTCGAGTACTTTTTTCATCTCTTTGAGGGCAAATCTGCTGTAATGCGATGAATTGACTTTCAGCTCATTTGCTCAGACAGATTGTGCACTGTTTTATACACAACTGCCGGTCATCTCATGTAGCCATCTAAGTTTGTTTCTCTAATAATTACTGTCCTTTCTAACCTTTCTGTGGAATGTGTAACACTTCACAGCACAGAGGGAAATGTTTATTTAATACTGCTTTAAATGAATTAACATCCTGTTTATTTATGAGACAGTCATGACCAACTTATATGGCTGATAAATTTCCAACAGTGCTGGGTGACTGTGTAATGACTCATTTGGACACATAAGTGATTCATTGATCAGCAGCAACCACGAAAAGTATGAATGATAATGATAACAGAAAGAAGGAATAATTAACAACAAAACATAGAAGAAAAGTTCTTTTACTTGGCGATGAAGAATTTGGCTTTTTTTCTATACTATTTGTGAAAATGTAAGGCTTGTTAATTTTTTATCTTTCTGTTTAATAGAAATTTCAACAGGCCAAATAAAAGATGCTTCAGAGGTGTCCTGTGTTGTTTTTTCTTTTTTTGTGAACTAACAAAAGTTATTACATTCAGTATTACTCAGAAAAATACACTGTGTGCATCCTTGATGTGTTTACTGTTTTTCCTTCTTTATTTAAATGATTTGAAAGCAGATTTTAACATATTCAGTGAGTATTTTGAATTCTAGGTTTGTTTACATTCTTGTTAACCAGCTTACAGGGTTTTTGTTTACTGCTTTTATCCCTTTATCTATTTTGCCATGACAGAATGAAACCACTGGCCAAATGTGCACTGAAAGTTTACTGTGTCACCCACAGGCACGTTCACATGTAACATATTACAGCTTAAGAGGACACTATGGGATAAATGCTAAAACTATGTCTTATAACACAGAGGATGTTCTGCATCTGCAATTCTTTGTTTTTATCTTATTTTACACTTGATATTCAAAACATATGAGAGGTTATGTGTCAAAAGTAACAGAAATATAAATATCTAAAACACCAATGAATAATTCAGTAACTGGCATGTAAACTGCATAAACAGCAGCTCTAAATATCAGAAAATGTATCACTTTATGTTAATGAATTTGTTTTAAAATACAGTATGGCAAAGGATGTTCTTATGTTTAAGACAATGCTAATAAAATGTTTTGAGGCAAAAAACATACGTTCAACAATTTCTACAACTGTAATGACTAATTATGGAGAAAATGTTTGATAAAAATTTTAATCTGATGATAAAGTTCTTTTATAAATAAATCTGCCCTAATTTCTTAAATTATTAGAACTGGTTAAATATAGATTTATCTCGCTAACAATAAAAGTAGAGTTCTGGTCATTTATCCTTCACCAGGAGCAGATGTCCAGCATTTTTCAGCCACATTTTACAGCTGTTTTAATGATCTGCATATTAAAAAAAAGTCTAAACCTCATCATAATTTACATTTTATGCCCCCAGATGAAGTAAGCAATAAAACCTTTGAAGGAAGACATCATAAATCTAATTAGCCTTTCGGTTGACCACACCTAAAGCATGCAAAACACTGACAATAAAGTCTGCAGGCTTAGTGTTAATTAATGAGAAATTGTCAACTTACAAACAGGGTCAGTCAACAGGCACTGATACAGTTTTCTATTTTGATTTTTCTATTTTCCCTTCATTGTGTAAGCTCTGTGCATGCTATTGTATTTATTGAGAAGGCAAGATTTCTAAAAGAAAATTCCTATAAAACAACTGTGTTTACTTGGTCACTTTGTCTGGACTACTGGTTTCATACACATGTTACAATAATTACAGTGGTATCATAACAAACTGTATATAGCTCACTGGCTTGAAGAAAATGCAGAATTATTTTACTTTATTATTTATTAATTGTTTTAAAACTATTATTTTATTTGCTGTTTAGAATTTAGTGGCATAAAGCAACTTATCCTTTTCCTTCAAGAATAAAGGAGAACAATGATAATTATATTATATTCTATTTTTGCCATATTTTACATGTAAAGCATTCCTAAGTCCTACATACTGGAATTTAAATGTATATTATTTATATCTTTACATATTCATAAAATATTGCAAATGTTATTTGCCAGTGACATTTAAGCCCATGATTTTGGAACATGATGGACGACATTCACATAGGAGTGAAATATATGTGCGTCTGCATAATTTTCAGCCATACATGGTTGATAGCCAATACTTGTCGTTCCACTCCTGACAGCTTACTGTCTTGTCAAAGAGATGAGGAAACAATAAATCAGTGGTTTTCTCATGCAAATCCTTGTGTGAAACAGTTTACAGTGCAAAACCCAATTTGTGTTTCTGCAGACTTGAAACCACACAAAAAACAAACAAAAATCCACAGCTGCATGTTAATTAGATATGCATCAGACACATTTGTCTGAATCTTTTTTGTAGGATTTGCCTTTAAGTATTTCTGCAAGTTGGAGTGAACCAGACATTTCTATCAAGCTTCTTCCTCCACATATAAAACCATTGGGATGCTGCTGATGTTGACTTCTAAACTGTGAAAGTCACGATCTGAGATTAAAATGCCAGCCCTCACCATCATAGCTTGGCAAAAAACATAATGAGGACAGCTTTTACCACAGCTTTTAATGGGTCATTATCTGATGGAATATGGTGAAATATTCCTTTGGCATTAGGAGGTGGGGAAAGTCCAGCCCCTAACATGGGGTTGGTTACTGGTGATCAGGACTTGAGATAAAACCCATCAACCTAGACATTAGAAAGAGAATGTTCTTCATAAGGTGCTAGGTCATGTGTGAGTGGGTTCACAGAGAGGGCATTCGTTAACATCACAAAAAGCAAATTTCCCCAAGACATTCATGCAATTACAGTGCACAAGAAGATTACTCCAAGTGCATCAATTCTACAAACCTTGTCAGAGAAAATATTTACATAATCTGTTACAGAAAAAAAGTAAAGGGCAAAGACATGAAGGATGTTACACAGAACTTTTTAAAACTACTGGAACTAAAATCCATTGCTGGAAAGATAAATGAGACAAAGAAAAACATTACACTCAACTGTATTTACACACTAAGGCAGTGAAGGACCTAATTAATTGCTGGTTAGTCAGGATTCCAGCAAAGCCGGTTTGGTAATGAGATTGCCCTCTCTTATACAGACGCACAAGGTAACCTTAAGCATCTATATGAAAAGCCATCTGCATCAGATTTAGACTCATATAGCAACTGCTCCACAACAACTGTAGATCAGATTTTTTTAAAAGGGTTGGTGGTCAGGGAAGAGTGGTCACAAACAGGACTTTCGCCTATGAGACCTGAGATTTAGACCCATGTGAATCCCAAAGTCTTAAACTGATAAAATCCTTGTAATCAGATAATTCTGTTGCCTAAACCTAACCAAACTGCAGCAATTACTGCAACATTAACCTTAAAGAGGCTTTGCAGCAAGACTTTGCACATCACACAGGGATGCTAAAAGGCACCATGTCTATGTGTAAAGGACACCAAAGGGTGTGACAACAGCTGTGTTGATACTGGAAGACCTGGGACATGAATGTATTGGACATTCTCTTTCATTAAACCTTGTGAAGCTCATTGGTGGCAGATACAAAAGAAGCAGCCAGTGACAATTTCATGTGCAGCAAATGTAATCCTGCAGCCTTCTGCAGGTCAACAGCAGGGTTAGCAGTAACTAGGACTGCAGTGCAGAGGGAACAGAGAATTGGAAACTAAGAGAAAAGGAGAAACTGTGTACAAATAGGAAAAAGACAAAAACAAATACACCAAAAATAATGAAATAATAGTATGTGGGAGCTTTGACAGCAAAAGCCAAAATAAAGCAATGCTGTTTTTTTTCATGTCATTAGGTTAAAAAATGACTTAAAAGAAACATCAACTCCTTTTCTAAGACTGTGCCATCAATTAGACACACAGCTGTTCATTGTCTCTGTTGTTTCATCTTTCTGTGAACCATAAATTACAACATGGTTTTGATATGAAAAGTGACATTTTTGTAATAAATATTTGTGCCTCACATGTAATGACCTTGGTTAAATAAAAAGTAACAGAAGAGAAATTAGATGCAGTACAGCCTCATGTTTTTCCACAACATTTCCTCTCTTATCTGGTGACAATGACATAAAGATTTAAGCCTCAAAAGGCCTCAGCTCCTTGTCATTCACATCAAGTGCTTTGGGTGGGGGTGCCCTCTCTGCTGGGATAAGGTTATCTTGAATAGAAGAAATCCTTGGAGATGCAGTATTGATCCAGCCCACTATTTCACACAAAGCTCTACATTCACCATAAAAATGCTGGCAGGAATACTGTCATTGCCTCTCATTTGAGGCTTAACACAGAGTTCTCGAGAGAAGCTGGCCAATAGCTTTACTTATAATATTCAGTCTCCCTTTGGGCCATATCATAAATGTCATCATATGCAAAGAATGACTCTTGAATGCCCTGCTGTATAAATGGAGCTGAGAAAGCGGAACACTCATGCTTTTATCACTCAAAATGACCTTCCCACCTGGCACAGCACTGCCTTAACTCTTAGATATAACCTTGACATTTCATTTATTATGTATTTCATGACACTTTACTAACTTGTTTTGCTGTCATGTAAAACAACGCAGTCAGTAATGAGGCTAATAAAACAACAATAAAAAATACAAATGAGTGGATTAAAGTCATAAAGCAGACAAAGAAAGAGCACTATACAATCCATTACAGCATGTTACCCTATGAATGCCAATGCTGATATGTCTGTTTGTCAGTAGGTCCACACGCTGTGCAAGTGAGCATGTAAATACACCCAGAACAAACAAAGCAGCACCTGTATTTCAAAAGCAAAGAGATGATGAGAAAACCAACCAAGAAAAATGGCAGCTTCTGTTAATAATTCTTTACTACATCTCACCACATAGCGTCTGTTTGTTTGAACAGATTCAGTGAGTTCTTATTAACATATGCACACCACTGCAGAACATTTCTCTGTGTGTGAAACATATACAGACGGACCTCAATATCAGCAGACTTTCATCTGCAGAAATATACACAAGAACAATGAGATTCTTTGTTTCAGCTGATGTCACTACCTGAAACGAATGAACATGACACTGATGGTGTAGCTGATGTTCATTTGTAAATATTGTTGGTTGTTACAGAAAGGAGCTAACGTTAGCCACACCAGCTACCATACGCATCAAAAACATATATTGATACATCCCCTAATATTCCTAGCCGATGAAGTAAAGAGGCTGTGAAGAAACCTCCGGAAAAAAAATTGGAACTATACACACCAGAAAAATTGCACCAAACCCAGTGTCAATGATTTACATGCTGAAAAGTTGAAAATGTATATTCTGTACTGTCGCATTACATTTTTGCATTGCACAGGTGGGAAACTGTTTTTCACTTTAAGAAAATTTTGCTGTTCCTCCTGAAAACAACTGAAGATCGACCTAAAGAAATAAGTCTCACAGAACTTTTCATCTAACCGGAGCGAGCTGCACATACAGTGAGTGATAATATAGCTGGTTAGCTAATCTTAGCTTTGTTAATTTTTCATGTAAGTCTAATGTCAGCCACTGATGTTAAAGATATTTTTTTGCCATAGTCTCAGGTTAGTAATGTTTGATTAACAATAACAACAATTCTACATCATTAATTATAAAAGAATAATAAAGAGAAATTCATTGATATCCCCACTTGAGTACGTTTAACATTTGAAATTTTTTACCTAAATTCATACTTAACCCTGTTTTTCATTGGAGTAATTGACCTTTACTGAAATACAGGTAGGTCTTTTAGTGGTAAATCATACAGTAATTAAATGAGGGAGTCTGATGAATATTACCTTAGTAATTAAACATTATAGTACACCTAAAATATACCTTAAAATAGCAGCTCATTTCTTTAAGGGGATATTTATACACAATTCACAACAATTATACAAAATAATGCCTTATAAAAATTGAAAACCTACTTTCAAAAGCATCCACTGGTTCACATTGAAAACAGGCTGGAAAGCAGAGTTTAGAAAATAATGGTTGGAGGCTTGAAGCATGACATATTTTACAATGGCTCTATAAATGTATTTTAGAACAAGAGAACAGAGAAGAAACCTTCAGATCTGCCTTGCAAATAGGACAGATGAACCAAATCTGCATCTCTTATCCAAGAGCTATCAAAAAACATGACACTGAAGAATTTCATGTCATTTCAGTGTTTGGGCTCTCTCGGCAACCAAGGTACAAACCCCTAGCTTATTTTCCAAGGTTTCCCCCATGGTGACAGACAAAAGACTCAGGAGAATTTCATATGGAAAGCTGGAATCTACCTGACCTTGAGAATCACAGTAATGTATTCCCAGCTTTCCGAGGAACGGGCTCACAGAATGATATTAACATCTGTTGGGTCAGAGATCACGCCTAAGAGCATAATGCCGCCTGTGACTTTCTTGCATGGCATGCATTCAGTTGAGATAATCTGATTGGATATGTAAAGGTCAGCTACAGCTCGACACTGCAGAAGGTTTCCTGATCATTAATTTTGAAATGTGTTCAATATTTTATGGTATCAGAGTAATATTCTCATATTTTATTAATTATACAGTATCAGTTTTTAGCTATTTATTATTATATTTTGGTTATCATCTTTTGAAGTAAGTTGCCTGAACAAGATGAGTCTCTGTTGACAACTATGTTAACTGCTGCAGGACCTTGTCTGGTATAATCAGTTAGATTGGGATTATCATTTCAAACAAGAGACATACAGTCTTTTTCTTAAACCTTGGATCATCATGGAGGTTTGCAAGGTTTTTTCCACCCACAGAAGATGTACTATTGTCCACATGCCCAAGAAATGTTGACTATTTCTTTCTGAACATGCAATTTATTCTATCGTGATACAAATATGACTGAAATATTTGCATGAGGGTACTAATTTGTTAAAGGGCAAGGGTTGAGGATAAAGTTTTGATTCTCTTTGAAACATTTTCCACAGAACAGGCCCTTTTCATGCCGGATGGTTAGAAAACACCAATGTCATTTGTGAAGGTTCTTAGCTGTCAAAGGTCTACAGGTGACAGACTGTCCACCTTTTCAAAAAACACTAAAACTACAGAATGAACAGGGTCATTATGTACACAGCTATGTCAAAAATGGGGTTATAAACAGATGGAAAATACACATGAACAAGTACAGTGTTTTTGGAGGCTGCAAAACATTCAAGCAGTCCAAAGAAAAAACAGCAACTAAATGAATCCACTTGGAGTGGATGGCTGAAAGCAGCGAAACCTGTAAACCTTTTACAAGATATAGGACAATGACAGGGACAGCACATTAAGATAAGGCAACAGCGTAACTAAATTTCCTGTTTTTTTAAAGATAATAATACAGAGAGCCTTTTCTTTGTCCTTCAGGAAACCTAGGAAGTATACATAGTTCAGATGCCTGCATTAAGAGAGTGCTCAAAGCAAATAACATGTTCTCAAAAGCAATGCAAGAGTTTTATTTTGAAGTCTGTGAGTTCTATGTGAAAGTGTTCATGCTGCTGTTTAGACATGGACTTCCTGAAGAACAGAGCTTGTATCTCAAGGAGACCTTCTTGACAAAATCATGGATAAATTAATAAAAAGAAATTTTATCTTTTGGGCTAAAACTTGTTGAGCTGACAGGCAACTGCTGATTAAAGCAGCTTATTTTGTAATTTAAAAATGAAAACTATTAAAATCATAATCTAATAAAGTATCGCACTGATACTTGTAATGCATTTCATGAAGAAATTCCAAATTATTAAGCCTGAATTTGCACAAGCTTTTTAATGATTGAGTAACCTTAAATATGGTGGGGGTAAGTAATTTGTAGTTAGTTTAGATTTAATTCAGAGCTAACAATGTGATTTTTTTTCTCTCTGCCATGTTAGGAATTCTAAAATGTGTTTGGTATGCTAGGTGATTACCCTATAAGACAGATGTTATTTTCAGTGAATCTATTCTGAAATAAATAAAATGTTCTGCACTACAACTTCATACTACTAGACTGGTCACTTAAAGGACTCTGTGAATGTTAACTGCATAAGCCAGCAGGCACTGGCTTTGGCATTGTATTTAGATAAGTTGTAACCGTCTTTCCTGAAAGAATCAGGTGAAGTCGGGTTAAGCTGCAAGCCAAATCAGCTACTACACACGACTGAATTGTTTTCTACATTTTGTGCCTCATTCCTCTACCATCAGTTCATGACTGCTCATCACTGATAAGTAAGAGCCAATGGAACTGTGTTTCCAAAGAAGCTGGTTAGCGTGCCTAATCCTGTTTTAAAGAGCTCATCTGGGGGAAGCTGGCTGATATCCAGTCCAGCCAGATCCAAAGCCTAGAGATGCTGGTGCTCCACTAGACCCTGCAGATCTGGACCAGAGAGGCGAAAAATAGCTGAACGGCAATATGCAGAGGGTCTCATGGGCCATTCAATGGGTGCCACAGTGGAGCTTCACTGGAGGCATCAACAGTCTAGTTGTAAATACAATGTTTGTGGCCAACACTGGAGGCAAGGATGTGATCGTGGAAGGCACAGATGGAGTGAAAAGTAAAAGATAAATTGCACTTCGGGTAGAGGAAGGACAGCCAGGCCAATTAGACTAAGACAACAGTGGTGGCTGGCAAAAAGGATTGAGGGTGGTGCTGTTTACCATTGGGCCCAAATGAGTTGAAAGTCAAAGCGTGCTTCTATGGCACACTGCAGGCATCAACATATACACATTTGCTACCATTTCCAATTTACACAGGAGTCTCCATATTTTTAAATCTATCTCCTACTGTTCTCCCAACTTGTAATTTCTTCTTTTAATATTTCAGTAACATAGGGCTTGAATTTCATTTTTTCAGAAAAATAACTGAATGTAAGTGTCTAACAATGTTAATCCAACTTCCTGCATTGCCGTCACTGTCAGCAGTCACATAACAAAGACTTGCCACTGCAGTGATGGCGTCAGGATAAGATGGTGGCAAAAGCTGGTTCCCGGTTACTGGATTCGTCTATAGATAAATATTAAGCAGGCAGAGAGTATTAGAGTGTAAAAGCAGTAAATGAATCATAACATAAACCGCAATAGTTAAAAATAACACACAGTGTTATTATATGAGGACTTACGTTAAGCTGTGCTAATCAGTTTTTTAACAATAGATCAAACGAGTTTGTAAAATGCGTTGCTCTTAGTAACATACCTACAGAGAATTTTCGTGCACTTTGCAGTTTCTCTCTCAGCTACATTGAGCATTTTATCATCCTCGAGTCGTTTTGGGTGTTACAGCACAAAAGGTTGCTATTTCTGTTCAGTCGCTCAGCTCTCAACAACCGTCTTTTTGGAGACAGCAGGCAGCTTTTTTCAGGAAGAGGCTTCTGATAAACCTACTGTACACTTTCGTTTCAGCACAAAATAGTAGACAGACAAAATAGGCGAATTGCTGGTGAACACAGCAGAGCATATGGCTGTTAAAATGCCTGATATTTTTCACCAGAGTAAGTGTTGACCAAAACAGAGCTAAACTGCGGGTGAAGATTGGTCTGTCAGGCAGCCAAACTATGACTCCAATGAAAGCTGATGTTACTCTGCGTGTACTGAGTGTGTAAATAGGCAACTGTGTGCTTTCTTTAGGCATAAAAGCATTCTAACATACTGAAATTATATCATTATCTACACAGGATATATGGGGACTGTACTGTAGTGAATACAGAACTAGAGGACATCTGATGGTCTTATACAACCTATTAATTAAATACCTCTTAAATCTCCAACCCTAAAATGTCTTATAATTAATTATATCAGTTTTTCCTGCTCTCCAAAGCCCCCACCCCCCACCCCCCAAAATGTCCCTGCTCAAGAGTGTCACAAAGATAGAGCAATAAATAAGTCCATATTTGGAGATAAGGGTTTTTTGATTGGTAAAGATAATTCCTGCAAGTGCTGATGTATTTGTGTAAGTCTTATTTCTATTAGGGATATATAGAAAACAACATACCATGATGCTGAGAAAAGAGAAAATAAGATGAAGGCAAAAATATCTGCAGACTTTGTAAGCAACCAAAATACTACCACTATTTATTCTGCCAGGAAGACAGAAAATGTCACTTTCTGCAGAACACTCTTCTCATAACACAATGCAAGGACTGCATTTGCATGTTTCAAGGGGTGACAAAGTAATTTGCATAAATTTAATGAGTCTTTCAGAGGGAAAAAAAAAATGTGGACACCTGCGGAAACAAGCCGACATTGTTCAAAAGCCTCTTTCACCCTTTTTGCTCACAATATTGGCCTTGGCTTGCAGACAAAGCACTGTAAAACAGATAATCAGGAGGTCTGACATCTCCGTCCCTCTGTCTTTGGAAGGAAAATATGCACAGGAGAAGAAATTTCATCCCCTGCTAAATGGATGACATAGATAGTTAGGAAGATACAGGTATGAGGACTTGTTTTTCTAGGACCGGCTGGCAATCACCAGTTACCAAGGCTGGTGTGTTATTGCTAGCAACATGAAGCACTTCATCCTGTGGTATTTTGATGAAAGCAGTTTAACTGTCAGGAACCAAATGGGCAAACTAATTACCAGTGTAAGCTGATTTCCTGGTTCAAGCTCTCCACAGCACCAGCTCTCCCCAAGCACTGGGTATGATTGTTAAACTGAGAAAAAGGTACATGTTCTGGGTGTACACCAGAGACTGTGTAAATGAATGGGATTGAGTGTATGGAAATGAAATAAATGTGCTCCTCTTATTGAGGATGGCTCCGTGAATTCCAATGAGGGGGACATGGTCTCTGTGGCAGTGACAGGGAGGATTTACATCCTCTGTCAGTCAGGCTTCTAATGTGGATCTACGGTGTGGTGCCACACATGGTAACACAGACCTTTTGTCTTCATATCGGCCAATATGAGATGAAAGTCTACGCGGCTACTTCAAAGTTGGCATTTGTGAGAATTGTGACTTTAATTTGTCATCGCCGTTTCTATTTTCAGCAGCTCCTCCCGTTAGTGCAGTTATAGTCAGCAGCATATCATGCTCTCTCCTGAGTCATTTATTAAATACTGATGAAACAATGCTGACACATAAGCTCTCCTTTGTCAGACCAGAGCTAAATTAATTTATTAGCAATCCATGCGGCAGTGCCAGGAGGTTGTTGATTGTATCGTTTTAATCCGTCATCCTGTGTAAATTGACTGAGATTGAGATCTAACAAGGCTCTGACCTGGATCCCTCCCTAACAACCTAATGTGTGAAACATTGATGAGGGGATTTAGCTGGAGGAGGCTAGAGGACATGTTATCTTTAGCCATGCCATCAGCTCCATTAGCTGAGAGGAGCGATTGCAGCATTGGCCAGACCCTCACTTATGTTTTTTTTGGTAACTGTGGTATTAGTGTCCAACTTCATAAAAAAAATGTGTCCTTTTTAGATTTATTATTGTGCTTTTACAGCTTATGACAAACCCAAACGACCCCATCATGCTAATTCTTACAATTAAGACAATTTATTGACATGTTCATTTCTGTCCTAACTTTCTTTTACACTTTGTCCTTTAGCTTCGTGAGTTAGTTCTAATTGTTTTAAGCCCCTTAATAATTCAGACAGGTATTCAATGACTCTGGGCTCTTAAAATTGTCATTCAGTTGCAGTATGCAAGCAACAATATTCAGTTTGTGTCTTGTGACCTGCACGTTCTTTTAATGAAAACAGAAGCACAAAAATGCATAGCGGCAATTACTTCTACATTCTCAGCAGAAAAAAGTTAACATTGGTGGTCACGCCTAAGTGGTTTGTGGATGCATTGCCATCTCCACGGGCCATCTACTTTTGTAAGGCACAGTGACTGTCAAGTGAGCAGGTCCCATGGGCCCCAGAGGGAGGTTAGAAGTCTGCTCACTCTCATTTCACATGCTCTTGGACAGAATAACAAACACAGTGGCTCCCTTCACATGCCAATGGAGAGAACTGTGCTTTAAGTATCATACTTCATGAAACCTAGTGTGTTTAAATGCATCGGTTGATTGCTCTTATATTTATTATGTAATTGCACACACCACTGTGAGTGTGAGAGAACGCATAGCTGGAACACCTTAAGCAAGGGTTAAGTAGCAAACATGCATTATATATAGTTACAGCATTGATATATAGTTAGGGACAGTCTGACAGGAGGTCTGATGTGAGGATGTTACCCGTTGCATGCACAGTGCACTAGGAAAGGGGCAAATATAACCCACTTCTAAAATGCAGTTGTTTTCGGTTTAATGCGGTCTATGTTCTATGACTCTCAGACAGCCTCATGCAACTAAAAACATCACAAGGGCAGTAAATGCTGTAAAGCAATTGCAATCCATGTAATAGTTATTAAGATATTTCAGATTTGACCAAAGCGAAAGGCCTGAGAGACAGACTGACCAACATCCCCACTAAAAACTGTAACAACAGAGAGGTTAGAACTGAAAGTCCCTCTTTAACTCAGACAATTCATGACTTCACAAGATAGCTCCGACAATAAAATGGCCGTCTGGATTCAAGTTTTATCAGGGGAACAAAAATTGCAGAATAGCAAACTTTTTCTGATGTCACATTTTAGAATAAATTATTAACTTTGAATTCATAAAAGATAAACCTAATGAACTTTCTAAGGTTCAACTCACACCCTGATGAAGGGCATGTAACAGTACAAGAAACCCACACAAAAACAGACCAGCACCCTCCATGAGAAACAGTAAAAACAGTACATTAAAATTAATTCCACACTCAAAGTGATAAATTCCCCATAGTTTTTGTCCTCTGTTTTTTGAGGGAAAATTCCTAGAGAAGCTTTTGTTTGACCACAATAGGCCTTCATTTAGCTCTCCATCCTTACATAAGTATCTCTGTTTTACTCTATGCCCAGAGGACACACAAGGCCAGTGCCTCTGTGAGCATCTGTCATTGAGGTTGACCCAGTAGGCCTCATTGTTTGACGATAATCATGTGCTTCCCTCATTCATTACAGGGTACACCTGTGTGATGAATACTCAAGGAAACACTAATGATGGTTTCTGCTGTTATTATTTAATAGGCTTGCCTGCCTGACTGAATGTGCTCATACCGTATTATTTTAGTCAGTGTGTGATTAGCCTCCCATAGGTCCCTGTTTCTAGCAGAGCTCAAGAATCCCCTGCGCTTCCCACAGAGAGACATCAAACTAAACTGGGCCTGATTAAACAGCCCGCTGAAACTCAACAAAATAACTTTAAGAGTTTAACCTCTGAGGAAGTTCCACTGGTGATTAATTCTCCCCCCCTTTACATTATTGTAATTGTTCACAGCGGGGGGGAAGTTAATATACTATAGGTCACAGACTCACGACCCTTTTCCATTAAAAGCGATTGTCATGCCTCAAGGAAAACTAGGCAATTACAGCATGTACAACTGCCACTGCTCAGCATCTGTATATGGCGTAATTGTCTTGCAGTATCTTATCTGTGGTTTTGTCATTGATTGTGTTGGTTTCTTTGAGTCAAAGCAAATATTGTTTAAGTGATGAAACTTTGACTTTAATCTCTGACTGTTTTCATGAACTCATGGGGGCTTGAGAACATTAGAGGAAAGGAGTGAAAAAAAAGTGCACTTATAAAAAAGATCTGTGTCTACATTTTATTTGTATTTTTTTTGGGCAGATGGCAGTGGCTTCATTTAGGCTTGTTACAAACTGAGCAGGGTGCTGTATGCTGCAATCAAAAGCCCATATGGTGGTTGCAGCTCGTACATACATGCTGGGGTTTGCAGAGCTACTTAGGACAGAGTTACTGCAGAGGAGAAGCAGAAGTCAATAAAACATTGTGCTGCAAGCAACCACTGGATTCAGTTCTGAAAGAGAATAAGGTTTTCTGAGGTCCTAGCCTCCCTTATCCAGAAGAGGAGGAGATAATGGTGGCTTGACAGTTCTGGCTAGACAGCTGCTGAGCAGAAGAACACTGACCACTTGAGGGTGACAATTTCAGCAGACAAAACAAAGTATCTCCAGCCACAGACTACATGTTCTTTCTGGGAAGATGTGCTTAGTTTTGCTACTGTGATGGTTTAAATTAAGAAAGAATAGTTGATTTTCTTTTAATCCATTTTCTTCAATAACAATGCAAACACGAAAAAAATGAATGGACATGGTAAAAACACCCTGTATGCTTAGCTAAATAAAAAAAATAACTCTACTTCTTATCAAACATTAACAATCAAACTGATGCAGTTTGCACAGCAGTGGCTTTAAGGCATACAACCCTTATAATAGAATAAACAATTCTCAATAATAGCAACGCTTAAAAACACTTAAAAAATGTGTCTAAGACAATTGCTTTTTTTGCTATCAATTGAGGACAAACTGCAGTAAGGACAGATCTCCTCTATTTGATCCCCAGTGCTGCTGTTTAGCTGCATTAGCAACAAGTATGCGAGAGTGAGCAGCAGATTACACAGGGCCTGTTTACATGGTGATGAGTGGCAGGTTACTTGAGTGTGAGCTCACTGAAGGCCTTCCAGCTGGATGCTGTCACGTGTGAAAGGACTGTTAACACAGTGTGAATTTTAGCACTAACAACTTGTAAATAAATATCAAAACGTGGAGGAGGTAGAGTGTCTATATATATATGGTAGAGCTTATTACTTATGGTGAGATCAAAACAACACCGACATACAGACATCAAATACAAAATTCATGATGATTCTGTAGTGTACATTTTTTTTTCTTTGAAAACTTGAGGTTTCTGGCTTAAGATATTGCTAAAACAACTGATAGGCAAAGTTATAACCATTAAACTATCCTACCTGAGAGAAACGACATTTAAAACATGAGACATGAGGGGATTAAGTTTTGTCTAATGAAGAGCACCCAGTATCATTCATTTTTGTCATATTGTAAATTGTGACTAAAAGGGTGTTAATGGCACTGATTGGTCTAATGAACCTACAAACTGTTGGTTAAACGCTTGAGTTACCTCCATTTTTCATATTTTTTTCTTTGGAGCCTGATTAATTGACTCATATTGTCCCACTGTAAACTTGAATACAAATGTTGCATATCGCTGCTCACTGCAGCAAAAGTGATCATTTGTTAAGACTTTTCTGAAACCTATTAGTACATGTAGCCTGCGTAGAAAGGCATGCATACATTTAGAAATTGGCAGGGAAAATGGAGAGTAAAAGATTTTTGTTCAGACATAGCGAGGCAAAGTTAAGTTATATTTTGTACCATTACATCGGTCTTTATTTATCAAATGTTTAATGTAACCATGTCTTCTTAAATGTGGTGCTTGAGGCTGTTTCTTATTTGCTTGTATAGGTCACATTGATTAGCAATGTAATCAACATATCACAATAAATACCATGTAAATAAACTCCACAACTTACCATCAAAATATAACTAAAAAGGAAAAAAAAGTTTTAAATTCTCTTTGACCACACTTTGATAATAAAAAGTTTTTGCATGTATTAAGAACATCAAAATATGAAGGCTAAGAACTGAATTGAAGCACACTAGAAAAAATTATTTTGTACATACAATTTTCATTCACAGAGTTCAACTATTCAGTGCTGTAAAATGATATCATGAATGTTTCCTTTAAAACAAAAATAGTAATTGGCAATTTTGAGGTTTCAGTATTTTAAATAAATGCATAATTGTCATTCAAATGTGGCAATTAATGAAAACAAAAAAAAATGTAATGTTGTAAAGAGGAGAATGCCAGTTGGATTGTAAAGTAGACAGCATCCTGACTGTGAATAAATGCAAATGTTTCCCTGAACCTGCCAAATATTTAAAGTGCAAACTACTACATGTTCGCTCACTTCTTAACAGTGAAAATATATTTAATACATTTTGACTTCTATTGATATCCATATGACCTCAAAATAAATGCAACAAAAATGCAACATAAAGATGAACTCCTTCTTTACTCTTTTATATTAAATATCATTTTTGATTTACTGATTTACCTGAGAAAAGAAATGTTCAGAAACTTCAGTCAACACACTGACTAAAGAGGTATGATCATAAACTTCATGGATTGTTCCTGTACTAAGACTTAACTTGTAAGTTACGTCACTTGATCATCATCAGCATCTGAGTTACTGGCTTTTTTGACCTCTTGTAAGTCATCTATAAATGACTGTGATTAAACATGGATAATATTTCTTCTAATACATAGTTCATTTTTATTCATTCTGCTTTGATATTGTATATTTGCAAGTTTCATGTTATCCTCAATTAACCATAGCAAAACCCTTTTATGTCCTTGTTCCTTACATAACTGGAAAGTGCTATTTAAGACAGATTTAGAGATATGCTTGATAGGCCATGATATTCTGCCACTGCGCTAACCTCAGGTTCAAAGATGAAACAGACTCTGGCTGGGAAAAAATTAAATCTGCTGCCCTTGAGAGTCCATCCCAAGGCAGCCATTTGGACCATTTTCAAATGGTCGAGAGATGCCTCTAGTTAATTAAAAATTAACCACAGATGATTAATTGACACCCTTGATAAGAAGATCTTCACAGGCTTTCTTCATTTGTGTGAACTGAGGACTGCAGGGGCCAATAATCATATCAATCAAGATCATTAATTTTAAGGCCTATTACTCTTTTAATTCCCATTTTACTAGTATCTTCTCAAAGATCATTCTATACATGTGTGTTATCTAAAATATTAAATATTAACCACTAAATGTATAGACCCAACCTCCTTCTACTCATCTACACATACATCGTAAGCCCTAATGTCCTCTTGACTTAATCCTCAAAGCACCATTTCCATGACTGTAGCCTTTCTTTTTATTTTCATCCTCTCTACATCTTTAACAAATGAAACACTGTGTATCTTGTAGCACCTAACAGAACCACAAAATCCCCAGATTTCCTACCAGCTCATTAACTGAACCGTGTTGGGTTTCAAAACTTCACCAGCAAGCTCAGAGAAATGTTGAGCTGCTGCTCCATCACTTTAGAGCTCAACTTAATTGCTTTGACAAAACAAACACAGGTTCAGCTGAATTGCAGCAAAACTGAATGTGATATAAAGTTTCTTCAAGACCTACATGTCGCAGAGGACTAACAGTAAACACACATGATGGTTTTGCTACAGTGTAAAACTTTATTCCCAACACATATCAGTAATGTTAAATGTCAACAAGAAAATTAATTTAGACTTTTTAACTATGTTGTTCAGCTTTAGGTGAAAAGAAGGTGAAGAAGAATTATATGCTGAGTGCTGCACAGTGTCAGAAATAGTGATGAGGTAGAAAAAAAAAAAATCAGGTGCTCTTCAAGGATATGGCCATGAAAAAATGTGACTGCTTCTGTTAAAAGTCCTTGCTGAGGGTTGGCAGTCTGACAGAGAATCAGACTCATGATCATGATTAAAAAAAATAAACCTTTTATAAATCATGGATACACTGACATGTTTTGTTTAATAGGAACAGGTGCTCTGTATAGAAACCATAATGTGGTCATGTGACAAAGATAACATGAATGTTGAATTGATTATGTGAGAAATACCAACAAATAATATTAACATAAGAACTGATAACCAAAAAACTATATATGTGTATGTATAGCTGATTCATATATAGAACAGGTAAAAAAAGAAAAACATTTCACAATGAATCCTCTGGTTGTAAAGCAAACAATTTAACTATGGTGTAAAATAGTTTGATGAGACCCTGAAGGATGTAAAAGAGCTTCCAAAAAAAATTCATCCGCAGTGATTATTTTAATTTGAAGAGAATTTTCAGGTTAATATAAAAAAAAGTATGTGTTCTTTTAATCAAGGGATATGGAAGTAAATCTGTGTCATCGGATTTTGAATTTGAATTTCAAGCACTGAATTTATTTGCATCGAATTTCAAGCA
>JAPZDY010000005.1:17155232-17170856 GCA_029783645.1 Ctenochaetus hawaiiensis
CCAGAATTTACTATTTGTAATTCTATACAGGCAACATATGTATTAATCTCTTTGGAACTAATCCCACTGCAGCTCTTCAAACCTCAAAACCTCTTAGATGTAAAGAGTAACCAAAGCAAGGCGCAGCAAATACTAGCACATCACTGATGGTACGTTGTTGCTGAGGTAAGTGAAAATCCAAAATACCTGTAGCCTCAGATTGCATTCATTTTTGTCGCCATTATACAATAGGACGCAGCTGCAAAAACAGCTGCAGTAAACTAGTTGCCAAAAACTAAATTGAACTGCACTGGTTCCACTTTTGGTAACAGATGCTCACTTAAATGTTAAAATACTAGAAAATGGAATGGAAATGGAACAGAAAGTTTTTATCTTCTCTCCAGTGACTTATTAGAAAATATTTTGATTTGAAAGAAAAGTCAGTGACCTCTCCAAATGACCGTTATCAGGATTTTGTAAACAATGCAGAAACATGAGAGGTTTTCTCTGTTGTTGCCACCAAGTATGGGTTTAATTAAATCATCTTTTTTTAGAATCAGCAATTACACAAGAACTCCCAACCTGAGTATTTCCAGAGGCCCTATTGAGCTACTTAAGCATGAAAGCCCATAAGGTTAACCTTTACATTTTAAAGCAGAACGATATCCTGATTGAATGTCCTGTTGGACTTATTGCAATTAGTTTTGAAGTTCTAATTGCACAAAACAAAGAAAGAACAAGTCAGGAAACAGTTTATAATTATGAACCTGCATGAAAAGGCGATTCTTTCAAGATTATATACACATTAAATGCATTTGCAGTTTATCTCTTTAATTATGCAAAAGGTTGAAGTTAATAACTTTAATGGTGTTTCTTTTTCAAATAATTGAAAACTAAAAGAAGACACTTTTTAAGAAAAACACTGGCCCTCATACTGTCATTTCTCTCTTTCTGACAATTTTGAACTCAGCATCCCACTTCTTCACCATGCTTCTTCAAGATGGGGTGCCCTCCCTTAGTGTTGCCTTCATGTGCTCGTGGACCTCCTTGGGTGAGCCCTTGAGATGGAGGTAGCAGATAACTAATGAAGGAGGGCAGAATAGATACAGAATAGAAGTTTATTGTTGTGTAATTGTTCAGTGGCATGGTAAGATCCTTCTGCAGAAAGTAACACAAGAGAAGGATTTTTGCCAGGAGGGCAAGACATGACTGATGCTTTAAGGTGCATACTGCAACTAAAAAAAAAAAAAAAAAAATATCTTTTTCTTCCCCTCACCCCATTGCCGGCTGGCAGGTTTGAACCAAAAACCTTCTTTATTTAGCGAGACACTGGTACAAGCTGCAACAACAGTAAACTGAAAATCGTATCAGAAATGGGAAACGATGTTAGAGGAAAACAAATTAACATGAAATGACTAAAAAGCAATTTTAAAATAGTGATAGCTCTCTATTTCTGGCTGAATTTATACATTTGTGATTTCTTCTGGGGTTCTCCCATATTCCCCCACAGTCCAAAAAACCTGATAGTTAATTAACTACTCGCTCCTAATTTCCCTCATGTAGCAACCTGTCTGAGGTCTTCCCCTCACCCCACTGCCTCCCCTAACACTCTGCTGGTCATCTGTCTCGCCAGTTGTCCAACATGTTGTTCATTCCTGTCTGTGATGTTAATGTTACACTGTGTGCTGTTGTTTGTGGTCACCTGTGGAGGAATATGCAAAGTGGCAGAGCCAAAAAGTCCCGCTGTGAAATTGATGTGATTCCAGAAGCAATTTCATATTAATTTCTGTCTCCACAGGCACTGTACCCTGAAGCTAAAATGGTAATGAGATTACACTTGTCTGTTTCTATTTGATGTTTGGAGTGTGATCTGAATGCGATCTTCATCAGCGTGCCCCTATTGTAAACGCCTCAAATACGAGTTTATCTGAAACATTATTTCAGCTGACACTGTGTATAATCATTCATGCAATCTAATATCAGTAATTGTTAAGACAGTTTAACAATCCTCTAATAAACATGGAATGAATTGCCACTGTCTCAGTGGTTCCAAGAGAAGTGCAAATGTTTCTTCTGATGTTATTAAATTAGGGTGGAAATAAGGAATCATCATAGTTTTTGTATCCAATGTGCATAAGCTTTGTGTGAGACACTTGTTTAAGAGTTACAAGAACCACAAGACAGGAAACTGAGATTTGACAAAGTTTCTTCAAAGCCACAAATGACATTACAAGGTTCATCTGTATTTACAGTAATATTCCACTTGACGACAATAAAGTGACCTTTATGTGTTAAATTGGTGGAAAGCCCCCTTCAGGTCGAAAAGCTTTATTGTAAAATGTTACATTTCCTAAAAGATGAGGGAAAAAGGATAGAAGGAACATTTAAGTAATAAATATTGTTACAAAGCAAAGTTTCACTGCACATCTTATCTACGGAATAGATCTTTATGTGGATATGACAGACTGTAAACAACACTTTCTCTCAGGGTGGATCATGGACCTCTAGTGAAACACCGGTCAGAGCAAAGAGAGCAATTAGAAAATATGACTAAAAACATAACTAAATGGAAAAAGTAACACTGTAATTATATTTAACATTTCTCAGTCACTTAAATAGATTTTCATCTGTAATGGTGGCTGTTCAAAAATTAAATAACACATCCCATGATCCCATGCTCTTTCATGATGTCATCAAACTACATCTTTTTCATTGCTTCGATTGATTGACATCTAACAACAGAAATTACATATTGTGAGTTTAAGGTATTTTAATGCACATTTCAAGTATCTCAAAGGACACAGCAAATTTAAAAACCCTTTTTAGTTTTTGCCTTTTTCAAAGAGTTCTGCATATAAGGAAGACTTAGCTAACATTTAATTCACATGATCAATCAATGCATTTTCTGCAAGAAGAAGAAAAGCAGTAGCAGAAGAAGCAGCAGCAGCTGTTTCCACTGTTGGGATTTATATTTTCATAATGCAAAAAACACAGCTGTAGAATTTAGAAATCTCTGGTCTACTGACAAGGTAAACTTATTTTTTGTCTCATCCAGTGCTGCAGTTGCATAATGTAGCCCATACTTTAACTTGTGGCACAGCTAAGCTGCACATAGGCCACTTCATTTGTTTCAAACCAGTTAAAAGTTTTCTTCAAATTTGCTTGGCAATGAAATAGAAGCGAGGCTAATTAAGAGAACAAAGGCTCTAGTGTTTAGACAACAGGGTATATTACATGGTGCTCTTAGCATGCTTTTTAATGTTTGATTAGCTTTGTAAATCATTTGTAATTCATTCAGTTCCTTTACACTGAAAAAGTACTCAGATACCACTCCATGTGAGTATTTTCCAGATGCAAGCTAAGGGATTGCATAAATAATTTGTACAATTCAATACCATAATCAAGTATTGTAATCATAAACAATCAGATTCC
Source organism: Ctenochaetus hawaiiensis (assembly GCA_029783645.1). Lineage (NCBI taxonomy): Eukaryota > Metazoa > Chordata > Actinopteri > Acanthuriformes > Acanthuridae > Ctenochaetus > Ctenochaetus hawaiiensis. The sequence continues at coordinate 17,158,644 of JAPZDY010000005.1, forward strand.
ATTGTTTTCTGGTACTCTATTTTTAAAGATGTATTTACTCAATAAATAAACAAATAACAAGCAGCCAATCACTTCAAATTAAGTCATCAGTGTATTTAGGCTGCGTGATAAAAGGCTTGTACTAAAATCACATCACAAACCTCCTTTCAAACACATTCCATAGAAAATACCATTTATTGAACAATTCAAGACATTTCTTATATTCATAACTTTAGTATATTATTATGAACTTCTTGTTACTCATCCTAAAGAAAATTATGAAAGTCCTTACCAAATTTAGTGGTAATCCATCCAGTTCTTGTGAGGACATTTCAACAAAGACATTAGGATTTTGAGTAACCCATCAAAGCATTGCAGAGACAGATATTTAGACATCAGTTTGAACAAAATGTACAAACCAGTCAACAGACCAAGGTACAGAGTGAGGCCAGTTCAGGCAAGGGTAAAAGTTAAAAATATATGATGTTTTTAAATTTATAGCCAAACAAATGCCTAAATTCCTTTTTCATTTACTCATGTTTGAATTGCAGATAGACAAACATGCAAGGCAGTCTTGAGCATAAAGTTCTATAATGATGTGAAATTGTTTTCAAGTTAAAAATGATTAGCAGCAAATGATTAGCAGCTGCTGATATTGAATGTAAAACACTACATACTTGATGACAAATAAGTTATTCATAACAGTGTTTCCAAGCAACAGCCCTAATTGCTTCGACGTTGGCTAAATAAAGCTATCTTTAAGGTAATGAAACACTTTGGGAATTATTAATGTTTGGAGGAAACACAATGACTTTATACTTTCTTTCACATTTGAAATACAACTCCACTGGTGGTGTCAGTGAAATCTGTAATGCTCACAAAAAAAGACACATATCCAACACAGCTTATGAAGCATAAATTGGACTGTGAAACGAACTGATTTAACCAGAGTTTTTTTCTGTGCATGTTTTTTGCATGTGTTTTTATGATTAAAGGCTTGTATTTTACACATTTGACCAAGGGAGAAAATTAATGCACTGTAATGCAAAATCAATTAACCCCTTTAAGAGTATTAGCATAGGCATTATAATGTATTTATAATTTTATAAGCCACCAACTGTGTCAGTCAATTTTAAGTCCAACAGGGCATAACAGGCACTATATAAAAACAATAAAATAAACACTTAGGGTGCTATCATACACCTGGCGCGGTGTGCCAGTGGCGCAGGTGGCATTGCTATCTTACACCCAGCGCAAGTGTCATTTTTGCCATCAGTGTACGATAGCTTATCCACTTGCACTGGGTCTGTGTGCCGAGGGGCAGGAGGTCTGAGAATGAAGGCGGAATGGAGGCGTGTCCTTGCGCTTTTGCTATCTTGTACCCGGCACACTGGAGTCAAATGCACCCTGCACTTAGGCCAGCCAAAGCCTGGTCTAAACGCAAGGCACAAACGTAAAACAGCCTGTACCATAAGATATGGCGCAGCTGGCCGATGTGCTCACACACTTCTCCATAATCACACATACCATTCTTTTCTGTTTTTGCCTCTCAGCAGTGTAAAATATTTAAGTGTGCTTTGGACATATTTAGTAAAGTTAGTGAAGTGTACTTTGAAAATATTTTCAATCACAAGTATACATTTTGAAGTAAACAGCGTGAGCATGGGCATGTATGTATTTTGCGTTTGGCCAAAAAGCACACACCCTTTCATTTATGTGAGCCCCCTCTCCCCCGTTAAAAACAGTAATAACAAATTAGGAATAATTGTAATTGTAATGCTAAATTAATCTCAATGGACAAGAGGGGATCACAACTGTCGGATAGTTTTTAAAAGATCTGTTGCTGACACCTGGAGCAACTTCAGTATTCGTGTCAGCGTATTTATTTGATCAGAAAAACAAGGATTAAATAATAATTATCTATAACATGAACCCTGAGCCAAAAGTTCTGTCTCCTCACCGCTGAATCGCCTTTCTTTGTTTGAATTCAATATCAACAAGCGTCTGAAAGAAAAACAGTCCTTCAACCATCAATTACCTTGTGTATTCCATTCACAAAATTAATTTAATTTTTAGGTGTGTGCATGCCTGTGTATGTGCACGTTTGCCTGTGCAGGCAAAAATATATTATAGAAATAGATATGACAAAATATGTAAATGTTTGCTTTCTAAACAATTTGACTGAAGGAGGGAATTAGCTGAGAGCTGTCTGACACAATAAATTTATTGAGCATTGTCCCTGTCCAGCCAAATAAACAAATAAATGAATAAATAAATCCTTGTAGTCCAGCCATCTGTTTACGTTTGTGCCGGTTGTAAGACATCAACACGCCTGCGCCACTGGCGCAGCCAGTCTTTTAAGGGAATGAGAGCGGATTCTCCCATTGGTTCATGCATTTTCGGCCAAAGAGGCACCCATGAACACCCATGAATTGGTGAGATGATTCTACACAGCTGATAGGGCAATCCACTGTGCACCAGTAGTGCATTAGGCGGGGAAGAGCAGGATACCTCTGCTGCTCCTGGAACAAGATGGCCAAGGTTGACCTGGTTATTGCCCAAAATAAATTAAAGCCCCTGCCCCATGCGCCCTGCCCTTGTGCCAGTGTAAGATACAGCCCCTAAACTTTTGCTGATCAGCTGAACCATGTAAGACTTATAGAATTCCTCTGCCATCATTAGACAACCCTTGTTAATGCTAATTTGAGTTCATTTCATGTTCAAAAGAAGGAAATTTTGTCTCAAAAATATGGTCCTGATCTCAAGTGATTCATCACAGGTGGAAATCTAACCACCTGGGGTTTCAGAAGCTTGGTGCTGTGCTCATTAATGAATTCTTCGAGGTTTTTCATCAGGCTCTTGTTTGTAATTCCATAAAATACATCTGTTTGAATTGCAAATATTATTTTTTTTCAAGTCAGACAGTGTCCCTCGCAAACATCAAAGCAGATTACTTAGTTACTAGAAAGTTAATTTTTAGTCCCTTTATTCTAGAAATAGTAGCTACACTGGCTTCAGCAGGACTTCAGCAAAAGAAGGCCGCCGCTACTACCAGACTGCTTCTGCATTTCTATTCTTTATTATTAATTTATATTTATATTCATTTATATTATAAATGTTTTGGGCCTCTGGCCATTTAGTCATCTATAATTGAACAGAGGCACTTAAAAATATAATCTTAACCTGAATGAAAGTCAGCACAGGGTTGCCAGTAGAAGTCATGTGTTCAGCACTTCTGGTTCCTGTTAGAAGTCTGGGAGCAGCATTTTGAAAGCGCAGCAGCTGTTAAATGCTATTTTTGAAAAAATGAACAAACTGAAAATTGTAGTAGTATTCCTCCCTATTTAAGATCATTTAATTGAGTATAAGAAATGAAATCTGTTATTTTTGTCATTTGTATTAGATGCTTAGAGGCTAGTCATCAAAAAGCTGAAGAAGAGCTAAAGAGGTGCTAAGAGTATACATGATACACAAAGTATCCTGTTTGGCCTTTGGTCTATTTAGTCCTCGATTCAACACAAGCAATACCTGCTATGTCTTCATTTTTGCCAACTTGGATGATTCTTGTCTGCCTTATTCTAACAGAAGGAAATGCAGTATCATCTAGTTCTTTACTTTCCCAAAGCACCCTCACAATTGCTCTGTAGTAGATGTCTTTTACCACAGTAAATTTGTGATCTGCACAGCTATGTTAGAAACCTCTATTGTCTTGGACAATTTCACAAAAAGAAAGCTGTGATTTTAAAAAAATAAAGGCCCAACAATTGAAACTTGAGGGCTGTCAGCCTGGTCCAAATCCCAGGTCATTAATGCAGACACTTTGCCACTTTGTCCACTTCAACATAGTAGAAAGAGTGACAGTGTCCTTGAAGGGCAGAGGTCGATGTACGGTAGTTAGTATGATAGAGGAGACAGACCAAGAGCAGTTTTTGACAATTTTTCAAAACCTAACTCCATGATTTTTGTGACAAAACCAAACAAACCAAACTGTAACACAATGGCAGCCACTTCTTAGAACATACTTATTGAAAACCAAATGTTTTTTAGGGAAATCTTGTGAAACTGACTAACTCAAATGATTTCCTCAACAGTGGGTGCCAAACGTTTAAAATATGCAATTTCCTCTAGAAAAGGCCAGTTTCCCTTTGCCTTGAAAACATAAGAAGAGTCACAAAACTCCCTCCTAGTGCAGTTTAGATATGCAAGAATTTGCATTGGGAAAGAAGAGAAAACTGGTTATGATAACATATATTAAGGGCTTCTTGCTATGGTAGTGTAAATAGTAAAGTTTAATTTTAAAGGTTTTTTTTTAAAACATGAAGTTTGTTTCTAGGGTAAAAAAAAATATAAGGAAATGCAAGAAAGTGGAGAGAAAAAAAGAAGACATGCATACAATTTTCACCTCTTATTGTTCACATCTTTCTTGGAGCTTTCTCTAAAAGATTTTTGTTGACAATTTAAAGCAGAAACAGTCCCCCTTTCCCATGAGAGATCTTTCTGCAATTTTCTTAGCATCCTAAAATGTGTAATTTGAAATGTGTCGACTGACATAGTTATTCTTTTCTGCTGCCTCAGTTTTAACATGGTGGTCTGTTGATCCTCTAAGAAGGATGGGATGAGGTTGTTCTATTCTACCGAGAACTTAATTTTTAAAGTTATTGGCACATGACATTGGGCTCCAGCCCATTCACCTCGCAATTGTGCACTGTGAGTCATTTCCTTCCTGGAAATTAACACCATCAGAGCATATTATACCTTTCCAGTGCTTTGCCCTCTGTGGTACTGAATCTCCTTGACAGTAAGTCCCCTTTTCAGAGAGAACATCTTCCTGGTTTAGGGTACCTGTTTTATTCAGGAGACATTCAGAAGCAAGTTAATGTGTGAACAGGATACAAAGTATACATACCCAAAGTTAAATTTGCATTGAATTTTAGGTTGCTTGCAATAACAGATATCATTTGTTTGCTCAAAGTGGCAACCAACCATTGTCATACAATCGTGGAACTGTCGGGAGTCCCAAATCTGCAGTCTCTCTTACTGTCACTTTTGAAGTGCATTTCCATCTACCTATTATGCTTATTTATAGCTTGCATGAAGAAGACCTGAGTGAAAATACCATAAATTTTCAACTCCTGAGTTATGAATTAAAAGGGTTTTAGACTTGACTGAGGCAGAGGCTATTGTAAGGGAGAATACAAACCACTTAAAGAATCCTGAAAAGATGTCCAATGGGGAAACTTGCCAAAGACGGCAGTTATATGTACATATCCCACCCCTCGCAGATAGAAACCGATCATTTGCTCTATAATGGTTGAACCAAGAACTTAATAAGCCAATCGTGTCTGCGCTGTTGCAGGTACAGAGTTGAGGCTTGTGTCAGGTTGGTTCAACTACCAGCTTGACAAAGACAGTTGGGAGGAGGTGGGCCAGGTGGATTGCAAAACATGGGAAAAATAGTTCTTAGTGGAATTAAAGAACAAATGCACCACACCGCAAAGAAAGGAAGGAGGTTATCAAAAGCATTCTAGCAGATGTGTTAATGATGGCATCCCAGTCTCACTCAATGGCTCTGTCTGGATGCAACTATAAATAAAGTTGCTGTTGTGAAACCGTGTGCATACATAGTAAAAGTATAGCTTTCAGATATTCTAGAATTTCAGTGAAGATTTCCACTAAAATGTGTTTTTTCAATATTAATATTTGCTATATGACCTAGTTGTGGTGACTTGTGCTTGATCTCACAGATATCAACATATGCTACATCCACATTGACATTAGCTTCATCTATTTTCTATAAAATATTAATGCTGCCCTGTATCCCATGTACAATTGGGAGTGGGGACTCCAATGAGACAGGGGGCATCCCAAGGAGAACTTGTGCTATTTTCTGGCCCTATCAGAAATAAGCAGTACACATTTAGGTTTATGGGGAGATATGTGGTTGCAAGATTGGTAATGTGTCATCTTTTTAGCTAACCTCAGTGAAGTAAGTCTATTACATTCAGGATCTAATTACTTGTGCAATTATGTTATCTCTTAGAAGTGGTAACCATGCTGTCAACTAAGCATCAGCTTAGTTGACAAAACAGTTTTCTATTTTCCCTCTCTGTGACCAGCCAGGCTTCCTCGCACCCCTCCGTTGATACACACTGAGGATTAAATTCTGATTGGTGGTTCCAGATTATCCACAAACAGCCTGAGCATAACAGACTTGCATAAACAAAACTGTGTTGTGTTGACAAATTGGCACACACAAAATACCAAAAAACCCCAACAATGAATGTGCTATATTGACTTTTCTAGTGTTTGGAAATGTAGGCAAAAATGAAGTAAGCTGTTTTTGATGCAGCAACCATTTAATACACAAAAGTTCTAAACTCATTTTTTTAAGGAATGACTTTTATATGATTGTTAATATTATACATTGACAAAACATTCAGACATTGGAGCAGTGGACAGACTATTGACTCTTATTATTATATAATGGCTCAAACCGTTTTAAAGTATTTCCCTTGGAGCTGGTTCTCACAAGACAACGCTGTTATAATATATGTTATAATATTATGCTGTGTGTGCCATCCTAGTCAGCAACCACAAGTAAGGCTGAGCCTAAACCAGTTTCATTTAGAGGTAACTCATTGGACAAATTGGAGTGTTCCAGTGAACTGAGACTGATTGATTTTGCCAACCCACACACACAAGATCAGATTTAAATAAATATAAAAGTTCCCACCTTATATAGTTTAAGTACATAAGTAATCATATTTGAACAGGTTTTAGAGAAACTCAGTTATGCCTTCATTTCCAGCAGAGCAGACTATCTTAATAGCCTCTGGTCTTGTTTTCCAAAAAATAAAAAATAAATAAAATAAAGTTCAGCTCCAGCTCTTTCAGAACATTACTGCCAGAGTTCTAACAAGTATGAAGAGAACTGAGCATATAACTACTGTTTTTACATCTTTTTACTGCCTTTCGGTTACTAACAGAGTAGGTTTTATGGTGCTGCTGCTAGATGTAAAATACATTCTTTGAGAGTAAACCTGGTCTTGCTAAGCCAACTCTATCAGAGCTCTGTATATCCTTTTTCTGCATCTTGAACATTTGAATAAGGAGGTTTCCATGTGATGCCTGCAGTGAGACAAAATATGCCATTTATCCAGATGATTACCTATGTCTTTTTCCACCATATGCTTTGTTGTCATGATTTCTGAAAAACAGTCTTGTATACCTTCCCAGTGTGTGGTTGGGTGGTGGTATTAAGTTAGATTGTAACATGGATAAATGTTCAAGTACAAAGTTGTGGTGAAAACAATAGCTCTAATTATGATTAACTGGAGAGCTAGAGGCTAAATTTTATCAAGATTAGATGTTAAAGTCTAATGGGAAATCATCTTCCAGGGAAGAAGTTCATTTGACCTTCTGGAGATGTTTGTTTTCTGGTTAAAATGACCCAATTAAAATAATTTTTCCCATTTTTTACCTAACCAAATTAGCTCATTTCTGCCGGTATAACATTTGACAAATCCCATTCATAATTTCGAATTTGCTGAAAATTTAATCAATGAATTTGACAATAAGAATGCTGGATGTCACAACACTTTTTAGACCTGAATGACAATCAATCAGGGATCATAGCACCTTGGTCTTGCAAACTCATCTACTGTGTTTGCAGCAAGCTCAGCTTCCTCACTCACAATTTGCTGCCACCCAAACATTAACAGGCACAAGAAATATGAAGACATTACTTGTTAGCTGACGTAAACCGGCTGCAAGTTTTATTCTGTATTGATTTTAAAATGTTATTAATCACCTTTAAAGCATTAAATGGCCTCACTCCAAAATATATAAAAGATTTATTGACTCCCTGTTTGCCTGGGTGTTCTGTAAGATCACTGAACGCAGCTCTTCTGCTTGTTTCTAGATCCTGGCTTGTGACTAAAGGTAGATTTTATTTTTCCTCCTCTCCCCCTATTTACAATTTAAACTATAATTTATTTTTCTAGTTTTTAATTCTGTTTAACCTTCTGTTGTTTGTATTTCTGTCTTAGCTGTTCCCATGGAAATGAAGGCAAAAGCTCCCAATCCTTCGATTATCAGAGAAGAATAACCCGCATGGTATGGAAACTATACTGCCATTAGCTGGAAAGCTTTACAGAGGAAGCTGCAGAAAGCCCAGTATATAAGTAAGGAAGAGCCTCCCACCTATTACAACATTTATGCCAGGCATTTTCTGAGGAAGGCCCAGAGGATCAAAGATCCCAGTCAACATACCCACTATTTTTGCAGGCTTCAGGGCATTCTCTTTCATCAGAGCTGCAGCTCCTCCCAAGGACACTTCCCATCACAAACATCCTCCCTAATGCAGTTTACTGTTCATACTCACAAACAACAAAATTATCTCCTGCTTGAGATTTATTTTTGTTCTTTAATATTCTGCTGTATTGCAAAGGTATTATATATCAGTATGGACTGGGATTTGCATTATATTTAAAAGGCACAGTGTGCAGACACTGTGTTAATATCCATTTTTCTCCAGAATGTTCCTGTTGTTTCATTGTAAAGAGTTTGTCTCATTTAATCAATTTAATCCATTGTCCTCTAATGGTTTGTTTATGTTTCACAGTTTGAGCTGATAATTGCATATATCTAAGGTACAGCATGGACCTTATTATATATGCATTGCCATAAATACAGACTGGCCTGACCTGTATTTTTTCTCTGCTCAAATACGTTTTTTTTGGGGAGGGCAGTTTGGACATGTGGAAATCATAGTCTTGAGAAACTGTGTGGTTATTGGACTGAAACTTCAAGTTGTTTTGTAATTATTTGACTACACTGCAATGAGTCATGCAAAATATCTTCCTAAAAGTCCTTGTTTATCTTTGTTTAGCCTGGTATTTGCTGATTCTTTTGATTGTCATTGAAAAGATGCACACTAAATTGAGGTTAAAGGTCTAACCAATGTCAAGACAAAACAGCATGGTTTCTCAATAGCTCCTTAGAATGGATATCATCAATGCACTGTGCAAAAAAAAATGAAGTCCTGAATGGGCAATTTTCTGTCATTTCAACCAAACACTTTGTGAAAACAGTACTTGTATGTTGTTTGCTCTGTTTGTTTCCAGGGCTACAAAATGTGTACAATTTTGGGGGGGCTGCAAACATGCAAACATTCAAACTATGCAAATGAAAGAGTGAGTAGAAAACACTAAGTCTGGTGTGCATCACAACAAAAGACAAAAGACACAAAATTCTTCTTTCTGCATGCAGAAGTGCTGCTTAAATGAGGCTCAACTAGGAAACATGATCAGCTTGAGCTTATCATTTCCAGCGATAATGACACATTTTTAAGCACCAGTTCAGCATCAGTCATGCATAAGGCTAAGATCTTTTTGCGAAATTCACAAAATAGAAAGCAAAATAGTAAGCATGTTAAAAGCACTGCAATTATTTTTGTCCCTGGAATTTGATAATTGAACATGTATTTGTTTACTTCTACCACAATGCTCTTACAAACAAAGACAGTCACTATTTGTGCACTAGTTGCCTTAAAACCACCACTTCAATATAGGACACAGTGCTGTAGCGATTATTTCATTATTAGTAAAAGTAAGATTACATGATTTTTAGACAACTACTGTGAAGTGTAATTGCAAAAGTAGAACAGCTCTCCTAAAAATTTTATCTCACAGTCGTTTTTTGGCAATACTTTCAAGGGGAAAGTGAGCATTTTACAACAATGTTGTGTACTATGAATACAATCTGCTTTGTGAGTATTATCAGTATTGTATGATACAATATAAAATATTATTGTGTGTACATGTATTTTATGAAAATATCCATTGTTGTTGTTCTTGTATACATTTATTTTAGAATTAGAATAGGACTATATGTAATTTACCAGTTAATTTAAATTTAAATGTTCCTAAATGTCAATTACAACTTAGACAGTTAGCTATTTCAGATTCAGAAAATGGTGGAACCAGCTGCGGAATAGAACAAAGAAGGGGTCACCTGTTCTTATATGGAAACAAGCAACTTAACTTAACATGTTAGCTACGGCATGGTAATTAAGTACAAGTGAAGGTTCTCCATTTGAATGAAACTTATTTGCAACTATTAAAATCCACATTTATTTACTTTAAATGGGAGAGATTTCCTATTTTCTTGAGGTGTTTTACATGTAAGAATAAAGAAAATTGTGTTTTCAATATAACAGTGTTTTTTACTAAGAGCACTATCTGCTATGCCAAAAAAAACACACTTTTCTTCACTTGCAAAGCCAATGTAGCTGGACTAGTAGTAATAAATTTCAAATAGTGCCAAGTAATGGTGCCAGATAGGGAAAGTGGCAAAAGCTCCTGCCCACAGCAGGCTAAGGTGACTCAAACCACACAGGAAGGCATGGAATCAATAACATAGGTTTTCTACTGAACCTCTTCTGCACAGCAAAGATAGAAAGACATATCACAACCTGACGACCTAAGAGAAGAAACAGAGAGGTTTTTGTGCAGTTTAGCCTCTGGTTGTTTGGAACAATTGCTGAACTAGAACACAGCTGCACGCAGGTGACTGGAATCATGTTTCTTGGCTGATGTGCCTCAGCAATCACTCAACTCGAGTTTTTGACTCTCACCACACACCATAAATCAAATCAGACCACCAAGTCTTACCAGACTAAAGCTGGCATCAGCTGCTTTCTCTCGGGTTGGTTACGAAGCAGGAACAAAGGCCCAGGTCATTTTTCAGCTCCTTTTTACAGTCCCTGCTTGTTGTCTGGGTCCTAGTGCTAAACAGACTTTTCTGCTCCCCTACACATCTTTCATTCTTTCTCTCTTTTCTATTTACTTTCTCTTTTCCTATTATTTTTTCCTTTCTGTCTTTCTATCTTTCAAAAGCTATAATGTTGAGGGGAAATCTCTTCAAAGCTTATAGCCATACAGGAGGAAACTAGACAGTGAACAACCCAGAACAAGACAGACATCTAAACTCAGTGGGCTTTAAAATAAAAATGTTCACATTGACATTGACAGATCCCAGAAGATCAGAAGAAAAATACAAAGTTTTATCTGTTCAGTTAAGTCCACAGCTTCAGAGACAGATACATGCATCGAGATGTGTGAATTTGTGGAGTCATGGGCAGGAATCTCAATTATCTTGTATCCATGCTGCCAGGCCACAAAATTGAACTGAACTTCCTCTGACCGTTACCCCTCATTCCTCTCACAGCAGAGAGGGTCAGGAGTTCTGGCACTTCCAACCATGCTGTGGGGCTCAATAGCACAAAGACTTCATAAAGAAAGAGCTAACATATCGCTTCCTCAACATCTGCTACCACAGCAGGTTTTTGCCTCCTGTATGCTGGCAGGGCCTTGTGCGACTGACATGAAGTGGATTTAAACCAATAGCGCGATTACTGCAGCAGCCAGACAGAGCATGGACTTGCCAGTTGTGACTGTGGCACAGAGATGCAGGTCCCTGTTTATAACCAGCCAGACGCTTCTAATTTGCTCTCCAACTTTTGGCCACCTTACTAGGCTCCAGCTCAGACCACAGACAGGCAGACAGCGTACTGAGGAATGGAGAGATAAAAGAGAGACCTGAGCTATTTGTGGAATGCTAGCATAATTTTATTTCCTGCTTGGATGGATATGCTTGCAAAGAGCAGTACACCCCCATGTTCACTATAGTCTGCTAGTATATCCATCATATATCCATCACATGCAATGGTCCATGGAGGTGGTCAGTCTGTGACAAATAGATCAGATGTGTCCACTTTATGTACAATCACTGTAGCCATTCATATCTGACTGCATCAGAGCAAATACAGTATAGCAGCTCCTCTGTTCCAGTCCATCTCCTTCTTTTCTCACCTATAGACTACATTGTTGAGGCAGGGAACAATTGTTGTAGTACATGCTCCCCTCTTTCTTTTTCTACACAACCCCTCTATAATGCAGTACATCTGGGAGGCAATTTACAGAGAGAATAAATAGAGATGTGGGGAGAGTGACTATTTTTGAATGCACACTTTCGCTAATGCCTGTAGTTAAGATATTATTGGGGTTAAGGACACGAACCTTTCTTTTCTTTGAAGCCATAAATTAAATATATTTATCTATATATATCTATACATATATATCTATATCTCTCTCTCTCTCTCTCTCTCTCTCTCTATCTCTATCTATATATATATATATATATATATATATATATATATATATAATATATTAT
>JAPZDY010000005.1:17172068-17186427 GCA_029783645.1 Ctenochaetus hawaiiensis
TCGCGCGATAAGAGTCTCGCGGTAACGCAGCACGTTACCGCCGTTAACGGCCCAGCTATAATATATATATATATATTATAATATAAAAAACAACTCACTGGGAGAAATGACGCAGGATATAGTAATAGTACAGAGGTGCAAGGGGTTTTGAGTTTCTCATCAATAAACAAAGAAAATAATCATTGAATTCTTTGTATTTATTATATTTTTTGAAGCGATGTGCATGTTGATAACTCACCAGCTTAGACTGGTCAGGGTTTGGCCTCTTTACAACTAACAGTCTCTGGCATTGTTAGCTTCTCTGGAGCGCAGATTTATCTATCCAGTGGGCCAGCCTGCTTTTTCCTTGTTGTCATTAAGCTTTAAAAAGTTGAGCACTTTCAGGTTGTGGTGGTAAGTGAAACAAAACTCAACTGTATCAGTCTCTTTTGTCTCCAAAAGTTTCCTGTGGTTTAGCGGCCAACAGGCCTTTTTCAACCTAAATTCGCAAGTTTTTTCACTCTTCCTCTTCCTTTCTCCTTTAAGAAGAATCTGGCGGCTCTAACGAGTTGTCGCGGGTTATGACGTGCCCCTGATTATATTGGAATAGCAGATACATAGTACTTTGAAAATGCAACAACGTTAAAAATCAAATCCATCCATGTGGCGCTAAGAATGTTTGATTAGAATTAAAAAAAAAAAATAAACAAAAAAATGTTCCATGACTAAATAATGTAGGGTAAAGCTGTCTTCTGTTGTAGCAGCTTTACCAATGAACTATGGACCCTAAGAAATCGTACATTCAGCTTGATTAGGCGGCTGTCGTTTGTTTTAATTTCCATCGTTGTGTTTGTGCATGAGTTTATGTAATATGCATCTCAGAATTTTTCCAGGTTTGAATTACTTGAGGAAAACCATGGCAATAGTTTAATCAGTTTTATTATTTGTTTGTTTCATTTTTGCTTGCATCAGTGTAGGTCCTATTTATTCTCTGCATACATCCTTTTAAAATTACAAGTCTAATATCGTTCTGTCACCTGCATATGATATAACCATTTCCTCTTGAATAAAGAAGGAAAACGAAAAAAATAACATGTCTTTTTTTAACATAAGAATACTGTCACCATAATGGTATGCGACACTATATATTAGTGAAATACAGGAGTCTAGGGTACAAGACCTCTAAGAGGGTCCGTTGAATAAAACTGTAACTACTACTCTTTATATATGATATTTTGCTCTGACATTTATGTATTGAATCGGGTCACTTGAGTGGATTTCTTATGTATGGAAATGACATTGGTGAGTAAGAGTGGGTCAGGTCAGCGTCTTGTTTAATGTGTAAATCTTGCTTTGTTTGGTTTGTGCTACCATGTCTTTTGTTGTTTTTCTTTTGCTCTGTAAAAAGCACCCTGTAATCTGCTTTTAGAACAGCACCAAACAGTCAATACAGGTGTCAAAGTGTCAGAATTAAGGGGATAAAATGTGCAGTACCCAATCAGCATGCAGTCTTTAGTGCTGCATACCGCTGTGATCAAGGACTGGGAGCAGAGTTGTTGCAGAGACACAAAAGCAGCCAAAGAAAGAGTGGACCCTCCCACAGATTTATTGGCCAAGCTTACTGAAAGTGCAGCTTTCACCGTGGGGATTGCCATTCAACCCCATTTCCCCCTTAATCCGGTCATTAGTCAGGGTGTGCGAGGACACAGTACGCCCTCCACTTTCTACTGCATGTAAATACTTGTTGACCAACATTTGTAAGAATAAAATATCCTTTCTTTAGTAAGCAGCTTTTAGAAATTAGACAAAAGGCAGAGCTTCAGAAGGTATTTTACAGGTCTCTGTACGACTCATCTAAAAATGCTTGGTAATAACACTGATTTATGAACCATGTCAATGTTCCCTAAAAAAATCCCCTAATATTACATATATTACTGTTTTTTTATTACTTCAGCTCCACACTGAATGACTAAATGTAGCTCTTGGTTTTTACTGTTACTAGTGTACTTTAATGTTGAACATTATAAAGGATAATGGCAACATTCATGGCCCTGAAAAACATTTGAGCTCTGTTGTGGTGTCTCTGAAACTGCTGTTTTGTATAATACAACAACATTAGAGGTTTGCTCTACATAACTAGAATCTGTAGTAGTGCCAAAAGATGCCTTTGAGCTTTCAAAAAATACCATTTTTTTGATAAGGATTGAACTTGAAACTGGACCTAAAATGTTTTCAATAAATCCACTGAAGTTTTGTTTTAGTCTAATATACACTAGAACTCTGTCTGATACACTGAAACAAAATGGTCTGAACATGCAGGATGTGTCACAATATTGACTGAGATTAAATCCAAGGGCTCATTTGGGTCCAACTGAATAAATTAATGATGGTAAGCTAAATATTTCTTCACACAACAGGTGTAACATACACATTGAGAAAATGTCTTTTAATAGAGTATCCGTTGTTGACATTGTGTGTCAGGTCATTTGATCGCCTCATAAAAGTGGACTTGCTGTTTAAGAAACTTATATTAGGCTGTAAAAGCCATCAGCACAGAGACATCTAACTTGAGTTAATTAAAGATGCCAAGAGCAACTGCAAGTTAAAAGACTAATAGGAAATAAAACAACTGAAAAAACTGGTAACTGCATGAGGTCATTAAAGTTGCAATTTCTTATTCTTTTCTAACACACAGATTTTTTCTATTTTGATCCAATTATGTGGCTATGTGCATTTGTCGGTCAGGTCAGAAATGATTTTTTACACATATGGGCTATTGTTAGTAGTTTTATAAATCATTCTAAAAGAGCTAGGATCACTTCACTTGACTGTCCGGGAAGGTTAAGTCACCCATGTGAGCATGAAGATGTTAATAGTTAAGTTAACCAGAGTAAAGTGTGCAGTTGTTTTTATCATTCCATTCTTCCTCTCTTAGTTCCTGTTACAGTCTCCTCCTGTCTTACAGTCCCTCAGCCTCTTGCTGCACTCGCAGAGATAAGCTGCTTTCCTTGGCGCAGGCTGTAGCATGAGTATGCAGGAGCTGTTGTTTATAATGTGAATACGACTCCTGCTGTTATTGATTCTGTCCGAGAGATGAGCCTTCTGGGCTTTTCTGATGTTTATGCAGGAGAATGGTGATGCTTGCTAAGTGGGAAAGAGACAATAAATCAATAGGCAAGGTGAGGGGAGTGCCAGGCATCTCTTAGTTCAGGACTAGTTTTCAAATTTTAGTTTTTCTCTTCTTTTGATGCACTTTAGGGGCTGAGTGAGAGGGCCAGCGGTCCTTTCCTCACTGTTCCCAGTGCAGCTAACTTCTCTCACTGCCGAGCTGGAGGTCTTCATTAGTTAAAGACTGTTGTGTAGGCAGAGACACTCTACACAATAGTTTCTAAATCCCAGAACATTGTCCTTCATTCACTCTGCAAATTTAAAAGTGTGTTCTTTAACACTTTAGACTGCCAGTGTGAACAGTTAGCACCATGAATACAAAACTGGTAATAAAAGAGCAATTATTTGAAATTTTATGAGCCGATACAGTTTTCCTTTTTTTAATTATTACACATTTCCAGAGATTAACTTCAGAGCCAGCACTGTAACAATTATTCATTCTTAACCTTGTGTGACAAAGACTGCTGATCTACACTCAGAACCATTGAGTGAAAATTAAATAGTGGACAGAGCCACCCTGAGAAGAACCATTAGTTTGTGTAGAACTGCTTTGAAGCCTAGAGTTCGGCGTCGTGGCCACCGCCATCTTGGATATTTGGAGCCAAAAGGGACTACATTTGGACAAGAAGTTGGAGCTGGTGATGGGGAGTACTGCTACAAGAGACTGTGTGACACCTCTAAGACAGGCTGAGGCTGATGTCACCCAAAACATCCACCTTTATAATTATGCATAACTTTAAGGATGAATATATTTTAAATGAGAAAGTTAAAAATAAAATCAGCCTTCATACAGTTGTCACAAATGGGGGAATGAGCCTTTGAGATGAAAAATGTGTTCTGTACCAGGCTATAAACATGCTGATATCTGCCATTAAGTTGAGCATTTTATAATGGGGCATGATAAGGATTGGCTTTTGGAGTCATCCTCAAGTGGCCGTTTGAATAAATACGTTTTTTGGCACTTTTGTGTTGACTTATGCCAGCTGATCATGTCTTGTTTAAGGATGATGAAAAAACATAATTTAGTGTACTTGTTACTTGAATTATTTTAATAGCAAAGTCAGTCTTGGGTGATAAAGTAACAGAAGTAAAAGCACAGATTGCTTTGAAAAGACTTTCAGGTTGGTATATTGGAAGCACATGGGGAAACAGGTGGGAAATGCTGACATATGAAACCTCTCGGATTGGTGCTATACAACCTGATTTTTTTTTAGTGCTGTTACAACCATATGTGAATTATCACTTTCTTGGAACCAAAGTCTGTTTTCCTCCAAATTCAACATGGCCTTTTTTGACATGGTAATACTTTTAAGCAGCCAATACTCTGATGTTGAAGCTTTGACAGAAATGCAAATAAAGTAACACCTTCAAATCAATGACTTTTTTTCAGAACCGAGATAATTAAATGTTTACTAATAAATGGAGATGCAGACGTGCAAACTGGTTTAATACTGTAAAAGCTAAGATATGTCCAAAGAGCACTGAAGCATGAATGGAAAAGTTGATTAATGGTATATAACAATAATGGTCTAAATTTTTCCTGTCCTACTTTTCTGCTGCATTTAGTTCAATCCTATTTTAAACATGACAGACATTCTATGGTAACATGTTCTTTTTAACCGCTTGTCGGTGTCAGTGGAATTTGCTGTGTTTGAAACATTCTTCTAAAAAAGGTGAAAGTTGCTGCTGGTTCCTAAATATTTTCCTCAAAATAAATAAATAAAATAAAATAAAATAAAACCTCTATTCTAAATGATACCTTGTGTATTTCTCAATATGGAAACAAAAGACCTTCCAGGATAGCTATAGTATTCTGTACATTGATATGTGGCACAAGTTATAATTGTTTCAGCTTGGTTTCTGAGATATCATGTCTGTTCTCTCCAGTTTTGTGTGACAGATGGGTTCAAATTACAAACTTTTTGACAAGTTTTAGAGAAGGGGACAGTTGGAAGTGTGAGTCAGAGCTGCAAACAAAGCAGTATATTCTGAACTCATCCAACATTGACCACACAGTCATCACAGCTTAAAAGAGAAATAAGTAAAGCTGCTTCATGTTTAGCTTTGACTGACTGTGTGATTAATGCAACAGTTCTTAGCATAGTGAATGGATATTTAAAGAAATGCTCTTGGGTTGTTTCAGTTGACTTTTCTTTCTATTTTTATATTAGCTTGTACTTTCAAATATTTATCACAGAATCTGGTTCTGGTCCCCACAGAACAATTATTAAAGAGATAGATGTTAATTTCATAACAAGATCCTCGCAGACAATCAGCAAAGACAAATCCAGCATTTCCTTCAATTGAAGTAGTCCACTGTATTTCATTTTTTTGGCGTAAGGGTTCAGTGTGTGACCCAAAATTACTCTTTCAATCAGCTCCAGTGTGGGAGGATCTGCAAGGGTCTGAATTAAGTAAATTTCATCATTAGAGGGTGTATGCCGAGGCTAAATACAGCTATCAGTGTACACCTCCATTTGGGAGTATAATCCAGACCTTAGGGGGATCTATTGGCAGAAATGGAATATAATACTCATAATTATGTTTTCATTAGTGAATAATCACCCGAAAATAAGATTAATTGTTTTCCATTACCTTAAAATGAGCCCATTACATATACAGAGGGAGTGGGTCATTTGCATGCCTGCCAAACGAAACACTAGCTATAAATAGCGCCTTCAGTGTTTTTATTGTTTTAGCTATTTTAGACTCTAGCACACATTTGGAAAGGAAGATGAAGGGTATTTTATTTACCTCATGCTGCTACTGCTGCTTAGATGCAATTAAATCATACACACTGTTTTTTTAAGTTACGGCAGAGCCACAGCGATGCGGCACTTCTTCCTCCTCGTCTCCATAGTGACCCCATTTGTTGTAGTGCCCATGGGGGATGTTGAAGTTAAAGGCAAAATAGACAAAAGGAATTTCTATTCATCAATCAAAAAAACTACGGACATGTGATTGAGCTTAATATGCATTATCACAGTAGATTTTGGATTAGACAGATAAGGAAGCTGGAAACTGAGGCATCTCTTTGTACCGTCATCACAATGCGGTGGCTTGTGGTGCTGGCAGAACCCTTGGTTGCCATGGTGAGGGAGGAGCTGAAGTGTATGGAGAGACAGCCATTGTAAGTAAAGTAAAAGGAGACTGAATTATCATTCTGCAGGTGGCACCAACAGAGTGTCCCCACAACCAGGTAATGAATGGTGTTGGCCTTCCCGCACACCGAGGGAGACCAATGATCTCCCACCAGCAGCTTTCCTCTGCCCAGCAGGTAAAAGACCTCACACTGTCGATTGACTTGTTAGATCAGTGGCCATGTGAGTCACGGAAACATAACAACTCTGCCAGATTGATCACTGGCAGAACAGGATGAAAGGACACGTTTCCCTGATAAGGATTAAACTTTTACATACAGCACTATTATACTGCAGTGCTGTACTGTTTTGTTTGCCATCTTACATAAACAACTTTCAAGGTCCGTTGTACAGCATTCTGTGGAATGTAACGTGTTTTGTTCTGCTTTCAGCCTCAGACAGAAACACAAATTGGAAATAAGCCCCCTTTATTCAATATCGATTTACATTTTATATAAAAAATTACTTACATTTAATACATTTCTTCAAAATACAAGCAGCCAAACAACATACAAATCAAATACAAAATTATAAAATTTTTATATTCATCATCTTCCTTTTCTGAAGTAACAGATGTTTTATAATAACTCTTAATAACCTTTTTGTAGCTGTGGTAAATCTCCTTTTCTGTGTCTTTAATCCATCTGTTGGCATATGAGACCTAGAAAAATATGGTATTCAGTATCTGTCTTTTTAGTGTACAGTACAGGATCCAGGAATCTGATCGGAGAACATTCAAGGTGGGCTTCAATCTCTTTCACCAAAAGATAAGTTCATGTGGTATATTACTGTCGAAACAGGGTGGATGGAGGTTGATATCCGTGGAAATGAAAAAGACAGAGGACCCTGGGAATTACATACGGCGTAAGAAAAAGATCATGTTGATATTATGGCCTTCACTGGAAATCCAGTCAGTAGATCTGTCAGGTACCATGGAGGAAAAAAAAAAAATCCTCAAAAATACTGAGCTTCGCTGCTTAATTGCAAAGCGTTGTGGTCCATACTACATGTAAAAAAGAGAAAGAAAAAGAAAAAAAAAAGCCTTGGAAAAAGCTCACTTATCTCTCCACTATGATACATACAACTGTTCAGAAAAATTGAGCCAACCTGTCTTCATTACCGCCACAAAAATGACACAGTGTCAATATTCCACTTAAACTACAAACAGGTATGGGTACAAATTTAGCACTGCATTTTAAGGTTTAAACTGTGCACATGTGTGGCTTATGGTGTTAATAAAGTTTTTGCAAATCAGCAGCTTTACTTCAGTGTCATACAGTATACAGTGGTAGCGCTGTATAACTTATGTTTGACAAACATTAGAAAGGAAACAGTAAATGGAAAATAAAACTCTTCAGCACACCAACAAGGACATTATGCTGATGCTAAACCAGTAAAACCTACAAGCCTCATAGCAAATAGAAAACTTCTGGTTTCCTCCTTCATATTATACATTGTACACTGTGGTAAAAAAAGACGTACAAAGTGTTGAGTTAGGCTATGCGGCGGTTTCATGAATTGTCCCTTCTAGTTTCTTTGGGAGTAGCTCTCTCCTCTCATCGATACTGATGACTGGCTTCCGGCAGTTTTGTCCGTCGATATATATCCTTGCATACACTGGGTTGGAGTAGTTCATTGGCTACATAGCAAAGGAAGATAGTAGAAGAAGCATTACTCATTCAAATAAATCACTTCAGAATAATGTGACTTTTAAAGCTGCATTCATAGAGTTTTAGCCACTTGGGGGCAGTGAAACAAGCTGAGAACACAACTTCTGATCGACCATCTTACTAAGTTGTTAAACTAAACAAACTAAACAACATCGTACTTTGATTAATCCAGCAGATACAGATCGAAACCGTCATCTTGGTTTGTGTTTTGTTTGCTCCTCTTAAAGCTCTTTTTTGACTTCACCAACTCTGAAAAATATCTGACTTTTTAGTGTCTAAATGATTCACTGAGTTCATTATGGTCGCTTGTTGCTGTTTAGCTCTGGGAAGGTAGTGTGCAGTCAGTTTATCAGAGTTTGTTTGACAGAAACAGCTATCTGCTTCATCAATACAAGGATGAAAAGAGCTAAGTGGTTGGCTTATTTTGCAAAATACCAAAACAAAGAGCTAAAAGAGACTGAAACACTAGAGCAGAGAGGAACTGGAGAGTTGGGGAATAATTCTCTGTGGGTTAATTACTTCACACAGCCTCTTGTTATATGTTACACAGGGTCACTTGAGCTCAGCTTCATAAGAATATTGATAAGTGCAGCTTCAAGGATGTCCATTGTGATTATCAAGGTTATAAATTGGGTAAAACATTGTAGTTAAAACCGACTGAAACAGTACAAGAAACATTAAGGACAAGACTCATGCACAATGTTACTCAACAAGCAACAGTACAGTCAGACCCAGCAACATGCAGCAGGATGTCAGTTTATACATAAAGCCATGCAAGCACAGATTCCTGCCATCAATCAAAAATAAACATTTTTTAGTGGTGTTTTTTAAGCTTTTGAAGCTTATTTTTGTCTTCCAAATAACAGAGTATTTAATTATTATCCTAAGTAAGTGATGTGCAAAATAGCAATAGATGATTGTGGATATTATCTTTAATCACTCTGGCCTGATTTGCATTTAGTGAGGTTTAAACTGTTTTCTTTGTTAAGTTCGGAAAATACAAGAGGATTGCTTGGCTTTCTTTTTTCTTTTTTTCCTTTGGTTTTCGAAGGCGAACACGAAGGTAAGTGTGTAAAATTCACCTGTCCAGGGATTACCTCCTTGGGCACAGAATTGATGCCCAAGGTGCGAGGGTCACTAGATTGTACACACCAGCCCTGCAAAACAACAAGCACCAGCTCTGTTCACAGTGCAACACGGCTCACACAACAAACACACTCTGATGCTTACAGCACAGTTATCCACAAGAACAAACTTTATAATCAGTCCAGTTGTGGTCTAACTTGAAATAAACTGCATTGAATCAAAGAAGTAGGGAATAGTAGGGGACCAGAGAGAGTGCAGTTTAATAGAGAAGCTAGTTTAGATTCCAGCCAGCATGCCTCTGTCGAAAATACAGCCAGATTGGATCGACAATAGCAGATGTCAAATCTGGCAGGGCGAGAAGCGACAGTATTAGGCTTGAAGCTCTAGCAGGTGAGCTAGATAACAACATAAGTGAAGGTGTAATAATTCATTTGGTATGCTGAATGTTAGTGTGGGGTTGAGGGCCATGAGCAGACTAAATTAGCAGCCAGATGAAAACTCCTTCTGGTTCATGGCAACTGAATAATCCTGCAAGTGAACCAGGTTTTACAAAATCTCCACAAAAACTGATGTAATTCAATGTGATTTATCCCTGTGCTTTTAACATAATCACAGTTACTGGAACAAAAATAAAGACCATAACACAAAATGATTTTTATTGCGCTGGAGTACAGTTGGCTGGTGTCCTTGCTTCTTCCTGGAGTTTAACACAACTTCAGCAAAATTAGACTGTTCTTCAAAGTTAGAAAAAGTTTTCAAAGTTTGTTATTTTACTCTTGTCTGTGCATTCTGGAATTCAGATTTAATGAGCTGAAGCACAGATAATTGTGCAGGTTCAGTTGAATGTGATTGACAGGCTGTCACTATTAACTACTACTAGAGATAGAGGTGCAGCAGTGATGCTCCTGCAAAAACTTTGATAATTAGCAGGTGTAATAAGGATTGGCATCAATCAAGGCAAATTAAATCAGCTCCCTCTTCACAAGTGCTGCACTGTTTATCAAGGATTTATTAGCTGACGTGAATGCATATGGCACCTGAAAAAGAAATTGACAACAGGTTCTAGAAACATGAATAAAAAGAACTCAAGATGCACAAGTGTTTTAATTTAATTAATAACATATTTTAAAGGCGTGAAAATCTTGTCATAATGAGTTGTAACCATACTGACAGATTCACACAATAGCCGCATATATAATATGTCTCATTTTTTTAATTCTGAAGACATTTGACTAAATGGCACGTAACCTGCTTCCAACTCAAAAGCCTGCATTAAATGTCTGATAGGTCTCTTTGGTTCATAAGTTATACTGTTGAGCAGCTTATTACTGACGCCAAGGCAACAAAAAACACTGTTGGTGTTTCATTTTAACATGAAACTCTTCCCCTTTCCATTTTGCCTTAAACAAGATATTTTTTCATTTCATCTTCATATTTCTTAATACTGCATGATACCAAATTATTCCTTTTTAAAGAAATGTTCCTTATGATGAACACACTCAGTTTATCTTGTTTTAGTCTTGTTACATACACTTACAGCATGAGTGTTTTACTAAAAATTTCTCATGAGAAAAGATCCAGTCACTGCCCATTGATTCACTACAGCCTAGTTGTTGATCATTCATATGACATGATAGGTCAATTATATCACAAGATTAAATATCAATGACTGTCAGTCAAACAGCATTGACCTTGACATATTTGAGGGGATATTTGATTTGTAACTGACCAGACGACAGCTCAGTTTTACAAAAAGGTCTCTTGTTGCAATTGAAAAATTTGGTACACAGCAACATTAAAATATCATATTTTAACAAGAAAAAGATTCAGTTAGAACAGACAAAGTTTTCTGGTTAAAATGAAAGACTAAAGATTTATGCCATTTGTCCTGGTGGCAGTAGTACACTACAGTAATGTTGCACTGTATAAAACTTAAAATGAACTAAGTAAGACTAATCTATTTACTTTGCTTTTCAGACAGTTGTTAACACTTCGGTTTGCTGTTGGCATCACTGCTAGTTTAGCACTGAGTTCAATAAGCCAACCTTGTGAGGGTCCAGTGTGAAGTTGGGTCTCAGCAGGCTGCCTGCATCAGCATGGTTGTCATGGTCCACCTCATACATGTTGTATGACGGGTTTCCAATCTCCACGTTTATCCCTCCGTTTGTCATAGGCTGCCTCTGAACACGTTTCCCCCTGAGGAATGTGGCGCCAGTCATCATAACATGATACACTACATGCAGGTCAACATGTTGCATAGCTCCACACACAGATTAAAAAACTACTTGTAACACTTGGAGCACATTACTTTGCTCAGCAGCCATAAAAGCTGAATTATTTTCAACGGCACAGAGCTGAAACAAACAAACTACTCATTTATAGAACAAAGAAGTCCATTTATTTATAAAGCTGTGTTGTGTCAGATTTCTCATCTTCTGCTGCTGCTCAGAAGCCTCCTTCTTATCTATTTTTTATTATTTATTTACTTACCTTTGCCTCCGTCTACAGATGTAAACACCTGCTACCACCATCACAATCAAGATTACCAGCAGGACCAGAGGCACAATGATAGCTATGTTCCCTGAGAGACAGACAGAGGAGAGATGGTGTGGAGAGATGAGCAACGTCTGAAAAGAGCTGAGAGATGAGTTCAGATAGTGACACACTGCATGTAGCCATGCCTGACCGTAGCTTCAAAGAAGGCCACCTATAATAAAAAAAAAAAAGGTGGCCTTGTCCTTCCTTGAGCTTGATTGTCTCGGCACCTCACTCATTTTACAGAACAGCTGTCCGGTACATGTGGGCTTCACAGAAATATTTGGGTAAATGCATAAATTATTTAAAGAAGTGCTTTACTTTGAACACCTGCAAAAGTCTTACTTAGAAAATAAAAAATATACAAGTCTCAAAGGTAAGATGGTATATAGAGCGCAGAATCTGAGTTATATGTTGTTTTTTTCCACTTTAAAGATTTCAAAGTACTACTGGAAATGAATTTGAAGACAGAAAAGACGTGTAACTGAACTCTGATGGGTCGGCAAACAGCAGCTCCTCTAATTTAAATGAGGTAAACCTGCTGAGTGTAGGCTTTTCTGTTCAAATACTGCAAACTGGCTAGGTTGGATGGAGCTCAGTAATTCTTTAGTTAGGATGCCAATCAGGACCAAGTCCAACTGTGTGGCATGGGTTGGAGGAAGTGCTGTGTAAACTTTTCAGTGAAAACACGTTGATGTTAAAAAAAGAAATGTGATCATTTCAGGTGTATAAGTAATCATTAGACGGATCTGGAATGGAGGCAGTGCAGTAATGATATACACATTTATTCATACAGGATATTAAGTCTCTGTAGGAAGGCTTTTTAAAATTCCCCACACTCACCTCCGCTGGTATTGTCTGATCTGCTGCTTTTAGGAGCAGGTCTCTCACACTGTGTTCCTGCCCAATTGGCTGAACATCTGAAGGAGGTCAGAAGAGAGTTGAAACAAACTTCCATTAGAGTACTTCTTCACTAAAAGAGAATCGGCTGAGAAAACACCTTTACAACATGAACTACACCGAGATGTGACTGTGGCTTACATATACAACACATTATGATTCAGTCTTGCTATGAAGTGCTTTGATCCAACACAAACAACACACCGCCTGGAGAGAGAGCACTATGTAGATACATGTTGTGTCCATAAACAGTGTGTGAATTTACATGTTATATTCAGTGTAGAAAGGAAAGGAAAAAAAATCAAAGGATGAGAGCGGGACAACAAGTCGTCATCTCATTTGTGTTCCAATGGGATCCAATGGGCGTGATGTATGACCCTTTGTTAGAGGAGGTGATATCTAATTTCACCTGACTGACGCAGATGGGTCTGTAAAGCATGACTGCTCTGAAGGGTGCGACTGAATGATGACAGAATGAAATTACTCTAAATTACATGCACTCTAGGAATCAGAGCATCAGGCTATCAAAAATAAGAATGCAGCCCCATACATACTGGAAATGAATCACACCCTCGTAGAGCGAAATGTCACAGTGACATGAATTTTAATGGGAAATTGGGGGCAACGGCGAGTTTGATCTCCTTTGGGAAGCATAAACCATGAAAAGACTAATTCCTCAAAGGAATGAAGGATTTCTTTTAACCTCTGTCGAAGGCAATAAAGATTCACACCAATTTCTAATGAGATGTTTAGTGTAGTAAGTTTTATGCATACACCATCACTGGTCAAAAACAAACATAGTCAACTTGCCATCATGCACAGGTTGTGAATGCACAGACTTATGCCCACATCACAAAGACAGTGTTACGTTTTTGTTTTTCCCCCCGATTCCTGTGTGTTAGGTGACAACTGCATGAGATGAGTGGATGGGTGGCAGTGAGGGGCAGCAAAGGTACGGAGTCATGCAGCAACTGATAATGTAGTAAGTGCCAGGTTGACTAATACCTGCTAAAATATAATAAAAAACTGGTAATATGAAGCTCTAAGTGAGAAAAGTTAGTTTCATGTGGATAAAAACTCAAGATAACTAGATTAACTATGACTTGCTGGTACTGTTGCAGTTTCTAAATGTGGGTTTTTAAGTTAATCCTATAGTAAGAAGTAATTTTACTCAATGTAGCTAGCTAGATCGAGATTTTCACTTTTTCAAGATCAAACGCTGTTTGCAGGACACATTAGAGTCAGGTAACGTACTATATCCATTCGTGACTATGTAGCAATAACAACTGTAAAATGACAATGATAAAACAGAGCAAACTTAAGTAACTTAAATGTTCATACAAGTTACATAGAATCCTACAGGTAACGGATGTGGTTGCTCAGTTATTGTAATTTGTTAAAGTTATAAAGCTAACCTTACTTACAACTTACATTTAGCTTTATACATTTTCCATATGAGATATATGTCTATATCTATATCTATATCGATGTATATCTTTATCTATATCTATTTCTATATCTATGTGTGTGTGTGTATATATATATATATATATATATATATATGTCTATATATATATGTCTGGAAGGAAACAAACTATTTGTTAAACCTAATAGCTTGTTTCCTTCCAGACATATTTTCTTTTTCAGAAACAATTTTTAAACTTTACTAATCCACAATTTTCGCCAACATTTAATAACCGACCAAAGTTGAGTCATGTTTTCGTCCCTGTTCTTTCACTTTTACATTATTTTCCTTTTTTTTGTTGTTCCTCGGTCAGTTTTTTTCTTTAACTAGCTAACCTACTTTGCTTGGAAAAATGTTAATTTTAGTTTTTCTGTCAAATGTTTCAACTGATCTGAAATCATTTGAAATGAGATTTT
>JAPZDY010000005.1:17191883-17209524 GCA_029783645.1 Ctenochaetus hawaiiensis
ATGAAATGAAAAAAAAAAAAAAAATTGCGATTGTGCTGCACCTGCAGCTATGAATGGACTGGTCTCTGCGGGGGTTCTCAAAACTACAAATCTCATTCCAAAAAAAGTTGGGATGATGAGTAAAACGTACATGAAAACAAATGTAATCATTTTAAGGGTACAACAGGCTTCAGATGCTTTGACTGAGCTCCAGGATTTCTTTTTTTTAATCTCAGTGTGACTTTTAAAGTAAGTACAATGTTGCACTGTGCGACAAGCACCTTATAATAACGCCCTGTAGTTTCTTTTGTAGCTGAATGATTGATTGATTGATTTCAGGATAATTAGACACAGAAAATACAAAATTCAAAGAATAACAAACCACTATTTTTTTAAACACAGTCTGACAAACTGTTGTGCAGCTGTAAGTACTTTCTAGGGCTTGCAGCTGAAAATAGTCCCTGACACATGCACTCAATGTGAGAATTAAAAAAATGAAACTACATATTTGTAATCAGTATAAAAAAATACCACCCCCTCTTTTTTTAAAGGTACTGCTTGTACTCATATCTGCCTAAAGTAACTAACACCTAACAGTTTTTGGTAAGCTGAAGTGTAAATTATATTTCAATGGGGGTGCTAAACAAAAGCAGATAACACAAAATGTTTTGTGTGAGAGTGAGGGCACAGATCCATCTCTCCATCCATCGCTTTTAGACAAATATTCATAAGTGGGTCAAGATTTGCACCTATAATGAGAAGCAAAAGGTGTCCTTTTCCTCAGTTGCGTCCTGTAAGGCCATCCAGGGAATTCAAAAGAATTCCCAGGCCAGACATACTTTACATATAATTTCTCCAGTGTGTTCTGGGTCAGCCTGCGGTCTTCCTCCTTGTCAGACGCACTAGGATGTTGAACAAAGAGGCTTAAGGAAGCATCTTAATTAGATGCCAAAGCAACGTTAGTTGCTTAGAAATGTGGGAGGAGCGGTACCTCCTAAGGTAATTTTTTAATATTTTTAATTCTAAACAAGATTTTATGCAAGATTTTATATTAACTTACTTATTCCTATATATCACACTTGAGAGGAAAGACCAGCCCTTTACCAGCAGGGAACTCATAAACTCATAAATACTATCTCCCACTTGTGGATCAGAAACACCATAACCAGCAAAGCTCCTTAAGTGACTTCAACTCTGTAAATGTTTGGTGGCCCCCACAGGCCAAATGGCGTTTTTACAAGCAAAGTTTAAGTGGTGAATCCAGACACTGCAAACGAAACTTGCAAGCAACATCCACAGTTTCTTTGAGTAGCTTAATCAACACACTGGCTGGATAGAGAGCATCATAAGCATTCATTTGGAGTTTCTACACACATGGATGAATGAATACAAATCAAGCCAAATATTTACTCTTCCTCCTCCTTTGTTTTGGTCTTCACAACTCCTGAGAGAATATCAGGCTCTTTAGGCTCTGCCAAAATGCTCAACTATGTCAGAAAGCTAACTTTGTCTGAGTGCCAGTTGGTGCAGTGTACAGGGTGTTTACAGGACAGGTTCATCATCATTCTCTTGTTTGCTTGCTGCCTGCTGCAGCTGAAAGCCAGGTTGATGAGGTCTTTGAGAGTGAACTTCAACAGTAAAATAAAAACCATAATATGAGCTAAAAGATGCTGGAGTGCTCCATAGAGCTGAGGTGAACTTTAAAATGGGATGATAACTCTTTGTATAGTCTTCACTATGAACCACACATACACACAGCCTTTTGATCCACTGTTAATATAAAAGTATTGATTGTTGCAGCTTTAATGTCACAGAGCAAACAGAGCTGATTCTGTAGGTAGGAGTCAGAACACAGACTGAAATAAGTCAGTGTATAATAGAGTGTTAAGCTTAAGGCTCAGCTCAAAAGTTATCAAAACCATCAAATACAAATGGAGTTGCTGTTAAAATGCCTCTTTAAGTACAAATACAAACTACAGGCTTGTGCCACAGACACCGTTTTTGTGCAGTTTTAATGAGAGGAGTCACAAACACCAAAATAATTCCAAATAAGCTTTGTGCTGCTTCTAATCAACACTGTTGGAGTGAACAAGTGTGATGTATTGTCAGTAAAGTTGACACATTATTAGTAGGCGGAAATGTTGTAATTGGATGAACTCTTTATAGAAACTTTGCGCTCTCTAACTTAACTCACTCCCAGTTTTCTAATGGATGGGCAGGAGCATGATGGCTGGTTTAAGGGGGTGTTCAGAAAAGACAACAATTTTCACTGCCCAGGCGTGACTGCTTGCATAAAACAAAGTTGCCATGGATACAGGTCTCGCCATGTAGGTCACACTACACCACTTGGTAATTTCACACTCTACAACTCTGTGGCTGGATAATCTGGGTCTGAAATGTCCGAGAGACAATCATTCTGCCTCCAATCACTTCTCTGTCAGCTCAACGGCTGCTCGGCTCGTAAGCCCTCCAAACAGGTGGAGTCATACCAGCTCTGTGATTTCACTGGAAAAGCTTAAAACTCCCAGAGCAAAACAATGTTAATGTGGACAGGTAAACAACCTACAATGTTGTCTGTGTTACATGCTGTATGTTAACTACTGTTTATTGCTGAAGCACCATTGTGTCAGGGATTGAGTCGTCATGTTGTTGTTTGTCTCGTTCACTTCCTGTTTTATTTTGATAGTCTCGACTCCCCTTGTATTGTCTCTATGTTTACTTCCTCCCTTTGCCCTTTTCCCATGTTTAGTGATTAGCCTAATGTGTTTCACCTGTGTCTTGTTGTCTCCCTGCCCTCACGTGTATTTAAGCCACGCTTCCCTTCCCTCTGTTACCAGTTCGTCTTGTCTTCCTAGTGAGCCGCATTCCAGCAATTATTGTCTGATAGTTTCCTCGTGTATGACTATTGTTCCAAGTTTCCCGGTTTCTGAGTTTGTCTGAAGATTCTGTACTTTCGCCTTGAGCTGTTGTTTATCGTCTATCGAAGTTGGACTGAGACTGCCGATACTTGTGTGCAGCTGCTGCATTATTGTGTCCGCCTGCCTGTGAGTTCATGACACGTTGCAGATGTCAGTTCAACACAACGTGGTAAAAAGAAATATTTTATAAAAAAGCCATTGACCTTGACATGACAATGACTGTGTCTTTCTTGCTTTTTGTCACTTTGTAAAGGAATTAACCACACTTGTAAATCTTTGGATGTGAGCATGTTAAGAAGTTTAGCTTTTACTGGAGCTTTAAACATCTCACCTTCATGAAGATTTATAAGTGTCAGATTTAGTAAAATTGTGTAAAAACTTTTTGGTATGAGGCCTCGGGCCCTCTTTTTGAAGTAGTTCATCGGTTGCCTGACAAGTGGTTGATTTAAAAAATTGAAAGTGAAATTCATGTGTAGAGTTCCAAAACAAGGGTTTGAAGAGCATGTATGGCTAAAAAATGTTGCTTTTAGAGTTATGTTTTACTGATAGCACCTTGTAAATATTACATAAAAGTAGATCTGCCTCCTTTTTTTCA
The DNA here is from genome assembly GCA_029783645.1 of Ctenochaetus hawaiiensis. NCBI lineage: Eukaryota > Metazoa > Chordata > Actinopteri > Acanthuriformes > Acanthuridae > Ctenochaetus > Ctenochaetus hawaiiensis. The sequence continues at coordinate 17,195,376 of JAPZDY010000005.1, forward strand.
CCGAAGCCCAGATCTGGGCACATATTTAATTACACTACACACACTGACTGGATACATAATTTTACAGCACTCTGGAAGTGTGCAGCCTATTTATCAAAGCACACACTGCAGACAGAAAGCATATGCAGATCTCAGTTAATAAAAATGACTTGTGGTCACACTTTATGAATTATTTGGACAAGAGATCACATTTGTGTGCACCCTTATATCATTGGATGAGGAGGAAACCCTTTCACTTTTTTAGTGACTTCATGACAAACATTTTTAATTATTCAAGTAATTAGAGGCTTTCATTTTAAGCATTTGCAACACTGTATCATCCTTAGCCTGAATTACAGCTTGCATTGCTGTATCGTCATATATAACTTTAACAGTGGCTGAGGACCACCATGTTTAGGCTTACCATTGTGTGTTTGTGTGTGCTACAGTACAGTCTTAGTTTTGCTTTTTGATCGAGATATGTCATTAGTTTTGAGAATTGTAAAATTTCACTGTTTACTACCAAATGTCTGGTATCATGACATCTCTGACTCTTACAAAGCAAAAACAATAAACAAACAAAAAACAAGGAGGTTTTGAGATCTGAGATCTCAGGCAAGTGAGTGTGAAATTAGGATTCAATGTGAAACATACTCGTAATCCTAAAAATTAAGTTGTAAGAGAAATCAGCCACGTCATCAGACACACAACGGACACTTGGAGCGCATAGTGTTATATCAGTGCCCTGTTTCTCTGCACACACTGGGGTTAAAAGGAAAATATTCCATTGCCAAATTAAACAAGGAAAAGGAAATACACGCTTAAAAAAGTTGTCTATATTTTTCAAAGAACCATCCCTGTGCAGTCAGTCTCTGCTTTGGCCAATTATAAATTTGTGGATGGTTACACTCAAAGTAAATACTCTGAACACCAAAAGTTCTATTACAGTGTAGGTAAACGAGTCAAAGGGATAAAAAAAGAGAGGAATTTCTTGACACCTTGTATTTTTAGAAATAAAACTGGAAATTTTACAGCCTCTCATTGACAGTGAGGTTGCTTACAGTCTTTTTCAACTCACTAAAGAAGGACCTGAGGAAACCAGCAGGACAGCAACTACATACGCTTCCTTTGGTCAGTCACTAAGACTGATATTAAATATCAACCAAAACAAATGCCAGGCATGAATGAAACAAAAGGCATCTTGTCCCCAGCAGCATAACAAATACCACAACATTTTCATTTTCCTCTCAGCTGTCCACCATGAATAAGAATACAATTCATCATCCAGGGTTGCATGTTGGACGTTGCTGGTGAATGAAGAAGAAATAAGACTGATTGTCTCCAATAGAAGCCCTGCTCACACTAATAGAAGCCCTGCCTCCTCTTATACAGTCCAGACACTTTGATCCCACAGCACATTACGTGAGGTTTTTATCTTAATAGCCAGACTTTAATTTATTAAATTCACAGTGGTTTTCAAGCTTCTTTCATGTCACATGGAGCTGTTTTAAAAAGCTAAAAAGAATCAGAAAAAATAAAGAAAAATAAAGAATATCAAATAAAACATTGATTTAATTTGGGGAAAAAAAAACAGTTTACGTCCTGCTGGGTGGACATTTATTTCCAAAAGGCGAAGAAAGATAAACTGATTTAATCCTCTGCTTTAAAAAAAGTGAAGGTAGAGAGTGAAGGATTTGAAGGAATAAACATATAATCAAAACAATCACAAATCAAGAGCCTGCAGTTTTATCTCTCCAACTGTTCTGTGTAACTGCTGTGTCTCACTCAAACTAAAACATACTGCTGAGTTTCTATTTTATTCACTGGATTTACTGGAATTCTTGTTCCAAGAAATGGACACGTTGTGAATAATTGCCATAATGGGCAGATGATGTACAGGCTCAGCAATTAGCAATAGCATTTCTTAAAGGGCTGTATATCTTAATTCCACTTCACCACTGACATCTCACTTCATGACAAATTCACATGTAGTCACCAAATTGAAGGGCATAAATGCTGAAAGCAGAAAGAAGAATTTTGATATTTGTTAGTTCAACAGAAGCATAAATGTCGAAAAGCTGCTTCACCTGCAGATGAAACATGAAAAAAATTGGAGCTAAAGTGAGAAAAAGTCTTGGAAGTTTAATGGAAGACAAATGGGTTTGACTGTCATCATGCATGGGGTCAGGAGGACCTGCAGGAGGAAACGGGCAGTCATCTTCAAATTGAAAATGTCTGTTTGTGACACTTTTCTCAGCAAGTTCCATTTCAACACACAAACACTTCGGATGCTTACATCTAAGCAGACTTACCAAGTGGTGAGCCCATGCAGGTGCCTCCATTGAGGCAGTAGTCTGTGCAGTGGTTGACCTCACAGCGCTCTCCTGAAAAGTCAGGCCAGCAGTAGCATCTCCAGTCTCCTTTCTCATTGGCTAAGCAGCGGCCTCCGTTCTCACAGGGCGGACGGCACAAGTCACCTTCACAACATCAAAGCCTTTATCTTTTACTGTGCTGCATCACTTTACATCAAACAGTCAGACAACAACAACGGTGCATGATGAACGATAGATGAACCTGAATTTCAATTTTCATTAGCATGAACAAAATATGAAGCTGGCAGTTTTGTTAAACCTCAGCACACAGTTCAAAATGCAGAATGTCTTGATTCTGACAATGAACAGTTATAAATACATGCTTAAAAGTTGTTTTGGTCCTATATTCTAGCATGTTTCTCATGAGTTTTCTGTTTATATTGGAATTTCAAACAGAGAGCTTTAAGATGCAAAAGATACCTACCTGAGATGATGGTATCACTACAGGTGCCATTGACCAGTACCTTCCCCTCCGGACAGGTACATCTGGCTCCCGTCGGGTTTAGAAGACACATGAAATCACAAGACATTCTCAGGCAGGGATTTGAAGCTGTGAAGAAAGGGAAGAAAAAGAGCCAAGAGGATAATCTGTTGGTCTTGGCCTGAGATGCAAAACACCCATTTGTTTGTGAAAAGTGTTTTTTTTTTCTTTCTCAAAGGAAAGTTATTTATTTCAAGTGCTTTAATTGTTATTTCCTTGAAGCCCGTGGAGGCACAAGGCTGGAGCATATGAATGCCATCACATCATTCAGAGCGAACAATCAGTGATTGTAGAACCTGCTAAGAATTCCCTGTTGTCTAATTGATTGGCTGCACTTTGAAGTGCTCTTGTGGCTGCCACCTACAATGGATAAACATGATGTGAGCATCTCACAAAGACATACACTGAATTAATCAAAATTACGAACACTTGCACAAAAGCGGGCTATATTAGGTTTGATACTGATAAGCAGCATGTTTGAAGAGGTCTTGCAATCACTGCTTTGAAATTAATGTTTGATTTTAAAGCAAAACACAACACGTTTCACACTGCTCTAGAGTCAAAATCAACTGTGACAAAATTGGAGGAGCATTAGGCAGAAAAATGCAAATTCTTCAAAAACCCACTGCACTGATAAAATTGATCTAAATTTAGTATTTGCAAATGCAATTTAGATTCAGAGGTTAGGTTATTTATCAATGAAATTACACAATCAAATTTACCCAATTCATATCTCTTTAATGTGACAACATTGGTACATTCAGTTCACACTAAAAATAACAGTGCTAAGATTAACAAAACACACCACAGAAGGATAAAAGCACAGAACAAATCTAAATGGTTGTTAGGGTTTTGCTGAAGATATCAGGGCTTCATGTCAAAGCTTTTTGCAGGCTGTGCACATCTTCTGCCCACAGACTGCACACTACACGGTGGGCCTAATGAGTCTCTGGGGAACCGAACAGCTGCCCTTTAAGTGAAAAACTGACCAAGACTGAGCCGTCTGATGCGCTATAACCATTAACTTCCGAGATGTAACAAACAACTGAAGGTAGTTTACTATGTGAGGTAAAGGGGAGGAAGAATAAAGATGTATTGACTGACTGTGTTATTACCTAACTTGTTCCTACTCATATTATGTCACACCTGAAACCCTCAAAACCACTAACTAAGCTTACAAAAGCAAGACTCCAAAGACACATTTTAAGGGTTCAGTGTTACATTTTAAATTTTCAACAGAAAAAAATATACCTTTGATTCCTTTTGCACAAGTGTGGCTCATTAATTATTCTTAATCTGCGTCGTATACACTGTATCTAACTTACAAACACTGAATGCTTTACAAAACATATCTTATGTCCATGCTATCCACATCTGCAACTGGTCATGATCGTCTTTCCTTAAGCTGATACTCTCCAGGTTTTACACGACTGTAAGCTATATAACTTTTTTTTTTTCTTACTGGACTATTGCTGTATTGAGTGCATCATATGTAGCTGGTCTTTACAGTAAGTCTGTGTGGTTAGTTGTCAGGGTTAAGTATTACATGTAAGCCTTTTATGCATGCAGGTTTGCTTGTTTCCTGATAAATACTGTGTGCTAGTCTTAAAGTGTGTAAATAAACAACTGAACTAACTGAACTGAAAAAAAAAACAAAAACAAAAAATGTGACAAAGGGCCGCCGTTTAGCTTGCTCGGTAGTGCGTGCGGCCCATGTACAGAAGGCTCAGTCCTCCACACAGCGGTCGCGAATTTGATTCTGGTTCCGACCATTTGCTGCCTGTCACTACCCGCTCTCTTTCCCTGTTTCCTGTCCAATCTCGCAGCTGTCCTATCAATAAAGGCGTAAAAAGCCCCCAAAAATATCCAAAAAAAAAGTGACAAAAAAAACTATTTGCAAGAACATAAAAGCCATTTCAATCATAAATACACTTTAAAAATGAAAAAAATATAATTACACTGAAATATAGAAAACAAGTTAAAATAATGAAAAGAAAAAAACTTTAACTGTAATCCTGTTCAGTTTACAATTAACACACCAATCCCTAAAAAGAAATGGCACACATATATCATACATAACTATTACTTTACACTTCAAAAAGAGACTGATTTTCATGTCAACTTACCATCTTGTTGTTTGTAACGGTGGGAGATCAAAACATTAGTGGGCTTCTCTATCCCCAGATTGAGAAATTCCACTGCACTTTTGCCGTACTTGTGGATTTTGAAGACCTCATGTTTCAGTCCAGTTCCATAGATGTAGTCTTCAAATATATCAATTCTGTATGGCTGGGAAATTCCTGTAAATCCAGCCGAGAAAAAATAAACCGACAACATCAAGTAACCCTGTTGGTAGTGTGTAAGCCTTGAGATCATGAAAGCTCACATCATGTGGTGGATAGAAGCGAGCGCATACAGCATGGGCAGATTGATCTTAGCACACATTGTTTGATAGATTACCCTTCTGAGACAAACAAACACTGTCATTGTTGCAAATTTGATAAAGACTTGAGAAAACCAAAGCAGCAGGAATATGTGTACTTAAAAGAAGTGGTGCTTTGTTTTCCAGCTGGTTTTACCGTGTCTTTCACTGATTGTCACCAGAGGGTCCGAGCCATCCAATCTCATGCTTCCTATATGCGAGAGCTCAGGATCTGCCCAGTATAATCGTTGGTTAAAATAATCAATTGCCAGTCCTAAGGGAGGATGAAAGAAAGCGATTTATTTACCTGACAAATTACACAGAAATCATCATGGAGCCCCTTAGTGTGGGAGACCTTAAGGTCAGAATAGTGATCAAATGTAGCAGATCAACAGGATGTGGAGACAGACTTTCTTTTGTTTCTGTCTCCCTCTTGCTATCATTTTGTTTCTGTCAAAATAAGGCAGTAAATCTGTTGTGATCCATCTTGTTGTGCACTAGGACTCAAATGGCAGAGTGTAGACAAGCTTACATTCATATTTGAAACCAGTGACTCACTTTTACTTTTTTCCCTAAAGTCTGACTGGATAATTGAGCACCTGGCTGAGCCATTTAAATAGGTCTGTGTTTTTCAGCAGATGATGAATTTGTCTTTCTGCAACCATGACACAGCGTGGGTCCTTTGAATTAAAGGAGGCCAAAGCAGCACTTCAAAAGTAGATCAGCACTAAGTGCCTCCCTACAGACAAACCAACAAATTCAGAGGTTCTGCAATATTGTATTTATTCATATATTGACTTTGCACTGTCCTCTGAATCGTTTTCAATCATATAAAAACCTCGTAATGCTAAGCTTTGTACCAAAGCAGGGTGCTGCTGTACTATAATATACAATGTACATGTAATTTGTATGCAGAAAATTATACAAAAGGATGAAGGTCTTAACCTAAGTATACTTATACAGTCACATAGCAGATTACATTTTCTTTCGCCGTCAGTTCAGCTTTAATTAAAAGGACGAAGTAATTGAAGTTACTCAAGTGGATGCAGCATTAAGTTAAGAATATTATTAATTAATTCAATATCTTACAGTGGTCTTTACATTTAGTGGCCGATCATGACCTACAGAGATTTTCATGCAGTCCTTCCTTTAACTAGTAATATTTCTTCTATGTCATATCTATGCTTTGGGCAGGTAGTACTTAAGAATAGGACCAACAGATAAATAATTTATATGTATATTCATGGTGGCAAAGAAGCTGGTGAAATGTTTTTCAAACACAGTTAATAAGGTTTAACTTGAAGAATAGAGTTTTGATTAAACTTATGAAGGTTGTGTATAAATGCAAATTATTATTATGGTGGTTTTTTGCAGTTACAAAGTATGAAATCAGGACAAGTGATCAAACATACATTAGCATACATGGGACTGAAACTACTGCCAGAAGAGATCAGCAGCAGATGCTGACAACCAGTGGCACTTGTTTTGTTAGCTTATCCCCCTTTTTTTTCAAAACCACATAGGAGGACCTTAATGCAGCCTGTAATGATGCAAAAAATGATTCCTGACAGGTTGAAAGAAACAAACCTGTAGGTCTCCTGAGATTTTTCTCCAAAAGCACTCTGCGTAAGGAGCCATCCATAGCTGACTCCTCTATATGAGAGTGATCCCCTATTACACTCCAGTACATCATCCTGCATCAGACAGAGATAAATACATTACCTCAAGTCACCAACTGCTTTTAAAATGTAGAAAATGTAGATACAAATAAACCTTTGCTCCTGTGTAGTTAAATAAACACATGCATATAGCCTAAAATATCCAATTACTGATCGCAACTCATCTCTGTACACACTCTAAATAGTTCTGTCCTTGATAATAGTGTAATTTTTAAAGGACACAATGCCAAAACTAATGTACTCTGCGGACAATTAATGTTTTTTACATCTTTACTTGCCCACTAATGACGCATTAGATGGCAATATGGCCGATGAGAACATTTGGAAAGTATCCAGATTGATCGTGCAAGTGATGTATCACGACCACATGTGGGCGTGTTGTCTTTGTTCTTCTTGTAGGGCACCTTTACGAAGCTTCTCAGACAAATGTAATGGGAGGTAGTAGGCAATGTACGCAACTCATTAAGCTACTTCAACTGCCACTAAGTAATCAACAAAGAGCTTATATTTTTTAATGGTCATAAAGCAGTGGGTGATTCTTTGCCTTTTCCAAGCAACGTGTCTTTCCATTAGTACAGAAAATTAATCCACCGACAAAAAAAATGGTGGGAAAAAACACTCACATCTTAATGTCTTTGACAATCTTTGATTTAGCATCACACAGCTGTTTTATGGAAAAAGGGGCACTTTGTTTCCAGTGCTTAGCAAGTGAAGGACTCTCAGTAAGCAGCAACAGCAAAGCATGTTTGAAAATAAGCAGTGGAGCTGAGGATCAATGCATGGCAATATCAAAGTCATGACCCACCGTACGCTGCCTCTGATTAGCTAGTACTTGCTGCCTTTGATGGTTAAAGGTTGGTTTTGTTTGGTCGGGATGACAGGGTAAGACAGCGACTATCAGCATCTTTACTTTGCCATGACAGGCATAAAATACTGCAAGAGGGGGCAACAGGTTCAAAACATTACATTAAATGTGTTCTGTCCTGGTGTTCGAGCTATGGATGAGATGTAGAGACCACCTCCCCAATTTATTTCAACCTAGATCTACCCAGTTTATGTGGGCGGCCTATTGTGAAGTAAAAGCCAGTTTTCCCCTCAGCAGGCTTGTTGCTTAGTTGTTGACAGGAGTTGGTGGCTGAGTCATTGAGGATTGTTAGGGCACCGGCGAAAAAAAACTGTATATGCAATCAGAATATTTCTAATAATCTGTGTGCATGGTGTGTGTCTTGAGAGATTTTAGTGGGAAACAGCTGGTATGTGCTCAACTCACCCTCTGGCTGGGTTGACAGCGATGGCGTACGGCTCTCCTGCTATATCTGTAATCAAGCGGGTGCAATTTGGTCCCTTCAGTTGCCCCACGTTTATGGAATATCGTAATTTAGTCCAATGGGCTGTGTAATAGCTGAACCAGTGCATCCGAGAGTGATCAGTCCAATAAATGTTGCCTGTGATCCAGTCAGCAGAAATGTCTCTGGGTCGACGGAAGTCTGAACACTGCAACCAATAACAAGCACAAAGTCAGGTGCTCTATTTAACTCTGGAGCAGACATTGAACTGAAGCGTTTCTCATAGGAGACATTGAAGGAGACATTTAGCAGAGGGCAGTTTACTGCATCAAACCTTAACATGCAGGTTAATTATGAATATTGTGCTAAAAGAACACAACATAATAGTGAGTTTTTGGGAGGATTTGACATTTTAACAAAAATTTTTTGTAAGCCAATACAAAACAACAAAAGTTGAGGTTTTGGATTTGATATACTTACAATGTTTCTGATGTTTGTTTTGGTTTGACTTCTTTCTAGAGTGTCTTTGTAAAAAATTCCACCGGGGTTAAACTGCGTAGCCCAGATAAACTTTTGGTGGTGAAACAGAGCATCCATCCCGATAATGCGAGCATTGTCCTCAATGTGAGTAAGAAGTTTGTGACCAAGACTCTGGTTGAATGGATTCACAAAGCTTCGGATTTCAGTATCATTAGCTATGTAGAGCACTCGATCTTCTGGTCCTGCCCAGTGAGTTAATATTATGCAAAAAGAGAGTATTTAAGAAAATTGGCAATTCCATTTATGACAACAGTGAAACCCATTATATTCAAATGAGATCATATCACTCAATTACAGGGATACAAACAGAGTGCACCAAAAGAATGTTAGATGTTAAAGTTTAAGTTCATACCTTTTGCCACGCAGTTGCCATTGATCTCCTTGTAATTTCGGTCACATGTGCACTTGAAAGATCCTTTAGTGTTTGTGCAGTAATGAGGACATGCATCAAACTGCAGACATTCATTTATCTCTACAAAAAAAAAAAAAGACAGGTATACTGAAAAACATGTTGTTTAAGAAAAGTTAGAAAAATTATTTACATTTTTACATCTTTGATCAAACCACTTCATATGCGTTCAGAGGCGATGAGTCATAAATGACAAATACATTCCAGCACAGAACAGTCAGGTCAAGGCCAAAGCCCAAAGTTGTTATTGTCAGGACATGATATTCATGAGCAATAGGCATAAGTATGATCCTTATTTCAGTGTTCTCCATGATAAGTGGTGCCCTGGAGGGACACGTGAAAGGAAAATTATATGCATGCAGTAAAGTACTCTTTCTCCTGCAAAAAGCTGTAACCACCAGAAAACTGAATTAACTGTGAACCAAGAATAAGATTGAAGGGTTGACTAAATAAACCCAAGATGTAATTTCCTCACACAAGAATCTAGAATAATCTGAATTTACAGTATAAATATAGTGAAAATGAAAGAGAGGAGGTGAGTGGGAGAATGAATCTGAACTGAAATCATTTGAAAGCAAATTTCTGTTTTGTTTTAACAGCTTTCCAAAAGCATCTCACGGTATTTCTCAGTTATCAGTACTCTATTTCATGACTCTGCCTAAAGTTACCTTTACCAACAACACAACCATTTTTAACAAAAGCTCATTTTTTTTTTGCTAACAGCATTAATAACATGATACTGTCAGCCTGTGTGTTCTGTCAAATGGTTCTCCACGTAATGAGGAAGGCTGCCAGTGTGAAACTAAACCGGTCTTGACACTAGAGGCCTTAGTTTGACATGTTTTGACATTATTTGATACAACTGAAGGAGCCACATTATTTATATCAATTAAAAAAATGTTTTTACTATTGACATGAACTAGCTTGTCTGATCTCAGCAGACGGATATAATATTTCAACAAAACCTTGAGAAATTCTAATGACTTCAAGAAATATCTTTTAACATGTGACACCTGTAAATATTTACATCAAAAACTTTATTCAGAATTGATTAAAACCATATCGTAATTTGGCTAATCTAATCTAAAGCTATTCCATGGCTTTCCCAATCTTTTGTTGTCCTGGTCCCAAATTGTATGAAATGTGTTGCTGGCATCAAATTACAAAAAAAAAGTGTTTGTACTGTTCTTAGTTTCTTTTATGTCAAAAAGGATAAGCAAGTCATCTCATTGTTTCACATTTATGTTTTACGCAGAGTCCCATTTATTTGAAAGTGGGACTGTACAGCAGGAAGAAAGAATTACACACATCATACATTACCTTCACATTGGCCTGTGATCTGGTTCCTCTTAAAGCCAGCTTTGCACTGGCATATAGCATTAATGTTTGTCTGGTTGCAAATCGCATCCTCTCCGCATGGATTTGTTTTCTTTCCGCATACATCTCCGCTGGAAACTACAAATACAGACAGGACTTTGATAAGACTTCGGTCCTCTACATCTCAGACACCTGCTGTGCTTTTCTTTTGATGTGTAAATGCCAAGAGGGCATCATTGTCTTTCATATAATACACAACTAAACTCAAACATGGGTATACATATATTATCATAAATAACAAAACATTGCATTTAGAATGAGCAGATTGCTGAGCTTTTCGATAACATCTCTGTGACATTTACAACTTTTTATCTCTTCCGATGGATCTTTGATCTGTTTGCTCAAGTTAACTGTTTCTGTACATACTTGTCTTGCAGTCTTGTTCGTCTGAGCCGCCGTCGCCGCAGTCATTGAACAGGTCGCACTGCAGCTGGATGGAGATGCAGCGTTGGTTGCTGCAGGTGAATTCTGTCTTCCCACAAGGCCGAGGTCTTCCAGCCACCACCTCTGCTTTGGTGCACACAGTGTCAGTTTAAAAGCTGGTACTCATGCAGGACCAGATATTTAAGTGCAAATATTCTACTGTCATATTGAAAAATCTGAAATGTTCTCTAATAGCAAAAGAGGCTATTGACAATTATTTTAATTAATTAGTTAATTAATCATTACCTTGGTTTATTCTGCAGATAATTTTGCAAACTACACCTTTTCTTTTGTATCAATAATTTAAAAAACTGTCATTCAATTTGTGGTGTTTTTTAAATAAAGGATGTAGGTTTTTACTGCAAACATAAAAAAAAACAGCAACATAAAAAAATATGTAGAAAGTAAAAGAGTCCTTCCACTTTAAGCAGAACAGGAAAAACGAAGGAAAAGATCAACACTAAGTGAGAAAAAAGTGGATGGAAAGGATGGAGGCAAAGATGGCATTAAGGTGAAATTTAAGGGATGGATGGAGTGAAGAAGCATACAATGGTAAGAGGTAATGGAGTGGGGTAAGAGATGGATGGGTGAATCAATGGATTCAGAGAGGAAGATGAATGTAGGAAGGACTGAAAGAGTGAAAGATGAAAAGATTGTCCCTTCCTTTTCTGTCTGCTCTGTGTGGCCTGGCAGCGGTTACGTTTTTGATCATGCCAGTGAAAATAAAATGCAGTTTTAACACAAAGAGATATCTAAAAAACCCAAAAGAATGTGAAATTTATCAAAAGTTTTACAATGCAGAAGCATGTGACACATTTATCTGTTTGCCAGGTATGTCACCCACTGCTCTCTATTTGTAACAAATGCATGCTGATTTGCAGCTCAATTAACTGTTGTTATTTACTACTGCACTAGCATGAAAGAAATAATAAATATTAAAAATAAATGCAAAATATGTTTTTGGTAATTGTCAAACAGTAGGCCTGCTTAATTACAAGACTGCATGACATACAGTACAGTGAACACTGAGCCAAAGTCAGTTCAAGGTCGAAAAACATATTTTTTTGTAGGATAATCTGACACACTGAGCTCCAACCTGCAGCTCAGGACTCTGAGAGGCTCCTGAGATGTGAGTGATCAAGAAATCATGAACGAGTCAGAAAAGAATAAAAAAACAAAAAAAGGAAAACATTGTCTGTATTTGCATCTGGGTGAGAAGGGCTACATGGCAGCTATTCAGCTTTTTTGCAAGTATCAAGATCAGTTCCACAAAGGCAGGCAGAGAATATCTGCACATCTTGTGGGTCAAGGACAAGTGACTGAGGGGAACACGGTTATCAAAGGATAAAAGTAGATCTCTGCATTTTATTGAACTGACTGAAAATCATTTTGATTCTAGTTTCAAATAAAAACTTGTTCAGTGTAGATTTTAATATGAGATATGTATGATGCGATCTGTTCTCACCGCACTCTTCTTCATCCGAATTGTCACCACAATCATCCACTTTGTTGCACACTTGGTCTGTGCGCAAACACACGTGATCATTTCTGCACCGGAATGGCCTTGTAGGAGGGCAGGGAAGTTTGGCTGGAGATAAAAAGACAAGAAAAGGGTGATTGATATGTCTTTTAAAATAACAAACAAAGAAAATCCCACTTACTCAAAATATTACATGAAATGACAATGAAATATTCCCTGCTGGAAAATAGAAAAGCATTGACTTATAAAATATGCATCAATTGTCTTCAAAGGAAAGTCTTGTGAGTGACAATTTCAACCCACCACACATGTCTGTGTCTTCGTCAGAGTTATCTCCACAATCATCCTTGCCGTCGCAAACCCACGCGTGGAGTTTGCATAACGTGTTGTTGCAAATGAATTCATCAGCTCGGCAGAAGAAAGCACCTGCAATTACACAGATAAGTTCTCAAGACTTATGATTTCCCCTCTGAATTAGACATAAAAGGTTTCAGGGTTTAGAAGATATGACTCAAAAACTGTCTATGACAAAATTATAGTGACAGATCATTTTACATAATGATCCAGACAGCCCTGAATCATTTTTCCCTCTCAAAAGCAAATTTGAATCTATTTCTGTCTTTCATCTCATCTCAAATTCCTCATTCTTATTGTATTTAAAATTCCTTCCTCTGCTTCTTGTGCTCTAAAATTACCTGTCACACATTATTCTGTTGGTTTGTCTCTTTTATGTAAAATGCTCAGAAGATGTTTGCATGACTCATCTGTTCAGTGATACAGTCAGCAGTGTGAGAATTTGATCTGGTGTAAAAGAATCTTTTTTTTTGCATTTTAGCGATCATAAATCCACGAGTAATGAGTAATTAAAATCACACCGTTACGCATGTGAGATCACACTCATGCATACCCTGGCTGCAGTTTTCCTCGTCACTGTGGTCCATGCAGTCCAACACGTCATCGCAGCGCCATCGCCGAGGGATACAGTGAGCACGGTTCAGACAAAGAAACTCATCCTCCCTGCACTCCTTCACACAGCCAATCTGTCAGCAAAGCATTTAGGAAAATCATCAAAATCTTGCAGTTTAGTGATTTTGTCAGCTGCAGTGGGAGGATGCCAAAATACTGAAAGATTCATGTTTTAACCTTGGCTTAGCTATGATCGGATAAGCGGCTTCTCACCATTGAACTCCTGTTCACTGTCAAGCTGCACGACTTAAAAGAAAAGTGATTTTTTTTTTTTGGTTGGCTTTTTTTTTTTTTTTTTTTTGACTCATGCTGCACTGACCTCATCTGAGCCATCCAGACAGTTGTCATGTCCATCACACCGCAGGCTGGCTGACACACACCCTCCGCTGGCACACACATACTCGTTGACGGAACATGAAGGGACTACTGGAGAAGGGCAAAGTATGTCAGTCAACAACCTGCCTTTTTTCTCGACTAGAAAGCACTCAGGTGAGAGCTTCTCTGCTTCTTGTCCTATAAACAAGTGGAAACAACTCCAGGAAATGCCGCCTGAAAATGCAGCTCTTGGAGAGGAATTATTGGAACTTGTCACTCCTAAGCACAGTATGATGTTGTCCTGTGGGTCAAAGCATTTATCGTGCACACTGCTGCAAAGTGCTGCACAGTACTTGGCCTGGAATGAACAGTTGAACTCCACAGAGAGAAGATCGAGCCATTTTTACCCCTTAAAAACAT
>JAPZDY010000005.1:17209624-17221693 GCA_029783645.1 Ctenochaetus hawaiiensis
TCATTTCAATAGTCTGTTTCTTCATACTGTAAATAATGCACATTTTTTAAACTTCTAATTTTCTTAAACCAATTCCGACTGAGTTTACATGCCACAACTACTTTAAAGGACTTAATGGATTTATGCCCATGCAATATATGCTACTTACTTTTAAAAACTAATTGTAACCTTGATAAGAAGTTGCTTGGGGTGACCTTGCAATGACTTTGCACATGGCAGCACTGAGCTCCGACTGAATCTCATTCAGTCCTTCTCTCATCTATCTGAATTGCCAAGAAAACCTTTTTTTTCAGCAGAATAATAAAACATACTAAATTATATGAACTCAGCTCTTTAGAAACAGAAAAAAAGACTGAAGGTCTGGAAAAAGGGAATCTTGTGTGCACCACTTGGTGCTTAGAATAATTCACTAGTGCTTTCTACATTTTTTTTTCTTACAAACAAGTGAACACTTGTTTTGCACCTGTTCCCTGGCAGTTTCTCTCATCCTCCCCCATCTTGCAATCTTCTTGGCCATCGCAGAGCCACTTCAGTGAGATGCAGAGGTTGTTGTGACACCGAAACTGGTCATCTGCACAGCGTTCCTCGCAGCCTTTCTGTACAGGAACACAAGCGAAAATATAGCATACATATATGGCAGACAACCACTGACAATCTCCAATTATAGCCAATAAGAAAAACTATATTTAATAACAACTATGTATTACAATGCTGATTGGAAGACGACTTTTTCCTGCACTACCCTACAAAACTGGCATGTGGGAGACACAAAATAGAGTTACAAAGGTTAATTAGGGCTGTGCTGCTTTGCATTTAAAGGGATTATATACAAAAATTGCTGTGCAAAACAGAGCAATCAATTAACAAGAATAAGAAATGGTTATCACAAGCCTTTGTCCTTGAATTATGCATTGCACTGCATCATTACTTCTAATGGTGCAGTAGCAAGATTAACAATCGGGGTAATTTCTTCAAAAATTGCAAGGGTGTAAAATTACAGTCACAATTTGAAGCTGTACAAATTAACATGTGCAATTCTATTTATTAAGAACACAAGCAGTCTTTGTTTTGTGATATTTTCTATCCAGCATTGTTTTTGAAAGTGGCGACCATGACGAGGAGGTTTGAATCAATACAATGGATTATGCCTCGAATGGGATTATTTTCTTTGAAAAAGCCAATATAACAATTCAATTTTAGTGCCTCTTCACAATTGAGATATTTAACGTGTGTTTGAGCTTGCAGCTCAACATCAAATTTCAATAAAAGTAGTTTGTAATTTGCAAGTATTAAGCACATCTGTCACTTGTACTGTCATCAAAAAAAACCACATTTCAATATTATATTTTTGTGTTAACTGAACTGTAATTTGTGCAGACCTCTCAATATAACACAATCTATTGACAATCATATGACTTTTTAAAAGGAGGGCTGAGCATTAATTCTATTCACAGAGACCAAAGATAATATAACAAGAAAGGCAAAATGTTTGCTGTTTTGGTTTTTGCTTTAAAAGCATCCTTCTCAAAGTATTTTGAAGTATGCTGTATTTTATTCTCCATATACTGTCGTGCTAAAATCTGTGTCTCATTAGCAGCACTCATGTGGGTTTAAGTTCTCCTTTGATTTATATCAACGTGCTACACAATTTGTCAAACACTGACCTCATCTGAATTATCCAGGCAGTCGTAGTCTCCATCACAGCGGAAGCGGGACGAGATGCAGTCTCCATTAGCACATGCAAAGTCCTTGTGGTTACAGGTGACTGGCTCTAAGTTTAGGAAACCAAAAGAGATACAAAATCATCCCAAAGTGAATCTTTCCCCAACTTAATAAAGAAATAACATTCATCCCTTGATACATCAATTGGCCAGATATTCTCTATAAACTCATGCTAATGCTCTGGCAAAACCATCAATTCAGCTAATTAAGAATCATTTTGTATTAGAAGTGTGGAAACTGGCAAAGCTGATCAAGATGTAAATGCATTCATTGCTGCTCTCACAAAGAAGGGCGATGTACTCTCTGAAGCCAGAAATCTTGTATCTGCCATTTAGTGCATGTCTATCCCGGAGGACAACATTAGGGCGCAGCTAAACAGCTGCATCAGATCCTCATCTGGGCCCTCCCCTTGTTATCACGGACTTCTAGCTAACGCAGGGTGTGTGTTTGTGTGTGCGTGTGTGTGTGTGTGTGTGTGTGTGTGTTATGAGTTGTGCTGCAACAGAGACTCCCGGCAGGCATTGCAGCTAAATCAGATTTGCAGCCTCTACGCTGTCTGCTTGTTCACCTGCTTAATTCTTCTGCTATACAACACTTGAATGGCTTTTATTTGCATTTTAAGTGACATTAATAGGTATGGGGAATAAGCGTCTAATAAATCACGTAAATGATGCATGCACAGCAAAAGAAAAAAAAAACACAGAAAGCATGCACATGTAATACTTAAATGATGTACAGGCGAATAATTCCACTTACACAAACACACTCAGACCTGAATTCACAGAAGATATGAAATCTAATGAGTTGGGTTTCCAGAGTCATTTCATGAGCAAATAACAGTTTTCTTCTAACGGTAGTGATGATGAATATCTAATGAAAAGAGAACATGAGCTCAGAAAAAGACAGAGTTCAGGAGTCTCTGAGAAGCAGCACAGATAATAAGGGCATGCTTTAAAAAGAGAGTTGAGCCTGGCTGACTAGATAGCGGGAAACATTACCCAGGGTATACTGATACAACAGCGAGTGTGTGTGTGTCTGTGTGTGTATCTGTGTGTGAGTGAGGAAGGTAATAGAGGGGTTGTGGTAGTGGGAGGGGCACCCAGGTGTCCAATTCTTCACCACCTAACTGTGCTCAGAACGTCAACAGTGTACACAAACGAACAAACTGAGCTGACGCAGAGTGGAGGAGTCAGATACTCACTGCAGTTCTCCTCGTCTGAGTTGTCTCCACAGTCGTTCTGGCTGTCACACCTCCAGTGGTCTGGGATGCAGTTGTTATTCTCACAGTGGAATTCATGAGGTCCGCAGGTCTTTTCATCTTTTTCATCAGGAGCAAACAAACACGAAGATGAAAATGGCTTCAAAGAGCATGAATATTAATAGCGTGCTAGCTATCATATTTTTCTACGTGTAATCACAGTTTCCTCGGGGTTTCCCTGAGCAACTCTGACACTGAGTTCAAAACACAGTGTGCACTCCAGAGGCTAACACACCGTAAGATGAAATACCTGACTGCGCTACCAATCATCCTCAACAGAATTTGTGACAGAAAGTTGGCGAGATTGAACTTTCTTGAAGGAAACATCCAAGAGAATTTCAGAACACAACAAATGCTGAAGAATTAGATTTTGGCTTCGTTATCCACAAAATCCAAACTGTGTTTCTCTGTCCTGACAGTGATATATTGATATTTTAAATGCCATCTCTTTCAGACTATGACAGCAGCTTACTTTCTGGCTTTCCTGATATCAATATTATTTATTTGTTTAAATTAAGTAATATTTATAATGCCAAAAGTCAAACTTGACATTCAGTAACAGATGTCTCTTTGTTCTGCAAGGAAACATCATTTTATAACAAAGAGCCATCTGTTACTCAGCTTCAGTTCTGGCATTTTATAAAGAGAGATTTTCTTAATAAAAAAAAAAGGTTTTTCTTTAATATTATGGTTTATTTTATTATGTGCACATAATTTTCAATATCTCTCCTGCAGCAAGAGAGCACTGACCTCCACAGTTTAAGGTAAATTATGTCTTTTTCCAACGAGAGCAGCTCAGATAAGTTTTTCATTGAATTATGAAGAATAGATTGAAAATTTTCCAGGTATATATTTTTAAATATAGAAAAACATAAGCAAAAGGTAAATACGGTTACAAGACTGTGGCTGAAAATAAGATAATGCTTTCTACTCAAAATGTCAACCTGATAATAAGACTGAGAATGTGGGCGATTGAGATTCAGAGGTCTGGATTTCAGCCTCAAATGTCACCCACAAAATGCAATAAATGGCATTTGGAGTCTTTTTTTGTGTTTATTTACTGTATATGCTCTTTGAACTCTCCAAGGAATTTTTCTTGCTTGTGTGTCAACAGTAGCTTGCAGTTGTTATTGGACGACCACAACTATTTCAGTCTTAAAACTAAATTGGGCAGTCCAGTGTTGAACATTAATGGCCAGATTTGTCCAAAATATCTGCATTTTTTTTAAAGACCAGATGCTTTGATACTTGCTCCAGCAATGATTCCCTCAGAATCAGTTTTCAAAGTCAAACTGAGAGCTTGTTTTTAAAAAGTCAGCTCAGTGCAGACATCATCAGGGATAATGGCCAAAGCAATGCTCTTATTAGTTAGGGAAGAGATGCGTCAAAAGAGGAGGATGGCATCTTCTGCCTGGATCTCTTTCCAACATGACAGCAGGAGGAGAAAATCAGGAGGGAAAGCTGAGAGCAGCGTCGCAACACACGAGGCTGCAATTCATTAGGAAGCAGCTCAGTCACTTACAGCATATAAAGGATGTGACACAGGAAAAAAAAAAAGCAATATTTCCATGCCAAGCCAGAGCTCATTATGGTGCTAACAAGCAAAACTTCCTTTAACAGTCAGAAGGAATTCAAAGTGAAAATAAAAGCACCATAAAGCAGTATTATCGCTCTTACGTGCTCCATATAGGTGAGGAGATTTAAGGCAAAGAAGACTGTGACAAACACTGCGGGTTACACAGTTTGAGAGGCAAAAGTCAAACATCAGTGAACTACACAGATTGGATTAACAATTGCCTGTATCACATCATGGCACTTCTTCAGTTAATTGACATAAAAGCAACGACAAAGCATCCACATTAAACCCACTAACAAATACAAAGGAACCTGTCGAGAGGAGATGTTAGGCATCAAACATGAAAGAATGAAGACTCTTTTAACTATGATCAAATGTTGTGTGAGTTACATATAATGATAACAGCAAAAAACTTACTTTCCTGATGTCAAACCTTCTCTGTCACACTCACTAACACACACACACACACAGACTCACACCATGGAGGGGTGTCTTATGTCTATGTGAGCATGCATATGTTTGTTTGGTAAGTGACACAAATGTGATCCCAAACACGCAGAAGAAAAGCAAAGTGGCTGTCTTTGATTTATGAATGATCTGTTTTCATGCCAGACGTCACTTAAGGACTGACAGCTCATCAGGATGAGTGACAGGTGGGCAGCTTGGCCACACTGAACCTTAAGAGTGGCAGATGGGGCTAAGAGCAAGAACACACCAGAAAACCATTTAAAACTGACACATTTTTTTTTTTTTTTTACAAAATATGCTGCCAGTTTATGACTAAAGCAACAAACTGGTTTCAATCACATAACTGCCTGAAACTGATCAGCTAAGTTTTATTCATTTGTGTCCTTGGGTATTAATATGTGTCGCTGCTTAATTTGTGTTTTCTTTATGTACCTGTCATTCTCCTTTTCCCTGCTTATTTCCAACATGACTCAGGCTGCACAAATGATCTCATTTAGCTGTGAGATTTGTGTACCTATGTGACTCCACAGTAAGAGCAGCTCTTCAGCTGGTGAAGACTTCTATAGTTTTCAGTTTTATGGAGGCATTTGTTCAGAGCATGCAGGTTGACAGCAGATCGACAGCAGCTGCAGCATAAACAACTTTTACAAAAGTTGTATTTTGTGCTTTATTCCATGTTTATTATTCATTCCAGATTTCAAGCAGAATACTAAATGTTTCTCCTAAACCTCAACGGCAAATTAAAAGCTGAAAAAAAAGGTTAATTCTCAAAATGGTAATAAAAATCAGTCCTAAAGTGTGAATCCCGGAGCGGTAATTTGCTTTCAGATATTTTAACATTTGCATTTTATTAAGTCTGAGCAAAGCAATTAGAGACAAAAGGAAGTGAGATAAATAGGAGAGACATATGCACATGATACAAGCTGACAGCTTGCATCATATTTCATGAGCTAAAAAATGTGCTTGATCACTGGAACTTTGGAAGAAATAGTGGTTTCATCTAGCTTATTTAATTTGGAACAGGACAGTAAAAATGGTGCAAAGGCTTACTTCCATATGGTAAAAGTTTACAGAGCTTTTCAATATTGTGGAGATGTCTTAATCGAAGAATTCTGACAGAAAAAAACATTAAAAAGCAAATATAAAACCTTTCATCAAAGCAGATATTTTTTTTTATCTATCAAAGCAGAAAAGTTCCCAAGGTTGTTAACCTGCCTAAGTAAATATGACTTTGATCAAAACTAAAACTTGTGGTACTGAGAAGAATCTCAGTGTGAATAAATGTGTGTGTTTGTGTGTGAAGTCAATATTCAAACACTAACGGCTGCTAAAAACACAATGCAAACTGTGATCATAATGCCAAGCCTTTATTGATGCAAAGGACAGCTGTCCTTCGAGGCTTTCTCTCCCAGCACAATGAGACAGGCGGCGAGAACAAGTAAAATGTCTGAGTCAGGATGGGGTGAAGCCAAGTGTAAAATTTATTCAGTTTAAATCAGATTATTCCCCTTTTAACTGAAAAATGAGTGAAGTGGAGTGATTTATGGTTAAGTGGTTTTTCCAAAACTTACCACAATTAGCCTCGTCCGATCCGTCGGCGCAGTCGGGGTCCTCATCACAAACCCACAGTTTGGAGATGCAGTGCATGGAGGCCTTGCACTGGAACTGGTCTGGAGAGCAGGTGCTTTCAGCTGTAGGCAGAGAGACAGGTAATGTGTGAAGGTGTGAAAGAGGGAGGTAGTAATCTTTATCTTTACCCTCATAGAAATTTAATTTGTGGAAATAACCTGAGTAATCATAAACAACCACTGAAGACACCTTCACTCCCATCAAAACACTTACACATCTACCTTACATATGTTTTCATGGTTTTATTGAATCACAACTATAGTTGCTTGATATTAAATCTCATTAACTATGTTTGCATGCACAAAATACTCCAGTTTTTGTTAATATTTTTTATAATATTCCCCCCTTTATATAGTTTATGAAAATAACAGTTCTTTAATATTTCCATTTATGTACGACCTTGCATATTCCAAATAATGGATTTATGTGACACAGCCTTCCCTTTTTTTATAAATGGGTATTTCCAAATCCTATTGATATCCAAGTCTTTTGTAATATTTAAAAGTATGTATTTCTCCTCCTAAACCATAATGTAGGTTTTATTGCGCATGCATCTACATCCCTGTCTTACAAACTGCTTGCTAACTGGTTTGTTTACAATGCATAATTGCAACACACTGCAATAAAAACACCAATTGAGATTCATATCCTAAATGTGCTACATGCGTGTATAAAGAATGCTGAAAAAACCTGAATAATATCAGTGTATCTCACCTGATTTAATGGAAAATTGCTACATTCAGAATAAAGCTTAATGTGGAATATTTTAACAGATAATGGTGTTTATACGACCCACACTGAATTCTAAAAATTGTCATTGTCTGAATAAGGGTGGAAAATCACTGTGCATGTAAATCTGGTCACTGGTTACCTGCATTTTAATTTCTGTGGTGCTGTACTCATTACATGTGCATTCAAAACCACATCCAATCTTTGTTGATGCCTAAAAATGGGTAAAGTAATTAGCTTCACTCTAATGAAAGCATTCCCTCACTCTCCTCCTTACTTTACAGCATTCTCTCCCCCCACTCTTACCCCTCTTGCAATCACATGCAAGACAAATGCAGCAGTTTGAAAGGCTTGAACGGCGTGTGATATTCTGATGAGTTACATCATAGCAGAGAAAATCTGTTCTTATTCTCTGTGTGATTCGATATCTAATCCCTTTTCACTGGAACAGGCCGTAACAAGAGTTGCATTTGGAATACCTAATGAGGACTGTAATGTTAATGCGCAGTATAGTCTGTCCGAGCACACAAATAAACTAACCCCGTCCAAAAACAAAAAGGTAGTTTTACTTTAATCCACAAGATGACTTCTTTGAAACAAAAATATCAAAAACCTTAAATGAGTGACTTTTATATGGGTTTTGCTGCAGAGTTAGGACAGACTGATCAAACGGGGACATATTCATAAACTACTCCGTCTAAAAGCCCCAGCAAAGCCATTTCTGTGAGAATGAGTAATAATGCAGGGGCAGACTTACGGCAGTCTGTCTCATCCTCTCCATCGCCACAGTCGTCCTGACCGTTGCAGCGAAGGTTAAGAGGGATGCATTTCTGTTTCCTGGTGCACTTGAACTGGCCTGACAGACATATGTACGTCTCTGAAAGATAAAACAGCCAGCAGGTGGAGGCCACATCAATAAGAAATGCTGGGCCACAAAAAAAAACAAAAAACAAAGCATCTAAAATACTTTATGTATTTATATACTTTATTTATTTTTAATACTAATGGTTCAGCCTACAAATAGCAAGTCTATGAAAACCAACATTTACTGTGAAAATCATAATGGCAATACAGCATTTTACAATTTACATACAATAAATCCAGTCGATTCTCATAAAAAACAGTAATAAGGTCACTTCACTGCAGGTAATTATTACTTTGATTATTTGATATTCTACTTCATCAAATATTTTTTCCACGATTTGAGACTAAGCTTTTGTAACAGAGAAAATGTTATGCGCTTCATTTTCTAAAAAATAAACTTCCTTGTTTTACCCCACAAACATTTCAAAGCCCAAAGATTTCCAATTCAAAGTGAGAGAACACCAATTTATTGAACTGGAGGCAATTAAAAGTTTTCAAATTTTTCGGCGTAGATTATTCAAACAATGAATCACTTCCCAAAACTGGTCTCCATTAACTCCCTGTTCCCCAGCTAACTAATTATATCCACTATTTGTTTCAGCACTTAACATTGCCATCAAGAGTAAATTGAAAATACATAACAGCACTTGTCCAGGTTTAATTCTGCAAGTGAGAAAGGTTTCTGGGAAATGCAGAAACAGCACACAAAATTACGAAAAAACCCTTTTAGATTTCCTGTGATAAGTGTTTGATTTTTACCACAGTTGGCTTCGTCTGAGTTGTCACCGCAGTCGTTCTCTCCATCACAGATGAAAGGAGGGAGAGCGCAGAGGCCAGTGCCACACTGAAAACGCCCCGGCTGACATTTGAATTCCGCTGTTGAAGACAGAAATCGTAAGTATGTTTCAGGGTATGTAATTTTAAAGCTCAGTCAGAAAAATACAGCAACCAGAACAAAACACTAAAAAAAAAACAATTTCAAAAGTCTGGAGGCAGCAAAGACATAAACATAAGCACCTCCAGTTCTAATTTAATTTCCATATTCCTCACAGCTTACCACAACATGGCTTACTTCTTTCAGTATAACGCTATTTTAAAGCCAACCTTTGAATCACATGGCACTCACGGCAGTCAGCAGGTTCGTCTGATCCGTCCCCGCAGTCATCCACTGTGTCACACTTCCACCAGAAAGGGATGCACTCATCTGTCCCGCAGCGAAACTATTAGCACCACAGACAAATATAAAGAAAAACACCACCAGCATGAATACCTGACTCACTGTTTTAGCTCCAACATTCTTCAAAGCCAAAGTCAAAATCAATATACAACCATTTCCCCGGACCTAAGGTACATGTCAGAAGTGGAAAGCATATGAAAGTGAAGCAATATGCCTTCAGGGTGAAAATACTGATCAGGATGGAAAAGCAACAACAAACTACAAATAGAAATGGGAGGGGGGAAAATTGTGGCTGACCTGACTGGAGGTGCAGTTGGAGAGGCAGGTCTTATTGTCAGCAGCCAAGTAGAAATTAATAGGACAGGCACATTTGTGTTCCCCACCGGGGGATAGAAGACACAGGTGGCTGCATCCTCCGTTTGCAATCTGACACTGATGTTTTGGTACTGCACAGAGGGACAGAAGCACATATCTGAGTGCATACTGTAGTACACAAACTGTTTCCTGCCTCACACTATAACGAGGCCCCTAACAACTGCTCTGCACAGAGAGACAGAATGGACACGAGTGCCAGATGGACCTCATACCTTCAGGCTGGCGCAGGGAGTGGTAGACCTTGATGGATTTGATGGCTTGCCAGGAGTTGAGGAGCTCCATCCCTTGAGTGCCAGTTGTCTTGTGAGCACGCCGTAATGATTTGGACTTTCCATCCGTCCAATAGACAAAGTCCTCAAACAAAGTCAGGGCCATTACCCCCTGGATGTGATCATAGGACACTGGAGAAAGACAAATTGCCACAGCAAGCCCAAATAAATTTTTTTTTTTCTGTATTTAATTTAGCACCCCGGGTGCAGCTAATTGTGTGGCACTTGCAGTACAAATGTCCTTGATAATTTACAGCAACAAGTGTTGAAACTTCCAATCAGTCACATTTTAATTCTCAGGAAACCCAAGTCCCATACTCTGTAGTACAACTTACAAAGCCACTCCCATACACTAATAAAGTCTTCATGCACATTCACAATTATTAACATTTATAGTCTAAGATTTTAAGTTTGATGTCGACAACATAGTTCAGAAAGTCAGATTTGGAGAAATAAGAACTGTTCAAATCAATGTGCTATTGTTAGTTTATCAGCTGCTGGTTCGTCCCTTATCTTTCACAAGCAGACATAGGATGGGGTCAGTCTGCTCACCTAGCTGTTAAGAACTGGCACGAAAATGAGGAAATGTACCTCCCAAAATGTCAAACACTTTAGCCTCACCTTTGCGCCTTTGGGAGCCATCCATGTTGGCAAGCAGGATGTGGTTGTCGTCTGCCCAGTAGATCCTCTTGGTGGTGTAGTCAATAGTGAGAGCAGTGGGGTTATAGATCTCTGTGTCAATGATAACCGTTTGCCCTCGTCCATCCATGCCAATGCGTCCGATGTGAGGAGGTTCGCAGCAGTCTACCCAGAACACGTACCTGGTCAGAAGTACAGCACAGTTCAAAAGGCTATGTACCACAGCAGGCAAGCATGATGGGAATAAAAGATACCATTCATTACATGAGATCTAAAAGTTTCCAGGTTAAGCATCAGAAGAGAACACTCTATCCCTGTTCTCCCTCAAGCTGTGAAATCGGTCCTATCACCAGCTAGACACGAGCATCATGGTGAGCTTTACGGTAATGACAACAGGCTTACCCTGCCTGGGGGTCCAGAGCTAGATCCGCGGGGTTCTTGAGGCTGGAACTAATCAGGATGGTAGGGTAGAGACCATTGGCTTTGGATACTTCAAGTGTTTTCTTTTCTGCATCACACCAGTACAGATTTTTCCCTATCCAATCCACTGCCAAGGCACTGGGCACTGCTGTTCTGTGGACTATCTGGTAACACAGCAAGAGGAAGATCAGCTTCAGTATGGAGGTTTGTCTATTGCATATCTTAGAGTTGTTTCATGCCCTTCCACGAATGGATGTAAAGATCTATGAAACAGTTTGCATTTAAAGAAATGATGGTATTCTTGCAGAAATAGCTATAGTTTAACAGTCTTTAAGAGCATGGACAGGATATAGCTCTTCATTTATCAGACAGGAGCAAACTTTTTCAAACTTACTGGAAAAAAAGAAAGATTAGAGTGACTCAGATTCAATTTTTAGGTCCAACAAACAAATATCTAAAACTATGATCATGCTTTCTGTGACACTTTATCCTTACCTCCATTAGAACAAATAAAAGTACTTCTGTTTTTTCTAAAGCACATTACACAATTGTCCTGTTCACATCCAAACCTAAAATGAGCAATCTTTTGTTGAGTGGGACAGATTTGTTTGAGATCTGGCCTACATTAGTTGCCATAGTAATGGCAACCCATGGAATGGATTGTAATGGTAATCCATTCTCAGTGATAAAAAGCTGCTAAAGGGCACAGCATGGTGATCATGAATGACCACAACTGCAGAGCAGAAGCTGAGCTTTTTTTACTTAATAAATGTGTCACATTCAGAACACTGTGACGGATGAGATTAAAACATTGCTGCAAAAAAGGGGCCCGCAAAGACAGATGATGTTTTCATTATGCAAATTTACATTCAACTTGCATTATTTTATACTTTTTTTTAAGTCAACAGTTTCTGTTGCATTATTATATCTCAAGTAACTAGCA
>JAPZDY010000005.1:17221793-17242027 GCA_029783645.1 Ctenochaetus hawaiiensis
CTGTTTTACTTTACTCTTCTTAGTATGCAGATTACTGTCTATTGCTTTTTCCAACAATCTTTAATAGTGTACTTGAGGCCTTAATCATTTGATTATTTTGATGTCTTTGGTTATAAGACACCTGTTTAAAAGGTTTAAACTTTGTTTAAAAGGTTATTGCTTTTAGCTAAAAGTTTTATGACATATTAGCTGGGTCCAGGATTCTGGCGATGCCTGCTGTAATCCAAATGATTCCATCCAATTTCTATGAATCAAAGTGAGAAAAGCAAGTTTTTTCATTTTTTTCTCAAACTGAGGAGCTGTGTCTTAAGACCTAATTAATTAAGTAAAGTGGAAATGTAGTTTGACCTTTCAATTATTATGCATAACACATTTCTCAAATTAGAGACTGCAGATGGAGTGCACAAACCATTCCTGCTGCCATATGACAGCAACAGTTGGGACTGACATTCTTAAGAACACAAGTAATCTCACTCAGCACAGACTTGAAGTGACTCTTAGTTACACTCAAATTGTATTCTGATGTGCATTTACTACTGTGCTAGCTGCTGAGTTGGATCAGAGTGAAAAAAGTCAATGTCCAAGAGACCCAAAGGCCACAGTCATTGTGCATGAATGGTTTTTCTGTGATTCGATGACGCCTGTGTGCTTCACCCAACTACTAAAGCGTAAAATTGGCACTTTGCATTATTGTGTGCAATATGAGGTGTTTTGACAAGGTATATATGCAGATTATCAAAACTGCAATATGCCTGATACATGTAAACATATACTCAGCTGCGCCACTTCACCCAACTCATTGCAATCACCCACAGATGCACTGCAGTGTAAACTTCATCAGAAAACACCATTTTAAAAAACACTTTTATGAGTATTTATTGATCACGTACAGCTGGTGGGGCTACATGGAGGCCAGTGGAGAGACACTCTAATTAATATCTTATGCTAATATAAACAAGACATTCTTTAAAATTATAAGTTATAGTATTTAACTAAAGTAAACAAGTTCTGGAAACTATCTAGGAACTCAATCAATATCCCCAAGATAGTGGAGCCTTTTGAGTTTGCAGAAACAGTTGTTCAAAATAAACACTGATTGTGCCAGCTGGCAGTTAAAGCCAATGCCTTTAATATCCCCTTATTAGAAAAAGAAAAAAAATCCCAGCACCCATGCAATCTGTGATTAAGGGACACGATGTGCTTTGAGGCCTTTCCTGTCATCATTTGCTAGAAAATATATAGTCTTGGCAAAAGACTACTCTGTCCCCTACGCAGTAATTTGGACCAAACTGAGCTTGAAACAGTCACCAAAGTGTCACTCATTGTGCTGTATTTTCCATCAAAACTGCCTCAAAAAAGGAGTTGATACTCATTACATAAAGTCCCTCAGTTCACTTCATTCACAGCGCCTCACTGTATTGATTGAAAAGATTGCTTCATGTAAAATTGAAGGTTAAACTTGTGAGGAGTGTCAGTGTTTGAATATAAAACACAAAGACCACATAAAACCCAGGGTTTGTCTAGTCTTCATGCACTGACCGAAAGTTGTCTCACCTGGAGCTCACAAACCTTTAACACTCAGCCATTAAAAATTCAACATGGTATTACAGAACAGAAATGTGCTCAACTTTGGGTAATGGGTTGGTAATGTGGGAGAAACCAGCAGAACAGGCTCGTTTTTTTAAACAACAAAAATAATTTCCTCTTCTTTCAAGCCTTTCTCAATAGCTAGTCCCTTAAAAAACAGTGCACAAAGGTATGTTGGTATGTTGGCAAGTGGACAAATGGAGGGGTATTCATTCTAAATGAAAGGATCAGATGAGCTCAGATTCTTTTCTGGTAATTGCTGATTGATAGATTTCTATAACTTCAGTGATAACTGCAGAGTTAGAGAAAATTCCAACATAGGTAAAAAACATTTTTAAAATCTCTACTTACCCTAGCTTAAATTCCACCTGAAATGAAAAATGTCTTCTTGATCCTTTTCCACTACATTGCTGGTTTTATCATTCACTTACTGAACAGTTAGCAAAAAAATAATAATAACAATAATTGCTAAATTTTTTTTTCTTCTTATTTTTATACCACAGTTCAATCACTCACATCCTGGAAAAAAAAATATCACAAGACTTTTGCCATCTTGCTCAGAGCAATTCCTGTTCATAGTATGATTACATTCACCCGTCAATCAGTCTACTGTTAGCAACATTGCTAGGGGATGGTAGCAGCCATTTAAGTAGTATCTGAAACATTAGATTCTTCCATAACTGCTATGATACTGCCCATTTTTCAATGGTCCAATCACATTGCTCCAAATGTTGTGTCCCGCATACATATTCTGTTTTTGCTAGAAATATGTCAGAGGATACGGAAGTTAGGTACTCTTGAAAAGCTTTTGGACCTCAAATATAAAAAGTTTTCACATAGGTAAATGCCAGTTGTTTTGTCACTACAGAAACACATAACACTGAAACAACAATGATTACTTAGCGCCAAAGATGGACACAGATACATTTACATTTGAATGTAAACCCAATTAAATAAGGCAAAGAACTGCTTCTACATCTGATTTTATGAGATAAAAACAATCACTGACTCATTAGTTGTTCTCTAACAGCTATTAAATGCAGTAATTGCGTTGCTAGATGTTTAATTTAAAAACGCATCAAGATTTCAACCCACAGAGCACA
Source organism: Ctenochaetus hawaiiensis (assembly GCA_029783645.1). Classification (NCBI taxonomy): domain Eukaryota; kingdom Metazoa; phylum Chordata; class Actinopteri; order Acanthuriformes; family Acanthuridae; genus Ctenochaetus; species Ctenochaetus hawaiiensis. The sequence continues at coordinate 17,224,484 of JAPZDY010000005.1, forward strand.
GTGTAGCAGCAGCTTGCTCATAAAAACAGGTTAAATAAACAAAATAAAGAATCAAAATTTAAAATGAACTTATTCTGTTTAATTAAGGATTAGTTTTCCTAATTAATCTTTGCCTTGGTCTGATAAAAATCCTAGCTTGGCGGAGAAAAAAAAAATCTCTCTCTGCATCCCACTCTTTCCTTTCTCACATGGCAAGCTTGTATCAGTAGCACTCCATATCAGTTGCTCTTTTAATTAACCAAATGTGAGAAGCTCCCTGATCTGTGTCTCAGACAGTTTGTCCTCTTGCTAAGCTGTGGCAGTGACTCAAACAGAGACTGTGGAAGTAATTGAGCTGAATGAGCTTAATGCCCCCACATACACCGATGCTAATGAGATGTGGGATGGGGGGCCAGCAGGTGTGCTGCTGACATCCCAGTGTCCCTGTTGTCTGGGCTTCGATCCCATGACCCAGACAAACCTTGGTGATTACACCAGAGAGCACCGTCGTATCATTAGGCCTGTTACATTTATCTAAAAGCCATTGGTGATTTTCCATTTATCACCAACGTCCATTGTTGTTCGGCTAACAGGCCTTTGGCTGCCAGCAGAAAAAAATCCATTAAAGTGACTATATAAAAGAAAAAGGGTGCCCATCATCAGCGAAGCACTGATAATAAGCCACTTAATATATTTGTGTTTTCCAGACTCAACAAGACGACTTATCGCTACATTAGAAAAAAGATGCTGAAAATGTAAATGAACCTTACATACAAAAATACAACTTGATAAAGCAGGGAAACTTAAAAACACAAGCGGGTTAGGGAGCATGCAAAGTAGAGCCAATAAATCTGGGTAAAGTGGCACAAGGCACCATGTGGCATGAGTTCACAGTGATTAATCCTGTGCTACCTTGAGGTCACTCCCATTGAGGCGCATTCTGTTGATCTTTCGACCAGTTGGCATGGTCGAGTCCACCCAGTAGATAAATTCCTTCTTGTAGTCAAAGTCTATGTGGATGATGTTGTTGAGGCCCTAAGAAAGCAGAGCAGAGATGGAATATGTATAAATACAGTTTTTCATTGATGTTGTTTAGGCCCTAAGAAAGCAGAGCAGAGATGGAATATGTATAAATACAGTTTTTCATTGTATGTGTTCACCTACCGAACCGAATTTGCTGATTCCTACTCTGATTTTTTAAATTTTTTTATGATACAATAAGGAATTTTGACTTCCATGTTTTTAGGAGATCTTTCATTGACAACAAATATGCAAAAGTGAGTTGTTTTTTTTTATCAAATACCACACACTGTTTTCTTTAAAAAATGTAGTCTATTAAAGACTAATAAAGTTTAAACAAGGTCCAGAGTGTAGGATTTAGGAGGATCTGTTTTTAGAATAGAATATAAATTGAATATAAAAATTAAGTTTTCATTAGTATATAATCACCTAAAAAAATAAGAATTGCCGTGCTTCCTGTACCTAAGAATAAATATGCAACCTATTTGCTAGATGTCACTTAATTCTCCACACTGGACCTTATAAGTGGTTAACAAATACTTAAGTATTTTCTTTTTTTTGGTGCAAAATTGTGATATAAATGGCAATGTAAATAAATGGTTCTAATTAAAGAAGATTTTTATGCATTTTAAAACGTTAACAAATAGACTGAAATTAACTCTAACAGCTTGTCTGCACAGAAACATCTCAGATGTTTTTTTTAGTCGTCTGTCTGAAGTGCAGCTGACAGGTACTTTGCTATCTGAATCAATACAGCTGTCACACAGACAAAACAGAGTGTATTTTTGAGCTTCAATACTATTGTCTTCAGTTTTATGCATGTAACTTCTGTTGATTGTGTGTTCTGAGAGCTGCCAAAACACAGGTGGCCAACATTCAATATTTTGTCTGAATGCATGCATGAATTAACACTGACAGAGTGTCACATGCTGACGTGTGACACTGAAACAGATTGAACCAATCCAATAAGTTCAGGTTTAAATAATTATTTTAAATATTCAACAGGATGAGAAATATGTAAAACAAGAACAACTTCCACAGTAATCTGTTCGTGGTGTAATATTTACTGTATGAAATTTATTAATTATTGTTGGTTTTCCTTTAATTTCAAATGTTTTAAGAAAATGGAGCTTTATAAAAAAAAAAACAGTTCAAGTCTGAAATGCTCTGTGAAGTCGAAGTTCTCTCGAAGCGCAAGAGTGAAGAACTTCCTTCCTCTGTCATGTTCACAGGACCCCACTGTCAGTCAGACGGAGCTGCTCATCAAACAAGTGCCCCCACCCTGCCGTCTCGCACTGAAGGTGCAGAGAAAAGGTGTCAGATAATCTGACAAGCGAAATGAGACATCTCCATCAGATCATCAACACCCTCACAGACAGGCGCCAAGGTGTCCTGGGGGAACCCTTCTACCCTCTAAACATCAGCTTTAGAGATGAGACCAGCATGCCCCCTTCATCAGTGCCTCTATCCAGACACACAGCTCCTTGTTCATTTTCCCTGCAGACAAAAACCAACTGACTACAAAATCAATCCGATTCTTGTAAGAATAAATTCTGGAAATAGGCATTGAAATAAAAACAAAAATAAGAACAGTATTGACGTTTTCATAGTGCTTATATTTTAATACAGTGCAAGCATTTATATCAACTTTGCTATCAATATACATTGCTTGAGCTTTAGCTATCATTTTTAAAGGAACAGCCACCAAACTAATTTGGTAGCTAAATGCTAAAACCCCATGATGTCGCTATTTTATCTGAGCACATTAAAGAACATGAATTTAGTGATTTCTTTTCATGGAAGCCATTACTTACTAATATTTACTTGTTGTAAAAATATTACCCCAGGGCAAAGAGATCTGGACTTTTCAGCTCTGATAAACCACAGTGAAAACTTAAAACTACAAAAGAAATCATAAAAACAGTGATTTCTAACAATGAGAGGCACCCTGGTGGTTGTGGATACATTAAGCTTGAGATTTAATTTACATTAAATCCTAAACATATAATTTAAACAAGGGTATGTAATTGTGAGGTGAAGTTATAATGGGTCAGTGAAGTATCCACAACCGCTAAGCAAAGCCATGTGCATATTTCGCACTATAGCTTCCATTAACGCTAAAATGCATTGATTAAAGTGAGTGGTGGCTGATGTGAACTCCTGCACAGACAGTAGAGTACACTGAGTCAAGAGGTTAATATGACTGTGAGAGGAGATTGTAGGATTCCCACAGGCTGATTTACAGTAAATTACAGCCAACCATTTGTGATAATGAACAGTCCGATTTAAGCATCGCCTGCAGCGGCTGTGATGACCTGGGAATAATTGCAATAGGTTTTCCATGGGGTCCCTAATAGTGTGATTTTGCTCTCTGCCAATCAGATTGGTCAGTTACCTCTGGCTGTTCGTGTGGTAGGAGTTCAGAGATCATGATGGCCAACAGGCACCTTTTTTGAACGCAGCAATATTTTACAGAGGATTTCAGGTTTCATCACAAAACAAGTTATTCTTCTACTATGTGTGTGCAGGGTTTCACAGCACTGACTACATTTACAGCGCAGACTAGCAACAAAATTGGCTTGATTATTTTACCAGTAGGGCTGTTGAAAAGCGGATGATTGATTTGAGGGGGAAGAGGAAGACTATATGCCCCACAACCATCATTTCTGGCCTTACAGACCTTTTTGTTTTAAAGCTTAAAACATCCTAAAAGTCAGTGCTAAAACTTACCTGTTTCAAGATGGTGTAATTTGAGCCGTCCACACTCAGCTTCCTGATCTCATGGTGGTCCGCTAGGATAAGAAAAGGCTCCTCAGCTGGAATGAAGAACAGAGAACAGGTGAGACCGTCAGTTACACACTGAAATTCTGAAGGTTCAAAGGTCAAAACTCACACTGACCTGACAGAGCTTTGCATATGTTGGGGTTGCGCTCCAAGGCTTCATAGCCGTCCACACACAAGCACTTGTATGAGCCATAAGTGTTAATGCAGCGCTGGCTACAAGGAAGAGTAGTAGAGCACTCGTCGACATCCACGCAAGTTTTCCCATCATCCTTCAGGTGGAATCCAGGCCAGCATTTACACTGATGACATAAAAACACAATGAAAAACACAAAGATGGTAAAGAAATGATCATAATTGCAGGAAATGAGAGCCAATAACATCAGTTTAGCTGTTAAGAAGGCATGTTTGAAAACAATGAACATTTCATTTTGTTCTTTATACAACACTTAATTATTGCCATGTTATCAAAACAAGTGCACGTAAGGAGGCTGTCTCTCTGCAGTACTTTCACATCAGTCTTTAACAACATACATTTCAGACTTTAATGCTCACAGTGATGCAGATCAGCAATGAAAAGCATCCAGCATATATGATGACATAAAAGTCATGATACAGACAAAGTGTACCGTGGCACAAAATTCCATTGCACTTCAGTGACCAAAGCCACCCAAAAATAACTCAAAGTGCTTATATCAGCTGCTCTGGATCCACTGCCAATCCCTTTCTTATCCAAAGTTATAACCCTAAAGACCTTTCTGCTGATCTCCAGTTCAGGGCACAAATGGATGAGCTAAGGGTCTTCATTGATGTGCTCTCTGTCCAGTCATGACAGCCAAGAGAGGTTTTCTGTGTTTTCAGCTACTTTTCTGATGCAGTGAGCACCACCTGACAAAAGGAGAAGGAGAGGAAGTTCCAGGAGGGAAGGCATAACCTCCAGCAGTTGGACAACAATGATCACCACCGGAATAGTTCCCGGACACAACCTTGACCTGGATGCAACCTGGACATCACATGCCACCATTGCCAGGCTCTGCGCGATTGCAAGGCACGGCGAGGGAGCACAGGCAGTTGCTGGGATATCATTAAACTCTCCTTACAGCGTTCAAGGTTATTCAAAAAGTGAGAGAATAAATGTATGCATACTCCCACCCATCTTTATCTGTTTAATGATGTGCAAAGTAAGGCTTGATTCATTATTGGCCATTAATCATTCATGTTCACACTATTACTAGTACAAGCTTATCATTTTACCTGCAACTAATGATGGTAGCGCTCAGAGCTGTAGGTCAGTAGAGTCTATAAATTAAAATGTTAGATTGTAGTAACACTTTTAAATATTATGATGCAAGTCACATTATCCATAGTACGGCAATTTATAGCTGTGCAGCGAGTTCATTAAGTTTGCATTTGGAAGGGATTTTGCTTTAGCACCAAACCACATTTTTTCCAATTGTTATATTCCCACATGCAATTTAACTGCAGCCTAGTTTAAGCTGAATTAGGCTTTATGGACCAACTGCAGCCTGCCAGTGATTCTGAGAGAGAATGTGCTTCCAAGCTATTGAACCGTGACTAGTCCACCAGCCACTTACCTTGTATCCCACAGGAAGATCTTGGCAATCTTGTGTGCACCCACTGACTCTGCGGTTTAAGCATTCGTTCACATTGCAGTTCCTTTCATCCGACCGGTCTCCACAATCATCTCTCCCATCACAGAGATTCCTCTCAGAGATGCAGCGTCCATTGGAGCACATGAAGAAGGAGCCATTGCACAAGCTTCCTGAAAAGAGCAAGACATGACTGTCACTGGCACAACGCCCAGTAATTTCTCAACAAAGTCGGGGGATGTTTTTGATCTGACAATGGATCTTGACAGATTAATTCCTTTCGAGGAAGCTCTCTAGGTTGAAACGCTTTTTTTTGTTTCCGCCATATGTCCCTGCCAGTTTTGGGGGGGGCGTGTGCTGCTGCTGGTGACACTGATGAAGAGATTCCAGCAGAGAGCCAAACAGCAGTCTTACCTGCAGCCAGACATTTGAGGTTCAGAGGCAGTTCGTCAGAGTGGTCAGGACAGTCTGCGTAGCCATCACACTCCCACTGAGAGCTGAGGAGACAGCGGCCGTCCCTGCAGCGAAATTCCTCCGATCCACAGGAGCGATAGACTTAAGAAAGAGAGAGACGGATGCTTTTTCATCAAGTTACACTTAGCTTGGCAGTGACACAGCCTCAGTTTAGGGTGCAACTTCAGCAAAATTTAGTGAAAATAGTTACATCAGCCAAACTCATTGAAAAAAAAGACGCTAAATGTCGTTCAGCTGAGACATCAAAAATTATGTGAAACCAAAAAAAACCTTGGTCTCAGTAATATCAAATTTAAAATAAATATATCATAACAGAAATTTAAACAAAGACTTAACCTCAGTTATTTAATCAATAACATTAACATTATATTAACAATACTGATTTTAAACAGATAATCTTCCATCAATTTAAAGACGTGTTTAATTTTGGCCTACATGTGTGTGTCTCTGTCTTATTGTGGCCGCATGCTTTTGTTGGACTATTCTGGGCTTCACTTGCTAAGTAATTTTTCTTTTATTCACTTTAGCATTTCTTTTCTTTTAATACCTCTCTGCTACCATGGAGAACCCTTTCTCTCAAAGAAGAATGTTCAAACAGGCAGACTTCAAAAAGTTTAAGTAAAGAAGAGAGAACAAATCCACCACTGCCACATTACGGATTTTTTTTTATAATATTTTCTGAGTGCAGCTTTTAATGAGAGCATTTCACGAACCACTGATAATTATAAGAGCAAGACAGCAAGATAAATCTACTTGCCACATTCCACTGACTCATCAGACCCATCTCCGCAGTCGTCGTCGTGGTCACAGACGAACCGCTGAGGGATGCACGCTTTGTTGCGGCAGCGAAACGAGCTGTCATCACATGTGTTGTTGGGTGCTGATGCATAAAAAGAAATAAATTCAAGGACTTCTGAAATGATCAACGTTATTTTTCTAAACACTGCATACAACCTGTGTGTAAATATGTGCAAAGTCCTGCCACACTGGTCTCTGTATTTTCAGTTTGAGATGTGAATGGTCGAGGAGCTCATGTGCATTAAACCACACAGAAAGACTGAAACTGGACAAACCTTGTTGCTCCCAACTCTTCAAAATATGTTTTTCTTTTCTCGCTTACAATATAATGGTACAGGGATGTCAAATAGGTGTTTATTGGTTGTCATGTTCTATGGGCAAATGTTTACACAATGTAATCTCAAATTATACATGCACAATTATGTATGAACAAACAATCATTTCTTAATCCTGAGATTACATTGGATTGCTTTTATAACTGCCCGGAGCTTTTCAATGTGTTGAATTAGATTTTTACCACAGCCAGCTGCAGAAAGTTCATCACTCCCATCAGGGCAGTCCCTTTCGCCATCACAGAGCCAGCGTTTTGGAACACACGCGTACGAGCCGGGGCAGCTGAACAGCCCTGGAGCGCATGTCACCAAGCCTAAGAGGAAAACAGGAGCACATGGGTCAAATTTAACAAAGAAGAGCAAAGAAAAGTAAAGAAGACTCAGTCAAAAGGACACAGATGTATTTTGTTTTGTTAGATGGCACTTTTTGCTGTCAGGGGAACCTTGACCACTAATTCCAGTAACTCAAACAAATTCTGCCCTCACAGAAGATATCAAACAGTTATTTGTTATGGTATTGAACTGATCCCCTTAGATGACCCAAACAAATTTTCACTGTGCAGCAGTTTGCCTTGGGCAAGCTAACAAAAAAGGGGTTGTGCTAGTGCAAGTATAATTATTTACTTGTATTTTGTAAGTCAGCAAAAGTCTCCTTTATCTTTGGATTGCCCTTTAAGGCAAAAGAGTGAGGGAGAAAAAATAGCTGCACCAAGCAACAAAGGTAAATACAATGGTTCAATTAGCTATGTATAGCTAAAATACATATGACAAGGATTGGGCGCAGGGAGCCTTTGGGCCATTTCATTAATATTTCCTTGACATCCCATTACAATCCAATTACACAACCAATGTTCACTGCAATTCTCATCTCTTTATTGTGGTTGGATTCTCCTTATTTTATTGTAGAATTCATTACACACACATCTCATTTGCCCATTGAAATAGCGGTGCCTTTGGGCCTCAGTGATAAAAAATCTATTTGCCTCAGTGCCCACTCAAATCATCAGAAATGCCTGCGGCCTCATTTGTTGTCTCATTAAGATTGTTTCCTTTCTGTCCATTCCTTTGCAGCTCTTCCAGGCGAACACATAGAGCTGTCACACATAATATATCGCAAATGTGACCTTTTACACCAGCAGCAGATTCCCTGTGACATCTAAAAGGGCACTAACCACAGATCTGCACGCTCTCATCGAGACCATCCTCGCAGTCGTTCTCCCCATCACACAGCCATTGTTTGGCTATGCACTTGTTCTTTGAGCAGGCGAACTGGTTCCACAGGCATGACGAGTCTGCAGAGGGCAGTGGGAAAGGAATTTCAATGCCATAAATCAAACCAAGTGAAGAGGGAACAACAACAAAAGCTGCATACCCTATAGAAGTGGAAGAGTGTTTTTAATCAAAACACAACAAGTGGGCTGGCTTCTATTTGCCCCTTGGCTTGCTTGTTTTTCTCTGTCGTTTTTCTGCTTAGCAGCACGCATGAGTGTAGCTGCCACACAAAGGACTGTAAACATACATTTTTTTTTTGCCTTTTCTCGCACATGAGAAGACATTTTGATGAATGCTCCCAGTTTCTATGCAGGAAAATAAAAGCATCAGCTTCACACAAAGCAAGTCTCTAGATGAAACATCTTATCGTGTCAAAGCACTTAAGTATTAATTACTAAGACTTATTTTCTCTTACTTTGGAAGGAAACTAGGCTACTAGGGTTGACAAGGAACAGTTGGATGTCAAATATGAGAGCACTCTACTGATCACGGTGTAAAAGCTATTGTGTTAAATGTGCATATATTTATAATCTGCGCTGAGTTTGTGTCACTGAGCCTCCCACTCTCCCTGGGGAGTCCTTCTGTGGTCTGTTTCTCTCAGATGTCAGGACTGGCAAAGTCTGCCAGAGCTTTGATGAGATGCTGAGAGAAGGAAGGGGGAATGTGTGCTCTAGGTCAGACCACAATACAAGGAATTATGGATCTTACTGAGAGTTGGGGGGAGTGTCTCTTGCACTGAACTGCTTTCCTTCCTGTCAGACTTTGTACATCACACCAGCTTTAAGTTCCCTGATATTATGATGTAAGATGAGATAACATTAAATCACCATATCTGGTTAAATAACCACATCCGTAAACAGTGATTATCAAGACTTTCTGTACAGGATACAAAATTTGCACAGCTGCTTTAAGTGTTAAACAAAATAGCAGGTCTAAAGCACATTAAAAGTATCAAAGACGGGCTCTCATATCTCATTTTCAATAGCATTTCACACAGTTGAAAAGCGCATTATGCATTTTGAAGTGACAAATGACTATTTCATCTAATCAGATGCTGAATTTGAAATTTCTGAAATGACATTTTCCTCAAACCACTTTGCCTTTGCTGTCTTATTATCAGTGGCTTTAGCTTTTTATATGATAATGAACTTAGAGGAATGGGAATATTGTCTATTTGTCCCCGAAAAGCTATTCAAGACTTCTCACAGAATTCTGGCATAATTCATATCAGTTCTAATATAAGCACATTTGAAGAATGGGATGTTAGCATTTCACACAGGTGCAAATGACATTTTTAGATACATGGATCGAAAAGGTTTTCATCTGTTATGCATCTCTCTGACAACATTCATGAGCAATTTATTAAACTCTATCAGATAACTCGAAGAGCATTTAATATGAAACTGAATTGCACTCAACTGCCTTCCTCTTTCTGTTGCTAGTGAAATGTGAACAAAGGTGCTGGTTAATTAAACAGAGAGAGCAAACCACATAAGCAAGAGATCTGCAACATCTCAGTCAAACACTCTCAAAGGCAAAGACATTTCAGTTGGTCAGATTTATTTGTTATTTTCTTGAAATTGGTCCCTGTTGCTATTAGTCACAATTTGCAAAGGTCTGGTTGGTTTATAGGCTAAATGAATCATACATAAACAGGAATAAAGTCTGCAGCCATGCTAGCAGCTCTATGAGGTTGTACTTAGGCACAGCAATGCTTTGAGCTAAATGTTAATGTCAGCTTGCTAACATGCCCACAATGAAAACATGCTTATGTTTAGCAGGTGTAATGTTTCACACTGTCATATTAGTGTGGCAGCATGCTAACATTTGCTCATTAGCATTGAACACAAAGTGTAGATGAAGCAGATGAAGAAGATGATCTAGATGAATTATTGGATATATTATACCAGATCTGATGATATGTTAGCGCCAGGTGACAAGTTAGATGTTTAACAAAGTTATGACTATTCAACCTGAGGGGGGCGTGGACCAAAAGTCATAAAAATGTTTCCACTAGTTTTTGAGAGATTTTACTCAAAACCACAAATGTCAAATCACTGAGGTCAGTGGGCCATATTGCATGGGAACAGAACAACATTTTGTGGCAATCTATTAAGTTGTCACATGCACAAAACAGAAAGACATAAGAGGAAAAGCAAACATTTAGATCTGTGACCTCCGGTGCAAAAGGAAAGGTCAAGTGATCACAGGGTGACAAATGCATTTATACAGGTATTATGCAAAGTTGCAAAGAAAATGTGCTTAAAAATAAAATATTAATTAAAATCAACCTCATGGCGGTGTTAGATGAAAAAGTCTGTAGACCGATTTATCCCCAAGGCCAATAAATGTATCAAATTTTATCTTAATCCATCCAGCAGTGATTAAGATATTTCAGTTTGGACTACAGTGGACAAATCAACTGAGAGACCATCACTGTCATCCAAGACCCACTTGCACAGGTTGTATAAACAACAGCAGTTGCAATTGGATGCAAAAATATTTTTGATTGTTTGGTGCATTTCGAATAAGGTGTGTTTGGTGTTGATAACTGCAAATTGCAATAGTTACATTTCTATTACCACAAAGAGAATGCAACACAATGCTCTTCCACGTGGCAAAAATGTGGATGCCACTGCTTTTCTTGAAAAGGTGCACTCTACCCTTTCTCTGATTAGTCGCCTTCATTGGCTGGATCAGTTAGGTTTAGGCATAATGAGTGAAATTGCTTAAAGTTAGGGTAAAAATATCAGGGTTAGTCAAAAAGAAGCAACATACAGTCCATCAGAGACACAGCTGGCTGAGTCATGCCAAAAAAAGCAGTGTGATCCATGATAGCATCACCAGGTCTACACATAGATTACAGCACTGATGCTCACTGCTTCATGACTTCTTACATTTAAATGGGCCAGACAGTACAGTCTATGGGCTGGACAATACAAAAAGCTGACAGCTCAAATGTAGGTAGCAGGTCCTCTACAATGTGTGTGCGTGTGTGTGAGTGTGTGTGTGTGAGTGTGTGTGCGGACTCAAGCTCTAAATACTATGTACATGTGTGTGACTGTGAGAAGCTTACTAGCTACTCTGACCACCTACACTGAAGACTCCAGTCAGACTCCAGTCAATGCAGTTTTGATGCCAAAAGCAATGACATATGAATGGGTATGTGTGCGAGCTTTTGGTACTGAAGACATATTATATTAATCCATACAATGACTTAATTATGATCCTGCTTTTTAATTGGAAAGATTTTGACTTGTCATGATAAGTTCTGCATACATTAGCATGGATCAAAGCTTATGTAATAATGCTCTTGCTGCCTCTGGTGAAGGAAGCAGAGGAGTGGCACTGTAATGTGTAATCATTTCATATGTCCCTGCTTTCAACTGACCCCCACATTTCTATCTCCAGCATAACAATTTCAGAGACTGATGGATCATTCATTAATTGTTACAAGTTCTGTACATTATCTCTCATTATAATAGCATTCCTACTGCTAACAGTGCCGAGTACAACAACAGCAAAGCTGATATATTTCTTCTCCTTAGAGAACAAAACATCATTACAGTTGATTCTGAAGAGGATCTTGAAAGGTTGAGTTTATCGCCTTACCACACTGGAATTCATCTGCTCCATCTTCGCAGTCTTTTTGGCCGTCACACAGCCACACGCTGGAGATGCAGTTCCCACTTGGACAAGCAAAGTGGCCTTCCTCGCACTTCTGCACATGTGAAACTGGGACGAGCAACAAAGCCAAGTCAGTCCTCTAGGCATTAGCAATGATTGAGGTCATTATCTTTTCCTAAGCTCTCTCTGAATCTCTTATTACACTGTCATAATCATCTCTGAAAACCAGATCTGTGTTAAGTCTTTTCTAATTGAACGTGGCCTTCTTAATCTGCCTCTGAATGCACATGCAAAATCTGTGTCTTTGTGTGAGTTCGTATCAGATGCTCACCCTCACAGTTGGTCTCATCGGCATAGTCTCCACAGTCGTTTGCACCGTCGCAGATCCATGAGGGGTGGATGCACAGTGAGGTGGAGTTGCAGCTGATGAAATCTTTTTCTTTCACCCCCAGCTTGTAAAAGTGAGAGCAGTCGGTGGGGTCTGAATACAAAGCACAGCGTGGCAGTTAACTGTCTTGTAATAATGAAAGAAGTGGTGGAGGGAAGTGTGGGAGGGGGTCAGTATTCAATCTGATATGAGCGATTTGAGTAACTGAATCCATCTGATCTGCGACATTTTCATTTTACTGTTACTGCAACGCAAATCACAGGCCAGATGACTTACTGCAGTTTTTCTCATCTGAAGCATCGGCACAGTCAATGACCTGGTTACACCAGGCTGAGCTGGGTACACAACTCCCATCTTTGCACGATGACTCTGATGAACCACACGTGACATCTGGGGGAGAGAATTAGCATTTCAAAAAGACAACATAACAGGAACAGCACTCACAGACAGTTACAGGTACAGCTCACAACAATACCTAGAACCTCTTTCTGGGGGCGGTTAAAATTGGCTCCAGGCTGCAAACTGCCAGACAGAGAAGGGTTTGTGATGAGTTGCAATATCTGAGTTGCTGAACTGCCTGTGCTAAAAATGTCACGACCCTCTTAGTGGTGCGAAATTGCAAACCAAAATTATATGTAAGAAGGGCCCCTTAGTTTTGTTGCTCATTTACCAACTGCTGCAAAACTGCTCTGGTCATTTTAAAACTCTGCATTACATTATCAGTGTATAACTTACATAATAAATGTGAATATTCTCAGTCACCCAGGTCATGGCTATTAAAGTGGGTTGAATCCAGGGCAGCTGGTTATTTACACTTTCCCTCAGGTGACTCTGGCGACTGTAATAACTGACATAACAACAGCCAAGAGCACCAAGGAACCAAGAATATCAATGACCTTGACATCTACTTTGCCTCGTGGGTGAGAGGCAACGTTTAAAAAGAATCAACATCAAAGTCAAGTTCTGCTTGATCTTACCCTCTTTGGATAATTCATATAATATTACAATTTAATGTTCTAATGTTAATAGACTGATATGCTCTTGAAATCCAATTTAAAAAGGTAAGTCTTCTTCCTGAGATCTTAGACTGCTGAGTTAGGAGTCCACATAAATGAGGAAAAAAAACAGTCTTCTTGTGGACTTGGTCAGTATTAAGAGTAAGGCTGAGACGATTCCTGGAGACACTGAGGCAACTCAGTTACAAAGAATCATTGTTTCAAATTCTTTACATTCAAACTTTAATTTCATAATACTGCATGATACATAAAATGTGTTTCACATAGGGATGGGTATCGTCAGGATTTTTATGAATCCGATTCCGATTCCAGTTCTGCTTATTGATTCTGGTTCTTAACGGTTCCTTATTTTGATTCCAAAATAGTAAAAAAATAGAAGGTCAATTGTTTATTTAACAAAAGTAACTTTATTCCTTTACCTTTTAAGAAAATGGTAAACAAAAATAAAATCCTGTCTGAGCAGCATTAGTGCTAAAATATTTTATTTTATAGGACAGAGATAGGACAGAGGACAGAGTTGAAACAGGTAGATAGAGAGAGGGGATAGTGACATGCTGCAAAGAGTCGGAGCCACAACCCGCGACCGCTGCGCGGAGATCTGAGCCTTCCCTATAAGGGCCGCGTGCGCTACCGAGCGAGCTAAACAGCGGCGTGTTGAATTCAGCGTGAATGCGTGACGTAGTCACGTAACAGACAGGTCCTGACTCCTGGCAGACACGCAGCCATTGTAAAAAAGGTTACAAGTGCGTCCAAGAACCAATAAGCAGAACCAAAAGTAAATATTTTTTATGGGTACCCGGTACCCGCCATTTTTGATTCGGTATCCAACCCTACTTCTGTGACATGACAAAGCTTTCCAATTGTTCCTGACACTGTAGTTTTTCAAATATGTTCATTGTTTGGCACTCAGATTATGATAAATAACATTCATAACGCTCATGAGTGCTGGAATTGTTCCTTTAGATAAGCAGTCTCCTTCATACATCCATGCATCAACTCTTCACCTAATACAAATCAATAAAGAAACAACAACCAACCAGGAAATAACAAAACTTAAGACAACAGTCAGACCATAAAATTAAGATTAAACTGGTCATATGCACACACACACACTCTGAAGCTCTGAAGCTACTTTAACTAGCAACTAAGAAATGCAATCAACCTCAAATGTTTGTACAACACAGGTGCGAACAAACCGGTGTTGCAGGTGTCTCTGGAGTGATTACTGCAAATCCCCACAGTTTCTTTTAAGGTTTAAATCTTTAAAACTGTAAAACAACAACCCAATAGATCTTGTTGTTAATTGACAGGTTGTTTTATACTGATTAATGAAGTCAGCGAGTTGGAAACTAATAGGTGGCTGACAGACAACACCAAGGACGTGAGAACAGAATAAAAAGGTTTATTTTACTGTTTGACACCCCGTCTCTTTCTCTTTGTCTCCATTACTCAATGTAACAATGTAACCCCAAGGTGAGATTCCCCTCATGGGTGCTCATAGTTGATCGAGACCTACATGTAAGGAGAATTGGCACCTAAATCCAGACATGAAACAGAACTGAAGTATGACACACTCAGACAGGCTCAGCACAGAGTTAACCCAAACAGTCAAAAATCTGTTTTTAGTGCAGTGCCAACCACAAAATCGCCCATCTGAGTGCACAGAATTAACTTAAATGCAGGTTACATTTAAAGATACTGTGCACAGCTTTTCCAGCCTTGAAAAAGATGCACACGCACACACAAGCTAATCGTCCATCTGTTAAATTCACTCACCAAATGTTAGTCTTACTTTTTTCGCTATGCTGCTACTTTAAAGCTGCTTAGTGTTTCTGTGACCTTTCAGTTTTTTTCCTACGTTGTCTCACTTTTCTGAGTCCCAGAGTGTGTGTGTGTAACACTATTTTACAGTATTTTGCTCACAAGTGCACATGTTAAAAAGAGCAATGCATGAGCCTGACGTCTCTCTCTGCTCCATGCAAACCAGTTATTCCTCAGGAGGACATCAATGCTGTGAAGACAGGGCAAGTTGGAGGTATAAGAAAATGCTGCAGATGTTTGCATGAATAATTTCCACAATTTTTCCTCCATTCAACACTTATTTATTAGAGTTACGGGAGGAGTCAGTAGCTCTGAGACCGTTGCTTTCCTCGTTGTGCTTGTCAAATCTATATAGCTGCACACGCTGTGGGGAACTTTATTTTTTGCATCAAACATTATGAATAATTTTGCATTTAAAGCTATCTGCGTGTTTGTGCGATTTTATGTGCAAAGCAGACTAAATAGAAAACATAAGACCTTGGAGAGTCTGTCCCTCCTTTGTTTTGTCTTTGTCATTGTTCTGCAGTTCTGTTTACATGGAGTATTTGTTGATGTGTGCATGTATATTTATAAAATGTGGCCTCTGTACGGTTGTATTTATAAGCACAAATGCGCTCAAGACAAATAAATATGTGCATTTGTGGAAAAATTTGGATTGTTTCTGCATCACAACAATGTGCACGCATCAATAAGCCATTTTATCACCAGCCCTGTGAGCTAAACAAGCCTCCCCTGACAGCAGAGCCAGCATCCCTCCAAGTTTGCGCCTTTCCCTCACCAGCTTGCCTGATAGGTAACACAGTCAAAACGGGCAGAAGTAATGGGACACAACACAGGCGGAGGCAGTGCCAACAGCTCGCGGGTCCTGCGCGTGGCGAGCTGTGCCCGTGCGACAGATGGATGTAGTCTGTGGACTGATTAATGTGCTCACTGGTCTGTGCCTCGGTGGCCGCGGCAATGAAGGAGTTCACAAAAGTGGTCGGGATATTTGTTCTGTCTCCAAAACAGGTGTTACACTTGTTTGGTCCCCCCTTCATTCTGCCGCAGTTTGTATAGCTAGATGATCCAACCGAGCATATCTGACACCAAGGTCAACCGCGCATTATTCCCTACCTGAATACATAAAAGAACAAAGGGGCGAGTCAAACCTCGTGTGTGCATGAATCCATCATGAAACATATTGCAATACCGTGATGGGGTGGAACGGAAAAATGCAGTCAACGTCAAGGTCAAATTTATTTATAGAGCCTTTCAACAAACACATCACTAAGTGCCTGACAAAGCAACAAATGACATAAACAGCAGCTTAAATTATGCAGGCTGCGCATGTTTGGTCCAAGTAGTGCAAACAGCAACTTCAATTCATTTCATTTCACTGCTTATCCAATATATTTTCACTTCTGGTTTACATGCCACAGTGCTGTAGTATTTGCTTAGCAGAAGAGCCTAAGGGAGGAGGGAGGGGGGCTCTCTATTAGGGCACCATATATTAAACAGGAAAAATCAATATGCATCCTTTCTCCCGGGCCGGCCGAGCGCCGCCCCTCGATCGCAGCATGGTGACGAGGGGAGCCTCGCCAGAGAGCTCGGCCAGGACGCCAGGACTAATAGTCGTCAAAGCCAAGCGACAGTGAGGCTTATCTGTGGTGAGCCATATTTCCTCTGCCTCCCCGAAGATCTGGCTGGACAGTGTGTGTTATCCCTCCCTTCTGATAAAGCTCATCTCCCACACAGAGAGAGCCTATACTGTATGTCACATCCAGGCTATAAGCTGCAAGCACTCGGCTGGCCCCCGAGCAGCAACCATGACAGCCATTGTCTCGGCTGGGAAAAAAACAACTGTAGTTTTTGTTTCGCGGCCCACCTAATACTCTGCTGACACACATTCCCTCCTCCGCTCCCGCTCCACTCGCTTGTTCCTACGTTTTATCCCGTCTTTAAAAGATGCCGTCTTCCCCCCTTTGAGATTAGCGGTGGGTAAAGATGAAAAATTGCGTTTTCAGCACAGTGACATCTAATCTGTTTGGTGAGCTTTAATTTCCCTCGACGATGTAAGTGCTGGTGGGCCACAAGCTCACGACAGACATACTTTTGTCAAAGGACGAGGGTGACACCGTCTAGAACATCGCAGACTTTTTCTCATCTTTGATTCAGTTTTTCTTGCCCCAGAACGCTTGTTCCATTTGATTTGACCCATGTTTGAAAATGTAGCTCATTTAGCATTTTTTCACTTTCCAATACTGTTTAAATTTAACAGGTAGAAATACCTGTTCCAGTGTGAGGTTTCAGGGGGTTTTCAGTGTCAAGTCATTTCTTTATGTGGTAAAAAAGAACTTTGGCTCTGCTCTAATACTCATCTCATCAGGTGTTGACCAGAGGATGGTGATCCAAACTACAGGATGTTGATCATGTTGAACTGGTTTGAA
>JAPZDY010000005.1:17266453-17291798 GCA_029783645.1 Ctenochaetus hawaiiensis
AAAACATCTTCATGTTTGCAAGCATACAACTTTAAATGACCAAATCCACCAGAACTATCATCTATAAATAGTTTATCATTCACCATGCAATAAATGAACTGTTGAACCACTGTGAAATTTTTCTTTTAATAAGATAGCTGTTCATTCTACCATTCAAAACAATTTCCTCAACATAACAGAGTGTCATTAATTGTGATTGACGGAGATTTGCAAAAATCATTTTGCTGTTTTGCTGTACCTGCTACTGTGCAGGAACCGAGCCATTACTCTATGTCACCTTGGGTTCTAGCTCTCATTTGTGAATGCATTCTCTCATTTTGTGAATGCATAATGAAGTCTGAACTGTCCATATAAGAGAGAGACTTCTCCACAGTCAAAGTCCTTTCTCTTAGAAATGCCTTTTTAACCAAAAAGAGGCCAGGAGTTGCAAAGTGCAATCCTTCTTGCCCTCTGTGGTATTCTGTAAGAGTGTTATTAATGCCACTGCACATGCTGGCAGATACCCACAGCACTGAAGGCGAAAGCCTGGCATGATTAACAACACGCTTCAAGAACATAAAGTATTACCCTGACATCAATCCGGTTTTAGTTTTTCTTTAGAGAGTAAATTTACACCGACATCCAGACAAACAAACACATACATGCACGACTTCCATATATTTTCTCTATAGACAGTATACTGATAGAGAACACTGCTGTCACCATCTTGTGTTTTTTGAAGCCAGAAGTGACCATATTTGGCTGGAAGGATTTGCATGGCTACCAATGAATGTGTTGACAGCTACTGATGTTATATTTTTTAGCCTAAATAAAGATTGTTTGAAAATTCATCCCCTCTGCAGTTGTTAGAATAGCAACAGAGACAATGCTGTAAATGTACTTCTTTCTACTGTAATTGTGGACATTTTAACACGGGGTCTATTGGAAGCCACTCCATTTTGGACTGTTTTTTCCTTTTTTTCTTATCAGATCTTGACACATAAAATGCATCTATTAAGCTCACTAGGAAGTGTGGTGATTTAAAATTCCTGTTTAATGAGTTGTGTAAAAAAGGAGAGAGAAAATGAATAGAATTTTAATATCACCTATTTAAAGTATAAAGACAAAGCCTAAATACCTGTTTGGTTATTACACCAATAAGGATGATGAATTTATAATGAATTAAGGTTGATGATGTTAGTGCAGAACTATCATGTGTCTTAATTTACACACACACATGAACCTAGCCTGTAACTATCTGAAGCCTATTGTAATGTGAGTTAGGGTAAGACTTCATTCCACAACTTGTGCCTTTGATTTCAGGAGATTTCTAAATGAACCCCTGAGTTGATGGATGGCGCGACACATTGGATTCAGCACTGATACCAAGAATCAACACATAATGAACATCCTCCACCTTTTCATTACGGACGGGGTGAGAAAATCAATCATCAATCACTGCTGCACTGTGTTTTAATTATCTAATGCCCCTGCTACTTCACACAAAGTGAAGCACAACTGTTGCTAGGGCTGGCTGGACAGCTCCGTTCTGTGGCCACTTAACTGGTTAAATACGTAATCCCTCCACACTCTCTGACTAATCCCTAATGGCAATCTGATGCACTCATGACAATCTCCACTCACCCATCACGGCCAGAGCTGTGCCTCTGACTAACTCCCTCTTTAGAGTCTCCAGCACTTCCAGCCCAGTGCCGTCCAGATTGCACCTGTTGATAGTGCCATTGGCCGAGCTTATCCAGTACAACTTGCTGGCAGCGAAGTCTATTGAGAGACCTGGGAGGACGACAGGTGAATAGAGAACGCCAGGTTAAAAACTCATTGTGCTGGGATTTGCTAGGTTACATAATTTGGCCTTAAAACAAGGCAGGATTTCAATAACACCAGAAAAACACACATCAGAGACATAAAAAATAAGTCATAAATAAATAACGAAATCACAAAATAGTTCATCAGCCGTAGGCAAAAATAGATTAGAGATGCTGTGTCATTTTAAAATGCAAAAACTGAAACATCATCCTTAAAATATTCAAGACTTTGAAGTAAACAAAGAATGTTAAATACTAAAAATGTATTGTGTTAAGTTGCATCAGGTAAGGATATTACTGTATTTGGTTACAATTCTGACTCCATGCATTATGCAGCACTGAGAAGGTGCATATGAAATACGCCTTTCCTTTGACTAAAATAAAACAGTATTGCAACAGCCCGTTTCAGGACTGCATCACCTTAACATCTCCATACTGCAGTTTTTCTCCATTTGGCTGAGTGAGGGCTAGTGGAATTGTTTATGTGCTTGCTGGCTCTTCATAAGAGCTACAGCTGGCATGAAAAATGGACAAGAGAGAGACTGACTGCTTCCTGGCTCACATGGAGGTTTTTCATAGAATACCACTGGTAATGGTGAGAACTGAGAGCAATTTCAATTGTGGACCTCTGGACGACTCACTGTTTCCCACCGTGTGTTAGATTTATGTCTGGCAGATTCACAGTCACAATGCGTCATTAATTTACGCTTGTCCCCAGGTCTACCCCATAATCATAAATGAAGCCAGTGAAATATGGTGCACCCTGCTATCTGTACCGCTGACAGGCCGAGGAGAATGAGGAAATACAGTGAAGAACAATGGAGCTGTTTGTTTGAAAAACAGGGGGTTTGACCTTGAGCTGTATAACAACAGCTACAAGAGATGAAGACCAGCTGATTGTTTTTGCTAAAACAATCTACAATTGCTTACTAAAGCACACATCCTGTGGGGATAGAGTTCTTATACAAAAAATAAAAGACTGTCGTAATAGAAACATAATCATAAGAGCTGTAGAAAATTAGGCAGCAGTGACAAATCAATAGTTCTAGTAAATTATAGAAAGTATTGTCTCAGTTGAAACCAGCGCCGTGCATATTTGGCAAGACTGCTATTTAAAAATACACCAATCACCATGAAGGACAGAGTTATGAAAGAAACCCTGAGATTTTCCCTGAACACTGTCATATTACGATACTGGTGGAAACTTAGACTCCAAAAATTCAAACAGAAAAATCTTACATCGATCACTGCCCTTCCTGTCAGGACATCACAGCACATCCAGAAACTCTGCTTCCTTTCCAGCACTACACTCCTGCACATTCACACTGCTATTACAAGAGATGCCTGAGGAATGTTTCTGAACAGGCATCCTGATCACTGACCTGTTAGATTTCATATAGTATTCACATACATCTGCTTTCTTGTCCAACCCCTGTTTTTTAATTTTCATAAATCTATTATTTAATATCTTATTTCAGTAACAGATCATTCCATATTATATATGAGATAATTAACATCTTAAATATGATTTTCTTTTTTTAACATGTGGGAGCTAATATTCTAAGATCGGTGAAAACAAACAGATCCAGGGCAGAAAATATTACATCCAAAGAGTGTTGACCACTGACTTATCTAAATGGGATTTCATAGAACATTAATGTGATAAATTCAAATCAAATTCATAGAAAGCTTGATTCTGCAAAACTACATTTGCCGACTCTCTTCTCCTTTGGTGTTTTTGGTTGAAAGCATCACAGATCAGTGGCTTTCTTACCCTCTCAAAGTAGGTAAAACATCAGTTTAAATTTGTTTGCATTAATGTCACAACAAACTGCAAAGAAAACAGCACGTCCATATTCACAATTATGAGTGACTTAAAAGATGATTAAATATCATAACAAAGACATAATCACTGGAGCCAGGAGGGAAAGTTTAAGCATCGTCGTGGTGTCGTTCTGTGTTTAAAAGAAAACAAAATCAACAGAGTAAAATACATAACCCAGGGCACAGGATCTCATAACACAATGTGGAAGGTTGGAAGATGGACAGAGGAGTATTTTGTACAATACAAAATTAAACCATTATTGTTACAAAGCAATTTTAAGATTTAAATACCAATTACTAATGATGCATCTTTTTACCCCTGCATCAACCGATTTGTTGGGGAGAACACTTTTAGCATCATAGCATAGCAGGTACAAATACATATGCTATCATGTTACCTTAGGTGGATGATGCTCATCACTGTGATATTTCTTTTGATTATGTTACAGGATTTGTGCAGGATTTGTTTGAAGGACATTAAGGTGAAATTGCTTAAAAGATGTGGTTATTATAATCTCATATATCAATCCATGAAACTAGCCCCCATGGAATGAACATACATGGAAACTGTGAGAGCATCTTTAGATAAAGAAGCATCCATCAATCAATCATGGAGAGGTGTGTGATGCACTGGTGTCTGTCAGGCCTGCTTTAACACAGGAATTAAATCAGAGGTAGCAATGATTTTGATTTGAAAGCAAAGAGTGTCTTTGGGAAACAAATTACAGTTAATTAAGGTTTAAAAGATATTCTGGCATCACTTGACTCCCCACTCCTGGCCTGGTCCATCCTCAGAGTCCCATGTCCTTCTTTGTTGTTGTCAGTTTTGATAACATCACTACTGAGGAGGATGTTCGTTGATTGACACCGTTTCCTGCTTTAATTGTCAAAATAAAGGAAAGTGTGTCAACAGGTGCAAACATCACAGATTTCACTTGTAGAAGTCAGACTGAGAAACAACATTATCAAGACTGATTTTCATTAAGTATCAAGTAATTAAGTGTCGGTTCAAGTAGAGGATTTACCTCAAATGAATTTGGAATGCAGTGAACATGGATGCAGATATTGTGACAGCTGTTGAAGCTGAAACATTTAATCAAATTAAATTACCATAAACTAAATCCATAAACAAACCGTAATCTCATACGATTGCAATTTTCTGGTGTGTTTTGTGGTACAGAGGTGTTTGCAGTGGGCTGAAACATGTTCTTTCAACCTTTAGACCAATAAACAAACAAACCAAGTGCTGGAAATCTGAATTATTGCAAACTATGTCAATGCACTAATCTTGTTTTTTATATTCAGATCAAATCTGCTTTAAACTTGAATGTACACATGTCGAGTTTATGCAGCTGAACAGAGAGAACTTGAAAAGAATTGGCATTGTGCACATGTAGAAAACCATCATCTCAGCCGTGTTTAACTCCAAATGAGTTCTTATACTGACCTACAGGGTCCCTCTGATTCTGGTGGAGGACTTTGCTGTTGCTTCCGTCCATGTTGGCCATGTTAATGGTGTTGCCATCTGTCCAGTAGATTTTTCTGTGCAGAGAGGTGTGAGGTGAATACAGATTTATCCAGTAAAGCACACAATAACATGTGGTTTACAACATACTCCATCAACGTTATGCTGTTATTAACTAAAAGCTGAATCTGAGCCAATAGATTTTGTTCACCCTGACAACTTTGCAAAGCTCTGCACAAACACGTCAGCTGGTCAAACATCCTCATTTTACAACAGCACATCTTTGATCCCTCTTCCCTACATGTGAGGTTTGCTGTCAGGTTTCCTAATAGAATGCATTGAAGGTTAGGTGCTGATGAAGTGCACAGACTGCTCTAATCTACTTACCCCTTCGTGGGGTGCACTACAAGGCACCTTGGCTTATCAATGCCGTGGATGATAGAGGTCTTCAGGGACCCATCAAAGCGAGCCACATTGATTTGCGACTCGTCATTTTCAGAGCTGAGCCAGTATAAGTTCCTGGAAAGCCAGTCTAAAGCCAGGCCGCGGCAGTTCACGATGTCTGTCAGGCAGACCGAGACAAAAACTGTCACCACTGTGCTTGACAAAATTAAAATATGAATAAATAACTAAGCTCAAGTAAATATACTAAATCTGCTATAAGTAAAACAAAGGGAATAATATCGTTAACAAATGACTGTACATTCATGCTTATTGACAACATCTCATGTGAGGAAAAAAAAGTGTTTACTAAGAACAATTAATTACAGCAATTATGATATAAGTATTAATAGATGCACACCATGACCAAGAAAAAAGAAAGACTCTCTCTCATATATTGCATCATTTAACTCTTGCAACAAGAGTATTTGTGAACCAGCTGATCAATATTAGCACACAAGCACAAAACACACACACACTGTGTAGTACATATTTTGCATGTACGCCTGTAAGGCACACACCTGCTGAAATTATGGTCTCTAACTGGGTCCCATTGATGAAGGCCCGTTTGATGGTTTGGGTTTTGATGTCAGCCCAGTAGATCCTCTCCTCCTGAGCATCATAATCCACCACTGTGACATCATCGATGTCCGGCACCGTGAGTGCCGTCATGACGTTCATGTAAGGGTTGTCAATGTCCACACCACGGATTTCAGATCGCCGCACATACAGGAGGAACCTTTTCAGTGCTAATGAGATGATTAAAAACATCTGTCAGATGAGAGAGTTTTAATAACAGACTGATGTAGATCTTGGAGTCAATCCAGAGAGCAAAAAGCGAAATCTAAACAAAACAACTCACCTGTTGTTTAAATTGCATCTTGTAATTTTCACTCTGATAACACAAGGAGAAAAAATAAAAAATAAGGGAGGTGTTCTTGCTCACCATAGCAGGACTGTTTGTTGGGTGAAAGCTTCATAAGGTGTGGGCAGGTGCAGGACACAGTGCGGTTGTAATTGATGAGACACAGATGTGAACATGGACCACGTCCATCATTTTCCTCACACGGGTTGGAGGCTAATGGGGATGGAGGGAAGAGAGGGGACTTTTCAGAAGACTCGGCATAAGAAGTTGACATAGCAGGATGTGAATCGGACTAAAAGCCTCAGTGACATAACATTACAGGCTCATCTGAATGTGCTATTGGAAAAATAAAACAGAAGATTAAAAAAACTGACAATTAAAAGCACTGCTGAAAACAAATACAGTATGTTTTAAAAGGCGTTTTACACACACAATGAGAAATTGTCGTGTTTGGAAATAATCTGTCTATGAAAGACCTTAACTCATCTTCTAGGTTCATCTTAGGTTTCTAGGTTGATCCACTGTTGAACTGAGTCTGAAGATGTTAAGGGGTGTGTAAATACATTGTATATATCAAGAACTAAGAGTGCCACTATCCCAGAAAACCCCTGTTACTATAAGGAAGCACATATCCAGTTTAAGACCCACTGACAGTTTCTACTAAACAAGTTCAACACACTGAATTTCAACAGCTTTAAACTCAACAGTGGTCTTATAGAGGCAAAACATTACAAGGAGTCAGTTTTCATGCCTTTCTCACTCTATACTATTCAGAGTTTATCACTCAGCAAAACAAAAGAAAGTCACCCACAGTTCAATTATTTCCCATCATGCTGAAAACACATTTCATGCATAAAAAACCTCCAGTCTCCCATCTACTCTGGATGATTCATGTCAAACAAGCTCATTCAAGGTTTATTTCCCTGGCTCCTTCAGCAACACATTAGCCCCATTGCATCACAAATGTGGCTTATTTGAGACAAAAAAATTCAGATCTGTCAGCTGCGAGCTGGAAACAGCACCCAGCTGACTCAGAATGCTAATAGGGAGACATCCAAACAGCGCCGCATTCACCTGAATCATGCTCTTGAGGGATGACAGGCAGCCACAACAGAGGAAGGGTGTTTGTTTGCTCTAAACTGTCAAATGTATTTGCAACAAATAAATTAAAAAATAAGCCTACTGCTCAGTCAGGGCAGTGAAAATGGTGGTTCTCGCTAAAAATAAAGAAAAATGCTCATTTTCATGCAAAAGTCACATTTGTGGAAGGTCCCGTGTGTAAACAATATCGTTTAGTATGCAAATGCTTCTTTCCACTAAGAGACCTACTGTATGTTTGTTGTTCTTATCTGTTTCAAAGACTATTACATTTGTCATTAAAATTACAGTACAGCTTGTTTGCCAACAAATAACTGTGTGGCTTCCAAATGGTGTAAATATTATTATGCTAATACAAAGCTTTGCACAAATTGAGAATAACAATAACAACTTTAAAAGTTCCAGCTGAATTATCCTCAGCTATACCTCCCTTTCTCCTTCATTAAATTTAGAAAACTAAACAAACACAAGAAAAAAAAACATGCATGTATTGGTATTACCAGTAACAATAAGGGAAGACTTTATAGTAAAATCATGTGTAGAGATTAAATACTAATTTTACATTCTTACTTAGAATATACAGAGAAACCAATCAACAGAAAGACAAAGAGCCATGAAAAACTGGATGTTTTACATTGCACTTAATTACTAAAATCACTGAGAAGATGCAAACACAATCACAACCATAATATTGCCTTTTTAAGGATAGTGGCTTACATATACAGAAAGCTGAGAGGGATGAAATCGAAACTTGGCAATGCTGAAAAAGACAGTTGTGATGGAAACTGATCCATCAATTAGGTGGTCTTGGCACACATGGCCCAAATGTTCCCAAATCCTGTGTTTTATTTGAGGATTCCGCTTTACGAATCAATACAAAAATCAATTTCAAAAGCCCTATTTTCTGGTTAAAAAAACAACAAAAAACAATAAAGCCAACTGAAAACAGATTTCATGCTATTAATTTCAGCTTGGCGATGTGTCTTGCCAGCTGATCTGCATATCAAATAAAGACTGGCTTACATATGTACGCCTTCTGTCAGGCAGCGTATCAGCGGTGTAGCTGGTCAGAATCTTGGCTTAGCTTCTCTCAAAATTGATTACCCTCCACTATGACAGTTACAGATTCAGATGATTTTACTGAAAATAAACTGCCAGCATTATATGAAGTTTCAAAACTATAAAGTATATTTTTCTGTCACCACAACATTCACATCAATTCATGTATTCACATCAATAACTGAATTACTTATTGAATATGCCGCAGTTACATTAAGCTAAAAAAAAGAAAAAAAAAAAATTATAGTGGTATGAGCCAATTAGAATAATTTGAATGGTGAGAAAACACATTGAGAGGTGCCATTAACTCTCTCTGCATAAGTACCTTTTTTCATTCAGACACATGCTCATGGATTGACAGGAAAAACAAAAGACAGAAGCAGAAGCTGAAATTAATTATATCATGCTGCTGTTTTTTTTATCAAAACAAAAGATGAGAATGAATTCTGTTTTTCAAAGATAATTTATCCTCAGTCAATATCCAGTCGTACAAGAGGATTATAGCCAGATGAGCTTTCACTCTAAACCACTTTTGTGCACAAGACTTAAAATGACATATGCATAACAAAATGGTTGCTGTTCAAAACTGCAATTATGATCTTGTCAATTTCAAAAGAGAATTCTTTATAGTTTACAATAAGACGGTCTAAGTAAGTTCTCTGATGCATTTATCCAAATACGGTGTTTTCTGTACTCTTCCTTAAAGGCCCTTTCCTGCCGTTGATTTAAGCCTGGAAATATCCTTTTTGATAGTGAAATTATACTTCTTTACTTTACTATTATATATTTTATAAATCTTCAAAATATAAATCAATTCACATCTTAAGTTTGCATACATATCACTCTTCATCACTGGCGTCATCAAATATATGCCGGTCTATTCTAATATTACAGGGTCCCTGCAACCACTACTCCCTCGACTCGCTCTCTGCAATGTCTTGCTAGCCAGGTAATGTAAGCAATAGCAACACGTTTAAACCAGATACAGATTCTGATAAAAAAGAGGACCAAATCATACAGGGTCCCTTGTGAGTATCAGAATGCAAATATATGCATCACTTTTTATGACCTAGATCACAACAGTGAAAGACTATAAGTTGTCAGTTATTAATGATGTTACGTAGACCAACCTACCGTTAGCTTCTTCCTGACTGAAAAACCCACTCAGTAAAGTGTTAGGAATGGAGTATAATGAATAGTTCCACTTCTTTTCCTTCTTTTCTTTTCTGTTCTGTAAATTGTTTTGGACTGGTTTTCTGTGGGTAATACACTGGGTTAAGCTGTGGTGAATTGTCCAGCAGTCTTGAAGGCATCATGCCTGCAGTGCGTGCAGAGCGGCTGCCGTGTCACCCAATGGTGTCACCTTATAATGACGTCAAAAGACTTAGGTAGATGGCTGCCAACGAGAAGAGGACAAGATGCCAAGTTGAATTGTTTGTGGATCTCCACAGTCGACCCACACCAACATCATGAATGAAACCAGTATTTATTTTTTAGTTAAAACCCAACCAAACAACTACTGAACACTAACGGAGCTTGGGGTTCGCCAATCACCGCCACACTATTAGAGCGAATCATGCAGGAGGCTCGCCGGCACACAGGTGAGCTTACCCAGCTTGTGTTCCCGTTATGAAAACCCGTCCTACTTTTCATCTGACTGTCTCTTTTCTTTGGCGCTAGAGGTGAGGGGTTATCAAATAATAACACTGTTTATTTACCCGGGCTATGTTGTAGCAAAAGGGACTGGTTCCCTAAGGTTTTTCAATTTTTTGCCTTTAGGTTTGGAACATATGAAACTTGTCTTGTCAGAATCTGTTTTTTTAAACAGTTATTAGTAAACTAAAATTTCAAGGAGGACATTCAAAGCCATGGCATTGGTTGCTAATTTCAATGCCAGTTTGGCTTGTTAGATGTGAAAAATACTAAACAGACATGTTAATATGGTTAAAAATTTGATTTTCAATAGAGGGGAGGGGGGTAAAAAAATATGATACTTCTGTTGCAATTATTTAATCTTAAAAACCATTTATAAGTACATCATCATTAGGCTTTGTGTTTTTAAAACTGGACTGCATGGCTTTAATTCAAGTTCAGAAGAGATGTGCCAAGACATGTCCATGCTTTTAACTTCTTGCAAAGCTCCGATGAGCAACTTTCTGAACATTCATCTGGTTTACACCTAAGCAATAACATGAGACAATGTGTCATCTCAGAAGCAACAGCTTTCTGTACTTTTATTCTAACAGCTGGCTTTCCAGGCTTTTTCTGTTTCAATAGTAATGACACAGCAAAAACAGAACGTCTGCATAGAGAATGTGTTGTTATGTCAGAGGAAGTGAGTGAGCACAGTGCTGCTGAATGTGAGCTGAGCTGTGTGAAAGGTGAATTTGCAATAAATATTTCATTTAGAATTACATTTAGATTTTTTTCAACTTGTTTGTCAAACAGACACAGCTGTTCCTCAGACAAACCCTGTAATTCCTCCGTCCCAAACTCTGTTATAACACGCTGAAGGTTTGTAACAGACCTGACTAACACACTGTGCTACAAGCTAGCTGACAGTTGAATTGGGTGAATTGTTTTTAGTTTCATTAGCAGCCTCTGGCAACTTTACAACTGAGCTGCAGGTGAGGCGGTCAGCTCGCTTGAGTACAGCATGAGATGGGTCAGTTCACATCACTGGAACTTTTCCTCTACAACATTTTAAAACAGATTCCTTTGGTCCAAAATATCTTTGGTCTCAACCCCACTGCTGTCAATATCCCAAGAGAGCAAAACTGACAAATTATATGTGGACCTTGTTCCAGAGAGCATAGTGACATCTCCTTTTTTTCTGAGTCATCTCATCTCAGACAGAAAAGCCAGAAAAAACTGCTCTCACCTTGTGGCTGCCTGCTGGGGTGGAAGATCTGCAAGTCAAATGGCTGAGCACTAGTCTTCTGGATAACTGTGACATTTTGACCAGTCCACTTATTGGCTCTTGCTAAAGTGTTTGTCCTCCAGTCTGTCCAGTAGACATTGCCTCCAAAGAGAGACACAGCGAAGGGGTGGGACAGGTATTCATGGCCCCTGAGGATTTCAATGACCCCACTTCCATCATAGAGTGCAGAGAAAATGGCATCGGAGCTGTTTGAAAAGAACAACAACACAAAGGCCATATCAAAGTTTTAACAGCTTTTCAAATGCTTTGAGAGGGAACAGTACAAGTGGGAAGATCAAAATATAACCCAGCAGTCCACTGATGGAACTATTAAATTGTTCAAGACCCACTTAAAACCAAATATGGCCATTGTACAAAGATCTCTAAATATTACATATCCTCTATTATTTAATGCCCACTGGGAGGATGGAGAATCAAGTTAAATTTTTACTTTGAAAATGGTGAATCTTCTGCACCATACAATGTCATACATCTTTTCAAAGTCAGAAAAGGCTTTTGGTGAATGCGTCTGCACACAACATGAAAACTCTAATGGTATACCGTGCATCTGTCCACACAATCCTCTTTTCCAAATGATCCAGAGTAAGTCCATTAGGCCAGGCGCCGATTTCCATATCTTTGAACACGATGTGTCGACCTCCTCCACTCATGGATGCAGCCTCGATCCGGGGGAATGTAGCATCCCAGTCAGTCCAGAAGAGGATCCTTGTATCAAAAATCCAAAGGAAACAGTGAGTGTTAAGATAGTCTTGTCGTTTTCAAAAGGATAAGCAACAATTTACACACTGCATAGTTCTAATGCTTTCATAGATCCACTAAAAACATGTTGCTACACCTCATAATCATCTGAGCATAATTCTATAGGCATTTGTGCTTGTCACTGCTATTATGCAGCCAAACATAGTAATTACATGCACAATGCTGTATTAACTGTATGCATTAACATAGACAGTGGCAGTGATGGCTGTCCAAGAACAGCAAGAGCAAACCAGTTCATCCCTCAACATCTGCGGCAGGATTGAAATAAGAGGCCATCTGTTTTATTATGACTCTTTTTTCACGGCTCAATGAGGTCTGAAAATGAACACCGTTGTTGATGTGACCACTGACAGTATCTTGCGTCCCGCTTACCCCTGCAAACACTGCCTCTTTCCTGCCGTGGCCCACAGAGTCAGCAAGAACAGGGGGGAGAAAATGGGTGCTCAAGCTTAAATCACATACTGACGACAACGAACAGTGTTAGGAAGAAATATCCTTGTCCAGATCAATAGTCTTATTCACTTGATAAGGCCTCCCTGATCAATGACCCACTCCTTTTAGTGGATCCAAGTAATTAGATTAGAATTATTGCCCTGGAATGGAAATGCGCCTTTAGGCACCAAAAGCACCCATTAATCCTACTCTGTACAGCCATGAAATGTAGTCATCCTCCCAAATATGAAAGAGTACCATAGGAGAGAGTGCATGAGCAGATTATTCATTTCTTAAGAGTGTTAAATTGATTTTAGGAATGTCTGGGTTTTTGCTTTAATCTGAAATATACTGACCACAGTATGCAACCACTGGCTGGTTCTTAGATGCATTTATCCAAAGCAATTTTTCCAAGTGTGAAATACCACCAAAATACCACCATCAGAAAAAAATCAATTCAGTTTATAGCGCAATTTTTACTACTGGTCTTAAAACACCTTCTATTTTGTAAGTAGGGAGATCATAATATCTCTGATATGTGTTACCAGCATTACTGCACTAATCAGAGAGAATAAGCAACCATTTGTTTCAGTTAACAGCTTAAATACTTTGTCATTACTGTTTTATAAAAGGGTTACTAATTGATTTAATTTTACAAGTTTTAACATGTGCATGACTTAAATTTGACAGTACTTTAATAGCTCAAAATTTACCTGCTGAGTCATCAGGCAAAACACTTTGTTAATGTCAGTAAACATTGTGTTATTAAGTTTACATACGGGCTGATGCAATACACCTGGGAGACATTAGGAAAACAGCTGGTGATGTGCTGAGTTGTTCTTTGATAGATCTCACAGTGTGTGCTGTAGGTCTTTGTTGTTGTTGTTTATGGCCACATCATTACACAAAAACCATAAGAGCGAGCACGAAGAACGGAGCAGGCAGCAATCACCATCATCACCAGCCTTGCATGAGGATGTCACATGTGTGACACAGATTCAAGCCTTGTGACTTCAGGTGAACCAAATGCTTAGAATCCATTTTCAAGCAACAAACAGCAAGATCAGATTTAAAAAAACAAAAACAAAAACATGACATCATTAAAAAAATTCTTCATTCATCCTTTAAATAACTATTAAACCATTTGGTATATTTGACTGAGTTTAGCAACACAATGACATTAGCAAGACATAACACAATTCACACAGAATTATGACCTTTCATATTGAAAACAAAGACTGTAAACAATTGCAGAGTCAAAGACGATCAGGCTGAATCAAACAGGACCATTTCAAATTTTGACTGTTTCGACTAAATTTCAAACCTTTGTTTAGTGGTCTAAAAGTAAAAAACAATAAGTTTACACTGAGTGCAATTTATTCAAACAGGACCACATGAACCATTTCTCATGTGACAGATTGTTATTCCTTTTATAAAACATTGTTCTTTAAATTATCAGATTTTTATTGCCACCTATATACATGTTTATTATGAACATTGCATTCTGTAATTTTCCAGCAATTATCCTGTAATTTCAATGTTTAGATCTATAAAATATTTACAAACCAAACAGTAACAGTTTTAATTGACTAATATTTCTGGTATCGTGTAGCAAGGGTGACAACATCTAATCTACTAGCTGATTAATTGTTCACATCCCTTGAATGGAGGGCTAAACTACAAAAAGTAAGCCTAATAGCACACTCAGCCACATAAAGGATCACATTTTTCTGCTCAGATCCAACTCTCCTCCAGCCAGGCACCTTGACCGAGCAGTGGAGTCAGAATGCAGTGAAATAGACATGATCCTTCACCGGCTTTATCGCCTATTTGCACTGAAAAACATTAACAGTTGTGTTTGATGTCTGAGACAGAGCTGCTTGGGAGCGAACCTGTGTCTCTACAGTGGTGGATGAGTGTTTTCTCTCTACAGCACTCGAGCACCCCAGCATTTTTTAAATCAGTATCTCTCCTAGCAGAGTTCATTCCTCTGACTTACGGCGGCTGCTACTAAGCAACAGCTCTTACCTGAATCAGATAAAAACAATATTCGATAGACCATAAAAGTAATATCATGTAAATAATTAAGTATTTTCAATTAATTCTCTTGCCTTTGGACCGTGTTGTTTTTGTATAACAAAACCCTCATACTAGAGAACGTGGGCATTGTTCAGTGCAAAATCAATCAACCCTTCTCCAGCCATAATTATCCCATCAATTTATCTACTAATAAACTGTTTTAGATCAAACTCTTGACTTCAAACCAATGAGTGGTCGAGACCATCGATTAAGTATAATTTATTGAGTGAGTATCTTTTAATAAACTACTAATATTATGTTGACTCCAAAAAGAATGGTTGGTATTTTTCCTCCACCACAAAATCAATTAAATCAAAACAACATAAAACCCGTTTGTCATTTCTCATCATCAGCCAGACAAAAACACAAAGAAGCTGCTGGGATACAAATACAGGCAATGCACACAACACAAATTCTTAGCAAAGGAAAGTTTAGAACGTTAAAAAAAAATGAATGCTGTTCCCTTCCAAAATACAA
Source organism: Ctenochaetus hawaiiensis (assembly GCA_029783645.1). Lineage (NCBI taxonomy): Eukaryota > Metazoa > Chordata > Actinopteri > Acanthuriformes > Acanthuridae > Ctenochaetus > Ctenochaetus hawaiiensis. Next base: position 17,281,699 of record JAPZDY010000005.1, read on the forward strand.
ATTTAATACGAATAGTTTTGGCTGACAATAATTTTTCTTGGGATGTATTCTGTCAATAAATCATCTGTCTTTGCTGTCTTGGCCGTGCATGTCTGATCAAAGGCTGCTCTTTGCTCATGTTAGGACACATCAAGTTTCAAACAGTCTATGATTTTAGTTCATATGACCCATGTCTATGTAAATACTGCATTAATGTATTTGAACCAGAACAGACTAAACAAAACAAGCTCCTTAAGATGAGTTCTTCAAATCATTATTTTAAATGTATGCAGGACCCTCTACCCTGCACTTCAAGCCCTGATCTAGTCTAATCTCCAGGTTAGATCAATTTGTGTCTATAAATTGATCATACAGTATGGTTGTCTGTCCCTTTGTGACAGAGATGCAGGCAACTTTGACTTTGACTAAAACAGAACATAAAGAAACAGATAAAAGAATGAGAAAAGGATAAAGAGTAAAACACACATGCAATCAAACATGTAAAGATTAGTAAGCACACACACACACACACCACCCATGATACCTTCAACCTAAGAGCCATGCCTTTGAGTGTGCATGTTAAAGTCTGAGGATTCAGCCTCACTTCTAAAGGGAGGACGGCAGAGATCCCAGCATAACACTAACCCTAACACTGTTACACCTACTGAGACATCTTCCAACAACCAGTGCAAATAATTAAAAAGTCTATCTTAACACTTGTAATACTAAGAAAAAAAGAGTAATCAATGTACTATAATAGATGTTGTGTGTTCTCTTAAATCTTGCAAGTTGAACGTGGGAGGAAAAAGAAAAGAAAGCCATTCCAGAGCCACAGTCAAGCTACAAACACTCTCCTCACGTCTCCCAGCTGGATGAACCGGCATGATTTTGAAAATTGGCCCTAAGGGGAATGATGCACAAATAAAAAAAACAACAAAACACAGAGCATATTTGGGGCTTTTTGTTTGAAGGTCTTGCCAAAAACTGTTTTGAAGAAAAACATTACCATTACCAGGGAACAAGAGTGAGCAGGTGGTAAAGGGTATAAAGCAGGAGCGATGGTTGGGGGGATATTAGCTACATCAGTTGTCATTACTGGAATGGACCGTGCAGCACTGTTATTGATGTACTCTATATCGGCTGCCTTAATGGACCTTAACACGGCAGACATCTTCATATATCAAGGAAGATGCGGAAGTGAGAAATACAAAGAGGCTGTAATTTTACTTTATTCTAATAATTCCAGTGACTGACTGGTAGCATAATGACCAGCAGCCTCCATATGTGGGAGTTGGTGTATGACGTACCCCTGCCCTGGGTCGAGAGCGATGGCCCGTGGATGCTCCATGCCTCCGGCAATCAGTGTGGTTCGCATATCTCCGTTAAGCTTGGCCACCTCAATCTGGTCCAGATTGCTGTCAATCCAGTACAGTTTTCCTGTAATCCAGTCCACAGCCAGGCCCTCCGGTGTGGCCAAACCGTGCTGCACGACCACCTCAATACCTGTCACCCCTGAAAAACATTATCAACAACTTAAACAGCATGACAGCGTAGCAGTAACACTTTGTGGTCAAGGGGCAGCATTGAGTTGGTGTCTGTTTACACTACTCAGGAAAACATTTTTAAAGCTGAAGAGGAATCTCAGAAAACTCCCGAGAAGAGCTTTTTTATATAAAGATTACCTTCCACGGAGTTCTTTTAAGCATGGCAAAAGGGTTTTCCCACAATACATATAATCTAGCTGTTTACAATTATTCCCCAATGCTGAGGCTTTTATGTGTGTCTCACAAAAGACTGGAATAGGTACAGCTAAGAGGTGATATCTACAGCTCCGTGGAGAGAAATAAAGGCAAAAGAACCGAGCGAATGTACTGCCACCCACAAAAATACAGAGTGAAGGAGAAGTTCTGATTCATCATTTTATGAGGGGCAGATACTGTACTACAAAAGCTGAAGGCTTCTGGTTCAGCAGCAATTTTTCAGCTGTGGTAAACTGGAGATAAATTTTCAGGGAGAGACAATATCAACTCCATGTATCAGAGCTGCGTATGTGTAAAGACAGCAGAATAAAACAGAGCGTTATCACACACATTGATAGCCATTACAGCTGCTCGAGTACAGATGAGCAAGACATGGCTCTTTAGCCAATACATCACAGCCGTCCGTAGATATATAGCAAATGTTTGTGTATGTGGGAGTGTGTGTGTGTACTCATGTGTGCACATACCGCCAGACTCAGAGAGCCTTCCCCTGTAGATCTTATCCTCCACCACATCTGTCCAGTAAAGGAGGCTGCGATTAAAGTGGAAGTCTAGTGCGATGGTGTTCCTCAGCCCCGGCACCAGCAGGCTGTAGTCGCGCTTATGAAGGTCTATTCGTCTTATCTCATGCCGGATTGAAAAAATGATGAAAGCCTCGAAGGGATCTGGCCAAGGAGAGAGCAGACAACTAGCTAAGGTTGTTTTGTAGGTGTGCCACCCAGGGCTGAGCAATGTTTTCAGTTTTTCATCTACAATTTGTTACATCATGTCTATTATTAGACACTGTGAGAAGGTTTTCCAATGGCTACTGAGCTGCTATGGTCCCCTTCTTCTGCTTCTTCTTTGGCAGTATACTGTCATTTTTACTTGTAAAAATATTTTTTTGAGCCAGAGGCGTTTTTTTAGAAATTAATAATTTGCCTCAGCTTCAAGTACATTCTGTGCTGTGTCCTTTCTACTTTTATTAGTCATTTGATTATGTTTTGTTAAATTACTTAACATTTGTTTTAAATGTTAGTGCAACATTTGATGTTTTAGCTTTCTCTGTAAATGAAATGACTTTGAGCCAGACTAAAGAGGCAAGAGATCAAAGAAAATCAATAATAATAAGCTTTATATTTAATATTTAAATGTATTCATCAACTTTTTACTAGAACCAAAGGTGTTTGAGCTGGATGCCCCCTCATGATTGTGACTGTCATTTTATCAAATACTAATATAAATATCCTTCACTTTCTTACTCCAAACCTCAGTTTTTTGGTCCCCTCTTTACCTTGAATGTCAAACCAGTTACACACAGTCGTGTCAGAGGAAAATGTAGCTAAAAGCTGCAAGATAACTTACAGATGGTGACGTGACATCTGTATTACTTTTTGCTCCTGTTTACCAGCAGCATGGATTCCTTCTTTGGACACATTTATTGGCCTTTGTTTAGCACTTTAACATGTCACTGAAGGAAAGGTGGAGATGCAAATAATAGATCAATAATGGCTGAATTCCATTTGGCTGCTTTAGTTTCAGGGTCCTGGTTTTGTCCATGCTAGCTTACTGTCACACACTACTTGTGCTTTCCCTGTTTAAAACAAGTCCTGTAGCAATTTTGGCCATTAAAAAAGGCATATTGTGACTTTCTCATGTTAAGTGTATAACTGTTACTTTTTCTATGTGCTGCAGAATTTGCTGGTAGAATTACTAAAAAAGTTAAGTTCCAACCAACAAAGCACATTTTTACTGAATGTCACTGGCTTGCAATGTACAATGAATGTTAGTTTACAAAATCTGTAGGGAAATTGAAGCAATTGACCATAATTAAGTTCCATTTGTTTCTGTCATTCAGCATGCTCGCGCTCTCTCTGTCTCTGTTGAGCCACTGTGTAGAGGATATATGTCAAACGTATCTCAGTGCTTTGTACCGCCATGTAGTGCACATTTATATGCATCAGTCGCTGCCAAACCATTTTGCTGCCAAACACTTTGGGAATCAACACATTACATTTTTCCACTCTCTGAAAAAGTAGATACATTTGTTCGGAGTCTCTTTTGAGAAACATATTTTGCAGAGTCTCTAAAGAAGTCGCCATATCTACTGACAAGTCCTAAAACCGGTAACAGTTCTTGCATACTGAACTATTCTGGCTTCCACCAGTGAGATTTAACTCAGTCAGTAAGATTATTTCTGCTTCTGGTAAACACTTGTCTAACTAAAATTTGCACACACGGACACCTGCAGACATCAAACGAATGAAAACACACGTTCCTCCAAAAATAGCTTTTTACTTGCTTATCTTTCCAGCATTTTAGACAAAATCACACATGAGGGAACATAACTGTTTGCACACGGTTGCGATTAAAAGTGTTTTTGCTTCAATGACATAATTTCTATGTTGTAAATAAACCAGCAAAAGTGCTACCTGAGAGATTTTATTAGTGAGGATGTGAGAAAGGAGGAGCAGATGCCTGCTCAGGACTTCACAAAGAATCCAATAACACCTCTCTCAAGATTAAATTGGAATGTTGGTGTTTGTATGCAAACTTTGATTTATGATGAAGCCGAAGAATCCTGATCGGCTTCCAGAGAAAATTGTGTATTCTTTTTCCTGTGCTAATGTAAGATTAGAGCTGCAACTGCCATCAATCTTGGGATGAAATAGAGAAGCAAGTAATCAAAACGAGGTCCATAAATCTGAATGTGACAAGCCAACAGCATGTGTGTCTAACTATCGTATTTCAAGCGGTTACAGAGTGGCTTTGTCAAATAGATTATTCAATAACAGAACGGCGGAAAGTTTGAATTTATAATGTGATACTACCATTGCTGTAACACTTGTGCTGTGTATGGGATTATGCCCACAGTGAACTTATCTACAGCTGAAGAAATAACAAAGCTTTAGCAGTTAGAGAAGGAGAGAGCAGGCTTCCTTCAGTCAGCGTCAGTGCAGATAGAAACCGACAGGACTCATCGCCCACATGCCTCTTCAGATTTGAGACTGATTGAATTTGACCTGACAGTATCCTAAATCACTATCTATTACTATTCTTCAGACCAACTCTCCATCTCCTCAGCACTATGAGTCACTAACACAAGAACCTTTCTAGGTTGTAGTTTGACTTTTATTCCACATTGTGTCTTTTTATTGTATTATTGTTTCCAGGTTCTTTTATTGATAGAGTGAATTTTGGAAAAAGTACTTAGAGATTTTTCATAAGAGGAAACCAACACTATAAATGCAGCTGAAGAACAAAGATCCTCTCATGGAATAAAAGATTTCAGAGTTGCTAGTACCCTCCAGAATGGAGTTTAGTATTCCTCCAGACACAGACCCACAGCAGACACCAGCACCACAGCCAAAAGCATCCTCCGAAACAAACACTTAAAAAAAAGCTAGGCCCGGTTACCTGTGCTGTGACAGCTGTCTCCATCTGGGTCGAGCGTCCATCCTGGATAACAGGAGCACTTCACCGTGGTCTTATACTGCTCACACACCTGGCTGCACTTCAGGTGACGGCTGCAGTAGTCCACCACCTCACAGGTCTTGTTGCTGGAGTCCAGGTGAAGCCCAGGGGGACAAAAACACACAACTCCTTTCCCTGGTGCCACAGTGCACTGGTGACTGCAGCCCCCTCTGGCTACAAGACACAGATCTGAGGTGAAGAGAGGCCAAATAAACCCCATCAGAAACTGTACAGACTCTGAAAGACTGAAATTCTTAAGGACATTTGAAAAATACAGCACTTAAGTGTGGTTGCTCTATAGGAAAGCAGTATCTGTCTACCTTACACATCCATCAACTCCCATTAGATACATTAAGTCAGAAAGGCTTTATGTCTGAACATATTTTCACTATGATTACATATTTTTACTCAAAGCTACAGTTCATAAGTCAGGAAAAAAGAGGATGCTCACAATTAAATGAGGCATAAAGGTTTATAGTTAGATGTTGAGAAGGTGTTTTAAAACAAGAAAACTTTGAACAGCGGGTTCTCCATGATTCATCTGGATGTAAAGAGCTTTGACTTCAAATAAAAAAAAACATGAATAGTAACATTAAGCTTAGTTCCTTTCAAAAGTGAAATAAACTTAACTTCATCCTCTTATCTAGTCAGAAAATTGCTTTTCTGCCCTGCACATCTGTTTTTCTTAGAATTTGCCAGGTCAAGATGGAAAGGCGTATTAGAGAAAATAAAACTGATATTTCTTTTCTTTTACTTTTGTGATTGAACATGTATTTTCAAGGTGGCAAGAGCAACATTGCACTCTCTCATCAGGGGAGAGAAAGGAGGATGTGGTCACAGTTATTAATGGTTGGTGTGAGTCCTGCTGAGCCACTGTAGAACCTCAAGGTCCCTCTGAACACATAATTGTGCAGAAGGAGCCAGAAGCCCTTCCTTCAGCTATCATAACAGGGACACCCAAAGGTCTCGTAAGGCTCTCTTGAGGCCTGGTTAGTGACGCTCAAGAAAATGAACCTTCATGTTTGCACTGCTCACTTTAAGAGATTAGATTTCTCCGGCTAATCACATGAGATTCTTTCTTTCCCTTTAAAGGCCGCTGGACAAACACTTTGGCATTTGCCATTATCAGGAAACCACAGTATCACCTTATGTTCTGTCCCTTTGGTCTCAGAGACAACAGATAGCAGCTCAGTGTCAGGCTCTAAGCAGCTAAATGTAAAGGAGAGGATAAAGCAGGACCCCACTGAGAGGAATATAAAAATAATGCAACTGATGATTAAGCTGCAGTTTTCATTTGCAACATGAATGTGGTTTATTCTTTTGCTTTTTATAATATTTTATTTTCTTTTAAAGCAATTTAACTAACTCCAGTGTTTCTATCCTAGCATGAAATGACAATCAAAGAAACTTAACACAGTGGGAGCACTGCATAGTCTAAAACATCTAAAAGACCCTGGAATTCATTATGACTGACTTTGATTTGTTGTTTCTTCACTTTAAAGTGATTCCTCACCCAAAATTTATTTTTTTGAGTCTCAAACACTCACCTCCTGCAGGCTTGAAGCGTGGCTATTTAAGGCTCCTTGTCAATAAGAGCAGCTGTGGTCAGCATCAATAACAATTGATTTCATTGTTTGCAAGATTTTTTTATTGCTTAAGTTATTAAAAAAAAAAAAAGAAATACTAAAACATGACCTAAAGCTTACCTGCCAGTCTATTAGCCTCCTCTGATTTGAGGCTGAAGTCAAAATGTTCACTGGGACATACTGAGCATACAGATATCAGCTGAACAGACAGGAAATTATGTTTTTGTGTCTTCTGTGTAACTATTACAGCCACTTTTCACATCCTGTCAAACCACCAGGGGATGAGTGTTTGATCATCAGTCTACATACTTTGCTGCTCTGCTGGTCAGAGGTTTGGACGACTCCTAAGTTCCAAAGTTCCTCTCCGAGAATTGATTAAACCTCTCAAAACTCTGCTCAACAAACTCAAAGTTTCACCAAGAACTAAACACTTTCAAGCCTTTCATTACCTCTCCCTTCATGTAACACTCTTTGTGCTATCTTCGTACAATCTTTGTAGCCCCCGCCTCCCTCTTCACCCACCTCTCCGCAGCTCGCCTGCAGCTTTAACTCCGCTCATCAAACACACAAACATCATCAGCAGCTTCGCTATCTGACAAACTGTTTTTGAGTAATGTTTGCTGTCACTTTGTTCGTCAACACCCCCAAGCCATATAAAATGTCCTGACAGCGTTTGACATGAATCATCATGTAACTTGGCAAGCTAACATTAGTTAACATTATGGAGCCCACTGCAGATTCATTTGGACACAATGAATGCCAAAAAAACACAAGAAAAAATAAACTTACTGGCCGACCAGCTTGTTGGCTCATACTTGTTGTGTCCCCAGGATAAATGAATGGAAAGTCAGTGTGGAGATTCAATATAAGTTCTGTCTCTGAACCAACCTCCGGAGAAAGGTTACTGCAGGCTACAGTTTGTCTCTCAGACTCTTAGATCATCTGGTTGTACATGAAAGCTCACTGTTGCTTTTTTTAGCGGCCAAGAACAGAACACAGCTTTGTCATGGTTCTGAAAATTGTTAAACTCAAGATACGAAAAACTGTAAGAGGCCACACTTGTCTTGTCCTCTGAGACCCATCATTTCACTGTTTTTCAGGAAGCTACAGCAAACGGTGGGATTTTTTGACAGTAACGAGCTTCCAAGTTTAGAGCAACAGTTTGTGAGAGGCGGAAAGGCTTAAACAGAGGGACCAGCTGTCAGAGCTACCATGCTTAGCCTGCTGCCACTGCGACCCAGACTAGCTGATTAGCAGCTGTTAAAGGAAGGTTGTATGAAGGTCAAAAGGCAAGTCCAAAAGGAGATGCTTTTGAATGTTTTAATGCTTACTGGAAAAGAACTAGAGTGGTCTACAAAAAGCCCTAACCCCAAACCTGTTTCAAAACCTTTGGGATGAACTAGCTTCATACCATGAGCCAGCTCGGTGCCCGAGTCACATCCTGAAAACCCAAACATGCTCATTTTTGACAACTACACTGTATTTGTATACCTAATCCTATTTAAAAGAGCTACTCCCTGACATGGTGCGATCACAGGTCTTTGTGTTGTCTTCAACTAATAAGATCGCAGGTAATAACACTGCAGGGACCTGTAAAGTATCATAACACCAAACCTTTTTCCAGATTTCTTCTTCTATAAAGGGAGCCAACACAGGGAATGTGCTACCCTTCTGAACTATAGATCAAAACAGCCAACCTTTTAAAGTAATGCTGTCAGGCATGAAACTTTCAGCAAACATGAGTCTAATGTTGAAGTATCCTTTCAAAACAAACACAAAAAAGATATGACCTGCAGTGAAAAAACAGTAATTACCACAGATGGGTCCTTCATCTGAGCGGTCTGCACAGTCCACTTTGCCGTTGCAGATCTTATCCGGTGTGAGGCAGACGGACGTGTCGTTGGCACAAGGATACTTGGGTGGTTTGCAGACAGCAGACTCGCAGGACTCTTCATCTGAGCGATCCTCACAGTCGATGTCCCCGTCACACACCCAGCTCTTTGTGATACACTTGCCTGTAGAGAGTGAGATGGGCAGAAATAGACTTTTTTAAGCATTTAGAAATTGAGAATTAACAAGTTCTCATTGTAGTTCAGAGAAGGTAATATTATTATAACAAGTGTTCATGAGTTGGATAATGTTCACAAAAAAAGTTTTCTGCGCTGACATTTCCCAACTTTGAATTGGATGAATGTGCATTACCCAGTTTCTTAATTATACCCTCTAGTACACACTGAAATGAAGTTTGCAGTTCCCTTATTATGTAGGTTACAAATAGCCATGCAGAACAAATGAGGGAAGTACAGATCATATCTGTGTTTTATTCTACAATTTTCAATCAAAGCTACAACACAGAGTTTTGAGACCTCACTTGTTCAGGCTTGGTGCTCAGTCAAACTATCTGTTACAGTTACAATTCACTTTTGATTTAACTTCTTGATTTGACCCTTTTCATTTCTAAATGCCAAATACGCTGCCAGTGCAGTTGCACATATGAAAACACAAGTTTATTTGTTATTCAGGTGCACAAGCTTTCCTGTGCATTAAAAATGTATGACACTTTAGGCACAGAAATGTTTCATGTGTCTTCGTGGTAATGAACACAGACAAAGAGGTTAATCATTAAATAACTGATTTAACCAGTCTTGATATTTGCAATTTCACCTTTAATGACAGCATGACCACTGCTTATTATTCTAAGTTGGAAATACGTGGTTTATGAATGCATTTGAAACACAGTAAAGGGCCAACATATAAAAGTTTTATCTTAAATTCAACAAAAATGCAGCATATCCACAGATGGGGTGTTCTACTGAGCTGGTAGTCGTTTTTTTTTTGTTCGTCCCTCCTCTCTGCATGGCTGATGATTCACTTTTCAAAAATGGATGAAAAAAATTCATCCTTATGTTGGTTTTGTTTTTTAACTTGCTCTTCATTAAAGAGCAAGTTCTATCTTCAATAGAAAAACTACTATATATTGGTGTCCTTTTATCATTTTCCAACCTCATATACATTTTAAGTCAAAGCCTAATACAAAACATGCTCTTGCTGAAATTCATTCTTATTCTGCGAGATTTTAGTAGAATTTATTCGAATTTCATGTTTAGTACATGTAATGCATAGAGACTCCTGGTGGATCTATGGCAGTGATCATCAACTGGCGGTTCAGCGGGCCGTGGCCCATGACTGGATTCCAAAATTGTGAGGATCAAAGAGAAAATATCATTTGTCATTTAAAATCTCACTTTCCATGAAAGGCCGGTTATGTTTGCAAAGCACCCAGGCAGCCTGCAGAGATGCACACGTTACTCTCTCTTGATCA
>JAPZDY010000005.1:17297057-17311558 GCA_029783645.1 Ctenochaetus hawaiiensis
TTAGCAGTAATTTTTGTTGGTAAGTGAGAGACATTACTATCGCACATGTCTGCATCTTCAAACCATAAACAAGGAAGAGAATTCAGTGACATACGTGCATTATGTTTGCGCTGGGGACTGCTATGATTGGTGGAACTCACGGGAGGCTGGCCAAAACTGCGGAAAAGTCGCGGTGATTGGACAAAATTGCAAGGTCGTGCAGAATTCAGGGAGATTGGTTGAATTTTCGTTAATTGCAGCGATCACGACATCGCAAATTCCTGGAGGGACTGAGTTATGGTAGCTTAAACACTTTGATCTTTTAAACAGAGCTCCTTACACGCTGATCCACCTCCGCAGGTCGTGTTCTCATCACTGTAGTCTCCACAGTCATTATCACCGTCACAAGCCCAGTGGTTGGGGATGCAGCGGCCACTCGAGCACTGGAACTGATTGTTGGAGCAGGAGCGGACGCAGCCCACCTCATCACTGCCATCGCCGCAGTCATCATCTAACATGAACAAATATGCAGAAACTCTCATGAGAAATACAAAAAAAAAAAAATCATGGCTGATTAAACGACAACTTCATGTATAACCACACTTTTATTATCTGCAACAGGGTCTTGTCCTCACCTGCATCACAATGCCACTGCATGCTGACACATCTTCCATTGGAACAGCTGAACTGAGTGAGGGGCTCACAGGTGGGAAAGACTGAAAAGGTTTGTTTACAGGTAAACATCAAACACAATTCCAGTCCAAGCTAAACAAATCCATGCTCTGCACATCTAAATTTCAGTAAATAATGAGAAATTAGATTTTCTAAATTATTCTGAACTGCAAGGAGTCCAATTCCGAGAGCCAACACTGTGTCCATGTGAATTATGACTCATTTACATGTGAGTTAGTTAAATTCTTTGTAGAGAAGTTATCTCAGTATTGTTCAGGTTGTGTTAGCAGACTTATATCATTTCAGTCATTTAACTTTAGTGTCATTGAAAGTGACAGGAAAGTGAGGAAAATTTGTTCTGTGGCTGAGATTCTAGAGATTTAATCAAGGTAGCCACATTGAGGGTCATTTTTTAATCGTGAAGCCAATTGTACTCAATAGAAAAGAATCTGCTCAGGTTCTTAACAAGAACTGGAACCAGGGAAGAGCCAATGTATGCACTGAATTTTGTGCCGAGCAATTATTAAAATATTTCACAGACTTAGAGAAAACTGAGAAAACAGAGTTGACCAGTGTTTCAATAGTCATCAAAAGCTGATCTGGCATCCATCACTGCGGTCAAGGAGATTTGTGAACTAAACTGGTCATCCTAAAAGCCTCAGTTCTCTCTCTGAGTGCTGCAGGAATACAGATTCCGCAAAATTTTGTGGACTGATGACCATCTTTGGGATCGACATTTGTATTCTCATCAGATGCCTCTCTGGTTTCCAATTTTGAGATACTGTATATACAGTACTTTTCAAATATCCTTCCTGGATGCCTGAATCTTTATTGACTGTAGTATGAAATGCAAGTCTACATTTGAATTGATTTCCTGGCATCTGCTGCCTGGAATACCTTAGGCACTGTCGAGGAGACGTATTGTATCTTTATCAGACAAGTGTCTTCTATATTTCCCACAATCGGTAGGGGCTCACTGACAGCGCCATGACTGGTAGGAATTTAACATTCATTAAAAATGAAGCACGAACATCCATAAATAATAAAGGTTTCAAGTAAACAGTGTGCCTGGCAAAAAATGGAACACCGGCATCCATAAATAATGACGGCTTCAAGTGAACAGAGAGCCCAATATGAGACAGTGTGTGACAACTACTAAACTACTGACAAACAAAATCCAAATTAGCATCAATCTCAAAGGCAGCCACCACTGAGCTTCAGGTGTTCCAAAAACCCACAGTAGCTCCACTGAAGCTAAGTGAGCTGCCAGAGCTGCACAGCGGAGCGCCTTCAGAGAAGTAATGCCTGAGGAAGCTCAGACAACAGTATGGGAGAGAATATGTTTTGCTGCACAGCTTGATTATGATTGAATGAAGCCGAGCATGAACTTTAATTACTGCTTACACTCTGGCTGTTTGTGACTACTTATTGAGGCGGCTTAGGACACACAAAGGGAGGCAGAGGCGATATGGTGCAGTGCAGGGTTAGCACACATCAATCACTGTAAAAAGGCTAATAGTGATTTTAAGGAGGGGATGCTAACACCTTCGCCCCCATTTTAAAAAGGATGATGCGATTCATCCTGTTTAAATTTGCAGCTGAAATCATATTTTACAGCCAACGATGATCTCTTTTCTTGTATACAGAAGGATGTTATCCTTAAATAACTCCAAAGGGCTTAGGGCCTCAAAGAATGCCCTGTTTTTTCTCACTATTTTCCTGGATTAATCCAAAACACTGACTGAAACTTTGACTAACTGAAGCTGACAGTTTACCATTGAGGTTCATCTTAAGAAAAACTCAACTAATGCATGAAAGTACGCAGTTTTACTCAGCATCAACACTGTAAGGCGATGCTTTTGTGACCGGTGGGTTACATGACAAGTCAGTGGATCACCATCATTATCTTCTGGACACCAACAATATTTGTATGAAACTTCATTGCAATTCACCCTTTAGTTGGTGCGATGTTTGTATGTGCTGTGGACTGACTGAAAAAAAAAAGTATTAGGACATACTGTTGCTGTTCTAGGTGCATAACTGTGCAATTATATACAAAAATGGGAATAAAAATAACAAGTCCACAGATTTAATTACATCCATCAGCTTAGTCTGCAATTATTCTTTTTTATGGCATCCTTATAGGACATCATGTGAAAAAGAGACATTTTCTTATAATGTACTAAAATTACATCAAATTACCTGAAATGGGTACAGCTCAGAACTGATTGTTCTGACTCTATCCATTTTAAGTGAAATGTGAACTTATCTCCGTAAGTGGGAAATGCAAAAAGGTTCCTGGTTCCTGGCACAGTCAACTACATTGATTATGAAGTGACATTTTAAGAGTTCAAAGTGCAAGAAGAAAATTAAGAAGAAAAAAAAAAAAGTATTTTATATTGTACTGCTTGATGACATAACCAGTGAATCACTGGGGTAATTAACAACCCTATGATTGCTGACAAATATGTGACAGTAAGAAATACTGTATTTATGGTAGCTGTTGGTATACCCTTATTAGACATAACTTTATTAACTGCTAGAAATGAACAATGTCCTAAATACTTTTATTATATTTCGTTCAGTCATTGAGCTGGCCTGTTTTACACCTTGACCAAACGGAGCAACACAAATAACAGTGGCTGTTGAATCAACGCAGTGTGACTGAATGAAAGAGTGTGTGGTAAATAGCCTTGTGGGACTCACTGCATGATTTTTCATCAGACACATCCCCACAGTCATCCTCCCGGTCACAGCTCCAGGCTTGAGGTATACATCGTCCATTCTGGCAGGAGAACTGGTCGGATTGACAGGGCTGGGCTGAGAAAAGAAAGAGAGATGCTTCAATCACATGTGCATAAGTCAATGCAGGACGTGCCGGAAAACAGGTCTAATGATCACTACATCACCAGGGTGTCAACGGCAGCCCGCCGCCAACTTTTTATCACTCAATCACGGTATAGCACGGAAGGTCTGAAGGCCATGGGAAATGTGGTGTGGCTTGATGGGCCGTCAGTATCATGCTGCGAGGCTGTGGTGAACTGGCAAGGACAACACACATGCGATGTCTCGCAGATGTTGGATTAGCATGTCGATCTGACAATGAGGGAATATTCATCAGCCTCTGACTGATGGCCAGTGACTGATCCTCAAAGGAAAAAAAGCTCCTGAGAGACACCACTGAAGACATGGGAGGCAATTTGATGTACCATAGGTCTTCCTGACATACAGTTGCCTGTCTTACTTGCTCCAACTCTTTGATCATGGAGAGTGCTCTCACACAGTGACATTGACCGCACTTTAGTGGAGCTACTCAGGTACAGTTAAGTATAATGGTAATGAATGTCACGACAACACTGGATATGTATGCTCAAGACTTGAATGAGCAGAGAGCATCTGAAGTGAGTATTTTATCAAAATATGTTTTATGTCACACTGCACAGATGGAGCTGTTTGATCTTGAATTCTTACAGTCTACAACGGCTCTTTTGAACTGTGTCACCAAATCAATAATAAAAGTATACAATAAACCCATTAACAGCTGATCCTCAAACCTCAATATGGTGATATACGATTATCATTTCACTAAATTACACTTAAGCGTTCATCCAAACAGTAGCTGATGTCTGTTTGGAGGCAAAAGGGAGAGTTAACAGGTAGAAAATTAGTTAAATTAGCTTGTAAAAAAAAATAGTGATGACAGATTCTGGCATTATTGATGTTACAAAAAATTTGCTTTCATACACAGGCTTCGCTAGTACAGTTATCAAACTGCAGCCAAAGCTACACTGCATGAAAAACGAACATAAAAGGTGGTAGAGTGGAAACCTGAGCATGTGGTGTTGGCCTCATCCTCACTGTTCCCACAGTCGTTTGTTCCGTCACAAAGCCATCGTTTGGGAATGCAGCGATTGTTGCTGCATTTGAACTGATCAGCGGGGCATGTGTGATTGTCTGCAAAGAATTCAAACACCAAATAAAATTCAGTCAGTGACCTTGAACTTTGGAAAATAAATAAACAGCTAATAAAATGACAAAAATGAGGAATATTTTCCAACAGCTTCACTTGAAGGATAAAACACCATATTTTCCTTTTCCAACAACACAGTTCAGGAAGCTGAAATGTTGCTAATATTTAGGTTTTATTTGTTTTATTTTATTTGTTCACTTTGTGAACATCTGATCTTTTCAGTGTATCAGAAAAAAGAAGCTCAGTTTCCACATAGACTGTATTCACAACTTCCTAATGGGGTTTTATCGAATCCACAACTCAGCTAATCTTTTACAGATGCCAGCAAGTGATGTTAGAAACCATAAAGGGAATGTATTTTGGAGGAGGATCTCACTCATTTTTCTCCTTGGTGGTTTGTCCTTTAATAGAGAGTAATGGAGTCTCCATAACATTTTTATAGTGGTCTTAAAAATTTGTTATGAGGCTTTAGTGCCTTGATTTTTGTTCTATATCTAGCCACTTTCACATCACTGGAACTACAAACTAAGCTCTTTATTTTCTTATTCAAAACATTACATTTCCTCTTTACAACTGACATCAACAATAATCTGTTTTAAAGTTTATATTTTCCTCTCAAATTCTCAGTAAGACTCCATTCCAACCAAAGCAAACAAAGTTAGTTCACTGCTAAAAGTATATGATGTCCCAGGAGGGCAGATAATTGATTTTTTTAAATCTGATCATTCTGGCAGAGGATTAGATTATAAGTTGTTAAAGAGCAAAACAACGTCAGCGAAGGCGAAAGCAGAGAGCAGTGTGGAAAAACAACACTTTTCACCTCTGCTTGCATCTACTGCGAAATTCAGCAACACTGAAGTTGACACTTAGAGAGAATTAGCCTTAAAAAGATCCTCACAGCAGCTGTGGCTCTCCTCATCACTTCCATCGAGACAGTCGTCATCTCCGTCACACTTCCACAAGGCCCGTATGCAGTGATGATTATGGCACTGGAACTCGTCACTTTTACAACGCTGCGGCTCCGAACTGCTACTGGAGGCTTCTGGGAAAAGTGGTGAGACAAAATCAACGAGAGACTTGCTGTGAAATATGTGTTTGGGGGAAATAATTGCCACAGCTATAATAGCAAAAATACATGTTAATAAAGTCTCATGACCCTATATGTTACTGCTGGGATTTGGTTAATACTTCTGGAAACCTCGTGGGATCATTTCCCACCTGGCTCTGTTTGTTTACTGGCCGATTTGCATGTAAGTAGATAAGGTTATTATTTGGTCTGTGTCCCATAGGATAGAGTAAGGATTACAGTATACTGGGATAGAGTGGTCTTAGGCCTCTCACTCTACCTGATTCATTATGTCCTCCTACCTGCACAGGTGACATTGTTCTTCTCCAGAACCTGGTTGTCAGCGCAGGCACACACTCTGCCTCCTGGGATGGCAAGGCAGAGGGTACCACAGCCCCCATAATTCACACTGCATGCGTTGTCACCTGGAGAAATAGATCCCAAAAAAAGGTGTCTTGCTCATTAAAAGATACATTTTCTAAAACTCTCCTTAAATAACAGGTTTTCTGTTGGCGTCTTGTCAATTTTAAATTTGTACAATTAACAGGGGTCTCTTTAAACCCCCTCTTTTAAACTAATTATTTTACTGATATAAAACTTGTCTCCTGCCTTGGAGAGACATGCCATGTGTTAACCATAAGTCAAGTGACTTATTGGGAACAGTGTGGGTGAGAGACATTTGACATTTTTATCCTTCGTGGGGAAATAATTTGTCTTTCTGGACAAAGCTGACATTCTCCAAAGGGGAAAAAAATACTACTGTCACATACAAAGTTAAGGCATAAGACATCTTTGTCATTTTCATTTAACATTGAGCCCAAAGGAAGTGCCTGGACCAATGAGATAAAGCTTTTGGTTTTGCAAGAGCCAATCAGTAATACTCGGAGGACCGGACAGGCAATTAATCTATTCAGTGACAGGAACAATGGAGAAATGTCCAGCAAAAAATTCTCTACATGGTGTGAACTAGGCTGTGCATGCAGTGGCCAGCCATTCGTCTGCATCATATACTTGGCATGGCACTTTCCCATTCAAAATCTTTGGCTTTAAAGTTGTTGTATGAAAACCATTGTCCGGAAAATAAAAGAAACTGATGGCACAAGACTAAAACCATGTCATTGGACTGTGTATAATTATGTTCCTCCACATTTTGAGCAATAGCATTAAGCATCAACCCTCCCTGATTGTGCTGTGGGTGTCTAAGTGCTGTTTTTGCTTGCTTATTATGGGAAAACAAAAACAAAATGCCTGCTGTGAGGGCCAGTGCACTTCTACACTGTCAGCCATATTTGCCTCCTCTCCTCCCCGTTCTTTTCGGCTTTCTAACAGCATGAATCCATCATCATTTGTTACAGAATTGAGCAAACCTCTCCAAACCTTGGTCACCTTATTCAACTTCACAGCGAGCAGCCCCGGGTGATTTCAGAGTCACTGTCAGTGCTGATCAATGCACCCGTTTACACCATGAAATTTGACATGAATAGGCGTACATACAATCTCTAGTGTATATATTATATTAAGTGCTCTCCATTAGAGAAATGTGTTTAGAGGATTCAAAGGCCTGGACACACAGCACAGAGCGTTTTTATTTTCAGGCACAAAACAGTCACTTCGTCTGTTAGAGAAGCTGGGGTTGAGTGGCCCTGGATGAGGAGCACATTAGGGGGGAAAAACAGCCAACCTTGCTGAATCTGTGCATCGTAGACACGCAGGCCAAACAGCGGTGGTCTCTCGCTCCGCAGCAGAGTGACATCACCGGTGGACAAGTCCAGCTGGAAGACTGAGGCGTTCATGTACTCCGTCCAAAAGATGAAATTACGATAATGAGAGATTCCGAATGGGTGGTTCAGCTCTTTTCCATTGTACACCACCTGCAACATGAAGCAAACACACAGTGTAATCAGAAGATTAGGAGAGCTACAGAGAGACACCATCAGCAACACAAAAATCAATCATCTCAAACAGGGTTTGAGCTGTTTGAATATGAGCTTAGTCATTATTTGATCACAGTATATGATGAATGTGATTCAATTTCTTTGCACAAATTTATTCATGCGGTGCTGTCTGCTTATAATAATGTTTGCTAGAATCTTGGCATTGATTAAATAGCATTTGCAAATAATTCATTAGCTTAATATGTCAGTACAACTACAGTCGACAGGAGCGGTTTGGGATGGAGAGCTGCCTTGTTGGCAGTATTTGGGGAGCAGTTTTCAGTCATTTCACTGCTTTGCAGATTAACTTTGATTCATGAGCACCATTGCCACTGGGGACTGGGGGACACTTCCCATTAATCTGAAACCCTGATAGTCCCAAAAAAGTTTACAAAGACTGGCCAGCTGCCCCTTTGATTGTCTTTTGTTCATTGCTTGCTTGGGGTTAGATAGTTGATTAGATGTTTTAGGTGAGAAAAAAGAGTGAGTGTTGCAGTGAATCAGAGGGAGAGTAGAGACTGATATTCTATGACATGGACGGAGAAAAAATAAGGCAGGAAATTAGAAACTTATTCAGATGTGCCATCTTTCCAACAAGACATGACACCCAAATAAATTCCTGCAACATTTATCCACTCTGGGTGATATTAACACTCACCATTCTTCCAGTCCCATTGAGATGAATCTTCTCGATATGGTCGTAGTAGGCATCACACCAGTACATGGTGCTGCTGCCGTGGTCCAGTGTCAGACCGTTGGGCCACAGCATGTTGGAGGTGACAAAAATGCGGCGGTTGGATCCGTCCATCCAGGCTTTCTCTATCCGTCCTATGCTGTCATTGACTTCATCCTCCTCCCAGTCTGTCCAGTACATCCAGCTACCATGCATACCGATACACACAATTACTGCACTGATAAACTGACATAACAATGCACTGTTTTATTTCAGGCAGGCAGCATTAATAAATAATAGCAGATTCAAGCTAATATAGATCTTATTACACATTCAAACTAAGGCATTTCATTTGATCTGCCTGCTTCTCATACATCCCTGCCCTTACTTCCTGACACTGATGTTAGATGGTTGTGCTCGTTGCTGCCTTTATTATCTTCCTCCTGCTTTGATTTCTTATCAATCAATACCCATGTGAAAGCATGTTTGCTCAGGCTTCCATCAAAATGATTTACTCCATGTGACAGTGAAATGTGTCCCGTGGTCGCCTAGGTGCAGCCATGAAAAGGTATGACTGTGCTTCCCAGGAACCCTTTCACATGCTGCTTTGTTTTCATGCAGGGAACAATATACAGATAACACTGCACTGCCAGACTGAACTGTTTAACTATTAGTTCATGAGACTGATTTCAATATGAGGACCAGAGTGTTCCCAACTGAAATGGAAATAAAGTAGAATCCAGATTTCCCATATGTGACACCAAATAATCTAACATCCCCAATCAAAAGGAGAATGCATCATGGCCTATGAAATTATTCAGGCTCATCAAGTTAAAGTGCTGCTCGACTGCACATCAAGGCAAAGTGAGAAGTCTCATATTCCCCACCTAAATAAATATATAAATAAATGAAGTTTTTCAGTGTGTCTTGTGAATGTCGGGACTGCATCTCTCAGTGGGCCCGCGGTATTTGAAACGCGATTGGGTCAACGATTTGACGTGATCTGCTCTGTATCACTATGCCCAGGGGATTCTCTCTGTTTGAGTGTTGCTGACTGAGCCGTGTGGCCCCCTGTTTCTCATCAATGATAGAGGGCTGGATGAGGGAAGATGAAACAGAATGGGATATGGAGGTGAATGAAGACTCCCTCTGTCTTCAAGACATCTTTACGACCTCATGAATTATTCAGAATTCCTCCACACTCGCGTGCAGACACACATATACGTGCACAAAACTAAATGCACACAGACATGGATTGCACTTATAATGGACTGATGGACATCATGCATTTGCATCGGTATCATAAGTGAGAATCAGTGTGTTAACTGAAAATTATTTATGTCCCACATTTTCTTTTTTTTTAATCAATAAATAATTAGGCTAAAGGTTACAGCATCTCAACTATGAATATTTTCTGCTTTTCTTACTCTGAAATTCATCTCAGTATCTTAGAATATTGGACTGTTGGCATTTGAAGACATCATTTTGCACTCTGTCTTTTTATCACAGTTTGCTGACATGTTATGGAATTAAACTACAATCTATGAATCAAGAAAAAAAATCCACAGATTAGTGATACCAAAAATAATCATTAATTGCAGCCTTTCTTAATTTAATGCAATGTGTTATTCTACCTTGAGGATATGCTTAATATGCATAGTATTTTGTGTATAAAGATAAAAATGGAAATGGTAAAAATGGGAATGTTCAAAAGAAAAGGACAATGATGTTTAAAATCTTATTGATAAAACTTTCTGTGAAGCTCCTTATGCCAATATGTGACAGAGGAAAGGGTGACAACAAGTTTTGATGTCCACCCACTGTATAAAAATTGGGTCAAAATATATCTGAAGCAGGCGCTGCCATCTTGTCCTGATGACATCATTTTTTGCCAGAGTCTATGCAGTGGTGATTGGCCGATGGAGTCGCTTTATAAAGTCAAGCACAGCCGCCTGACTCAGTGGCTTTATGTTTAAAGGGGCTGACACACTGTCCATCTTTTTACAGTCGATGATTGTGACAATAAGTTATCTTCACACGCTCATCCAGGCAGCCAGAGTCAACTGAAGCTGAGTAAAGCACTCCTCAAGCCAAATGCCATTTGTGCGTGGATTTCTTTTTAATATGAATACATGTATGAGATTCCTTACGCAGCAAAGATGGAGAGGTACGGCACAGTTAAGTTGACATTAGTAGTCCTTATCATGTCAACACAGGCTAGAGGTAGCAAACAGAGCAGAAAATAAGGTAGTGAGAATGCAGTCAGGAAATCGGTCGGAGAGGTGCATCCACTTTCCCAGAAGAGACGCTTCCAGCAGAGCAGATAGAGATCAAAGGGCTGTCGGGTTCAGGCTGACTGCTCCCTCAGAGAGCCCAAAACTAGCTTTTCTAATCATTTGTGCTATCAGTGGGAGGATTGCAGTAAAAGTTATTAATCTTTATACAAAAAAGTGACATGATATTTCTCACATCCAACACTGCTGGTTCAGTCTGTAAGGGCTGAAATCCTAAAAAAAAGGCCAGCATACTATTTCCTCATTAGTCATCACAGTTGTTTGACTTCTTTTTTTTTATTTCACACAAAATAAAGACATAGATTTGCTGTTTTCAAGTCAGTGTTTTCTTTAAGTAGTGTGATAAATGTCCATCTCCAACGATAACTGACATGTGTGTGGCTCGTTTTTGAATGTCTGGATCAGTGTGTGATTTAGGATACAGAGCAAGACACAACACTTGAAAGACATACAAATACTTAATATTAATTAGGGGCTTGTGCGATAAGGTGTCAATAAATGTTAGACACAAGAGGAAATTAAAAAAATAAAACACTGGGTATGACTAAGTTTTGGGTTTTCTGTTTGTTGAAACAGTGAAATAGCTGTGTATGGCAAAATGTTTTGGAACAACCCTCTCGAGGCTTGAAAACTAATCTCTGACTGCTATGGATTTGGTTTGTGTTAATACGATTTAAGCCTTAAAGTGTTAATCCTTAAGATGCTTAAAGACACTCAATGAATTTGAGTTCTGCAGCACCTCCTCCTCTAAATACTAACTCTGGTGGTGGGATTCTCCATACACTAATTTATACAGGAATGTAAAGTTTCTCTGGTTCAGGTTTAGGGAACAAGATGAGCATTGATTAGTACCTTTTATTTCTCCAAGAACTCCATAACCCTGTGCTCAATAAACAACAGATGTCGTCTTATTCTAACAATGCTGGTTCACTTGGAGGAGGCAGACTGTCTCATGTACATGGTGTCATCAACAAGGTAGATGTCGGTTAAAAAAGATGATCTTTAGGAGTAACATCTGAATTAAAGTGCTGTATGTACAAAAAGGTGCAGCTGTCTATGTTGACTAGAAATAAATACCATTTTTTTGCCTTTATAAAAAACAAAGCAGGGGGCAGATTAGAGTAGGTCACTTCAGGAATATATCAGATGCATTTAGCAATATGGATGCATGCATTATCCCACAGCACAATACAGATTTTTCTTCTTTTGAATAACTTTTCTTCTAACTCATGGATCAAAGACAAAATCCAATTTGCCTCAAATTTGGCTGTAAGAAAGAAAGAAAGAAAGAAAGAAACGGATTCAATCCACATTTTGGTACCTGAGGCTTAAAACAAACTGCCACAACATATATCTGATAGCAATTTTTGGATTTACAATAAACCTTAATTTGTTAGGTAAACGTGATTTTTTTTCATCAGTAATTGATTCTAAAAAACCAAAACAGTTTTAAAAACACTCACACATACCACACCAACAGAGTTTAGAACCAGAGCCATCACATACCCCAAATTATCGATAAATCACTGCTGACATGACTGATACTCATTATTTAATCAGCCTTCAGCTTAGTGCTGTCGGCAAGGGACCATATTCACACCACCGCCATTTTCGACTGATATCATTAATAAGGTTGGAGATTAACTGGCTGGTTGACTCTACACTGACTCAGATTTGAGTTTGTTACAAACTTTTTTTGCTCAAGCAGTGGCATACTGGCATCAGGGTGTTTGGTGCCACCCTTTTATAAAATACAATGCACTGTTTTTCATTTCCTTTTTTTTTTTATTCTGACCTGTTCAGAGGGTCAACTACAATGGCGCGGGGGTGGGACATGTTCCCTTCCAACAGGGTCTTGCGGGTCTGGGAGGCTCTCTCTAGTCTTGCAACGCTGATTGTCTTCCTGTAGCCGTCATTGGTCCAATACAAGTTTTTCCCAATCCAGTCCACTGAAATTCCTTCAACGTTGTCAAGTTCTACAACAAAATCAGCAGCACAGAATTCATTAAATTCCATTATTATATTTTTATATATTTTACACTTTACTAGTCTGCCTTTAAGGTACTCTTATGAGCAGTAATATAACTTTAGTGTATGTAAAGTAAGTGCTCTGTAAAGAGAACATTCTGATAATGTTACTAATCTCCAAATACAAAGTATTTTCCCTCTGTATTTTGAATATCTGATCATTTGGTCAAAGAAACATTGTTTAAAATAAATATTGTATGTAATTGAATGCAAAATGATTTACTAGTAATAAAGAATGGAGAACTTTCTGTTTAAAGTGCCCTTTTTCCAGTCTAGTAAAAACTGTTTACATTTTTTTGAAGTAGAGAGTGGTGGGTTAATTAAAAGTATGTGAAATGTCAGTAAACAATTGGTCATACAAAATATTGCATTAAATCATATTTTTAACTCTGGGTAATCGCGTCATTTAGAATTTTTAAAAAAAGGTATTTGGACCTACCATCTTTGAGTATCGTCTCTCTGCCGTTTCCATCTATTTTTTGTCGCCCAATAAGGAAACTAGTGGTGTCAGCAAAGTAGATGTGTCCCATTTCTGCGTAATAGTCGATGGCTCGCGGGTTAACCAGGTCCTCGATTGGCTCCATGTGCTCATCGCTGGACTTGATATTCATATCTAGGCCTCGGATGACCCCAGGACGTCCCTTACCGTAGAAGAGGAAGAGATCATTTTTGGGTTCTGCAAGGCAAGAAAGGACAAACCCCTTTTTTACTATTATTGTCTATTAATTGGCGTAATTCATCAATGCTTAACCCAGCATTAAACCCTCTTACTGGCCACATTGTTCTTATATGTGAGCCAGAGCCAGGGTCATCCATTTACCTTAATGGAGCAAGTAATCAGTGCCAATGACTGTACTCTCCCCCTTCAATCACGCTCCTGCTACAAACCTGCCTTGACAGCAGGAGAAGGAAATGCTTGGGCAAACAGACAACGACAATACTTACCTTGGCTATGAACACTGATCTAAAACAACATGGTATCTTAGTAACAATGCAAAGAGGAGGCCTAGAAAGCTAAGGAAAACTCTCTGCGGCCCGCCAGGCACTCAGGGGATGTATGTTCTCGAACCCTGTGGGATCCTCTCAAGATGCAAACAGAGAAATCAAGGGGGGCTTCCAGAGAGAGTAGCAGACCTTTCCTTGCTCTCAGCCCCTTCCCAAGAGACTCAGATGCTGTGGGTGAGGACCACACATGCCTCACTTCAATTTATCATTTTGTGAGGGAGAGACAAACTACCCAGGAGACAATTAAGCATTGCAACAGACCCAGATATCAAACCCCACAGTGACTGCTGCATGAAGAAGCACCACTATTTAGCACCGAATCTCATTATTGCTTAGGGAGAGCGCCAGCAAGAGAGAGATAGCTGGTGTCATCAGAACATCTATGAATGGGGAATAAATCAAATGTGTCATGCCAAGCCTCCAAATGCTTCGTTACCCCGATCGAACAGTGGTGGGCCCTCCGATTGTGTCATCAATTTGATCTTCTGCTTTTATTGTCAACTACACAATGTCCAGCAATTGATCAGACGAGCCAACAAATGCAGACAAACTTAAAACCTCATTATGGCAATAATCAATCAGGCTCGCGACAGGTCGATAGCGGAACGTCACTTTCAAATGGGTCTCTGTCCGGCGCTCATCTTTATCACTGTCACTCTACGGCAGAGGCATTTGTGGCACAACCTCAGCTCTAGTTTGACATATGACCTTTACAGAAGCTCGTCAATATAAAAACAGCACTAATGCCAAGAGGTCTTTTTCTAGCAGAAGTCCGATTTCTTGTTTCTTAAGAACAGGAAGCACAGCGGGTCCTTAAAATGAAATAATTAATAGTAAAGCACACATAGATGGATATATTTACAAGAGGTGCTCCCACGCA
>JAPZDY010000005.1:17321461-17335504 GCA_029783645.1 Ctenochaetus hawaiiensis
ATATAAGTTATTACCTGTCGTTCTCTGAACTCTTTATGCAGGTCTGGGTGCTTGTCCCTCAAGTGTTTTGCCAAGTTAGAAGTGTTTCCACCTTTGGCCAGACATGTTTTGTAACATCCTTTGCACAGTGGTGCTTCGGTGTTAATGGCTTCACCATGCTCATTAGTTTTAAAGCCAAAGTAATTCCATATAGCACTTCGCGCCATGTTTTTTCTACGAGTTGCGGCGGGATGGAGGTTGCAGCAGCTGCCATTCTCTCCCTGCTCCTGTCTGTCTGTCTCTTTCTTTCTCTCCTTTATCTCTCTCTGTCGCCAGATTCTTGCTCCGTTTGCCGCTCCACTCACTCGCCTGCTAGCTCCGGCTTGCTTGCCTCGGCTCAAATTACAATGAGGTGACCTTACGCGGCGACGTAAAAAAAAAAAAAAAAAAGTACCGGTACCAGCCAGAGGAGTATAGCACCGTTTTAAATGCCTCAGTACCGCGGTACCAATGTAGTACCTGTATACCGAACAAGCCTACTACAAACAAAAATAAAAACCACTTATTGAGCATAAGCTAAATACAGCAACATCCAGTGTGTGACTGGCCTCACAAACTGCATCAATTGTTTGATAAAATGTCTGTTAATAACGAATAACCTTAAAGGCCTCTTGTGAGTTATGACTGATGAGGTTTGAGTGTATAATTGGGTAAACAAAGTGAGTCACTTTATAACTGCAGACATTATTTTTGTTACTCATAAGCCCAAAGTCTCCGAACCTTAACCAAGCCATTTTTGAACCTGTACCTCACTAAACCTGAAACATAGTGCTAGCATATCAGAAAATGATTTTTGTAACATTCTTGTCCAAATCTTTTCAAGTGATGCTCACTAGAGAAACAAATGAGTGGAGCTTGACCTTGTCCTGCCAGGTCTGAAAAGATCCTTGACATTCATCTTAACTGGGAATCAAACTCTGGTCTGCTAGCTGCAAGTCCTACATGTGATCAGCGATCCTACTATGACCTTCGCCCATTGTGGAGACTTTTCATGGTTTATCTTTTGTTGGTTGAAGCCATTGTTGTAAGCATCCAATATTGCCAGGGATGTGTTTACATTGTAGTATAAAGTCCTGTTCATCACTGACAGATGCTGTGAGGATAATCCTCATGTTTAAAGAGGGACACAAAGGAAGGATCTAAGCCAGCTGTTGCATGTGAAAGGTTGGTAGTGACTACGCTTTGGCAGTGATGATAAGAGCATCAAATAAAAGTAATAAACATGATGTATCTATTAATCAAGTTTTATAGAAGAGCACAACTCAATAAAAAACTGCAATAACCAAACAGGTATAAAGACATGTACAGATAGATGAAAACAATACATAAATTACAGCAAGTCTTTTTTTAAAAAACAGCATCAGGATGTTTTAAATGTATCCAAGTGAAGCTGCCTCTCTAATACATAAAAGCTCCAAAACCTGGAGGTAAATGCAATAAAACAGCATTTCCCATTTCCTTTGTGCTAATTTTGGGGGACATTTAGAAGGCATGCTGCAGAGAACCTCGGGGTATGTGAGTAGACATAAAATGATGACAATGTGTGATGCACAGAGGAGCCAAACCATTTAGTACCTCAGAAACCACAAGGAGGGCTTGAAAATCAATTCTGAAAGACACAGGAAGCCTTTGGAATGTAAGGCTGATACTGAGAAAACAGGTGTTGCATGTTGCCTAGTTTGTTTCTAAAACAGGAACTGAATAACATCAGTCCAATAAATGAAACGTCCTTCAGCTAAAACGCAAAGTTCTCATGGACGGTCACTTTAAGTATTAAAACTGCACAGGTCTGCACATACAGTAATTAACATGGACGGCATGCCATGCTGTCTTGCTGTGGCTGTGTGAGTATGAAACTCCAGCAGCCTACGATGATAACGAGCTACAGCCAGAGAGCGGCGGGAAGCCGACTTAATCTGCACAAGTCAAGTCGGGGGAGAGATGGGCTGCCCTTTGAACTCTGGACCAGGCTGTGCTGAAAAACTGTCAGCGTCAGCAAGGAGCCCAGCTCCCCAAACAGGTGCACCTCCACGTGGCATACAAATGATAGCTTTCTGGGATTAGGATGGTGCTGATGCTGTACTTGTGCATTCTGCAGCAACGACGAGATCCATGTTGGATTCTAGAAATGAGCACCCCTGATAAAAAAAAAACCCTGCATGGGACCAGTGAAAAATAATGTGTCTCACAGTGAAACAGAAGACTAATTCGACAATGTAACAACAGACAATTTATGAAAGGCATACACTCCATAGCTGTTTACTTATGTTTCTATAAACAGTAGCTTTCTGTCCATTTCATAGTCTACAGCAGTGGCAGGATGTAATTAATTTCCCTCAGTAGCTTTGTTTGTATTTGCAGCTTTCAGCATTAGAAACACCCACTTCAGATTAATGCTTTCTAGTACAATTCTGCAAAACTCAGAACTATTACTTCTCTTATTTTGACAGTAGCAGTGGCTTGAGGGCTGGAAGGTGTTTGTTGGTAGTTTTTTTAGTTTGGCAGTTTTTAGTTTAAGATGAGAAAAAGTTTCATATCAACAATGTAACAAATTAATCTGTATTTCAAAGGTTCTGCTAATGTCAGCGCCGCTTGCTCTAATATTAGTATTTTCCTCTGCTATTTGATAGGTTGACATCCTCTGTGCCCAGTAAAATGAATCAATTTGGTGTTCCCCTGAGTTGTCCTCTAGCACTGCAATGGTGGTGACATTTCTGGGTTATAGTTAAAAATCTCAATAACTTTAAATGGATTGCCACAAAACTTTGTGCAGAGATTCATTATTCACATGGGATGAATTGTAATAACTTTGGTGATTCTTCAGTGTTTAATCTTGCTTCATAATCTGCCCAGAAATTTCAGTGTCTTTAAAAGAAGGGGATGAGGCAAAATACTGTCATTGTACTGGATTTATAAAACAAAGTAAATGCTTTTCAGTCACTTTTAACAGTATACACACAAGTACAAATTTGTTTCAGATACCTTTAACTGTGTAGTGCTAATAAGAATTAGCTGATGAACAATCCATACTGTTAATTACAATCTTTCTCAAATACTTAAAAAAAAATGAGGAAAGATTGTTTGTCAAAGGTCTAAAATTATTTTTCTGATAGCAACAAAAGACAAGGAGATATAGAGAATCAAATTACAACAAAAATAAAGTACCAAACCAGAGCTTATCTCATAAACACTGTTTCTTAGAAGTGCTGCTTTCCAATACCTCCCTGATTTCTTTTGTTTTCACTCCATCGCCTCAGGCTGAGAGACCTCTCTCAGGCTCACTTCTTCACAAAAAGCTGTATCCATGTCTCACCAATTAGTGGCAGGAAGAAGCATTGTAAACTTTTGACTTCTACAGTCAATCTAGCCAGAAGCCTGCATGTCCAGCTCCTCTGTGGGCCAACAGACTGTATATTCATACTATCATCCAGTGCACACACAAAACGGGCAACAGTGCATGTATGCGATTACAACAAAACCACTGATAAACCAGTTTCACTTATCTGAGATGATTCAGAGGGAATTTCAACTAAGGAGTACAAACTTTTAAGGTGTAAGCATGCTGTTATTTACCATAAGCCATTTTGCTTTCTAATAGCCGACCAGCATTTAATGAGAACACCGAGCTGCCAACCAAATCACAACTGCCCATGTCATTATGAAACCAGCAGCTAATTGCACTGATTAGACCCAACGACTCATAAAGGTAACCTAAGCCGCTGAATAAAGTAGGCCTACAGTTTATGAACTGGAAATACACAAAGAAGCAATGTTGTTCGGCTTCAATGATCAAATTAATTACACCTTGAGATTCAAAGTTTACATTGTTGTGGCCTCATGTGGAATAATCATGACAGTGTGGCACAGTTTGTGCACAGCAACAAGACGCTTAAATTGTTATTGATGTTTGAAGGCAGCTATTACTCTTCTATGACCTGCAGTAATACAAAAGAAAAGGTTTATTATTATTATTATTATTTTAAGTGTATTAAGGTTTCTAAACTCTCAGGAAAAAAGGTGTTTCTAAAAAATTGTGCTATGTCTGTCCTCGAGTCCTTGTAATACAATGTCCCTGCTTCTACTTTAGCTGTCGTGAAAAAGGGGGCAGGCCCACCTTGAGCTACTATTAACTGGTTAACATTCTGTAATAGCTGCGACATCCAATTTATTCATTTGTTTATTTTTATTTATTTATCCTTTTTGACTGGGAACTGGAAAAAACCCTGCATAATAAGTGCTGATCTGCATGAGTGTCAATCACATGCTAAAAATGTTTCCGTTTTCACTGTGGGGATATTTTTTACTCCCCAGTTGCTCTGCTCTTTTTGTGATCTCTACAGAGAAAAAAATTCTGTAATGAAAGTCCTGCAGGGGCATTTTCTGAGGGATGTGGGGTGAAATCAGTGAATACAAATGAATGCCTCGACAGTGGAAGCATCACTATCCACCAAATTACACAGCTCAAAGAGAAAAGAGTTGAAGGACAGGGAATCATTTAAATCCCTTCATTGTAAATCGCTCACACTCTTCCAGGCAAGTCAATTATTATGCATAGTGATTTTTTTTTCTTCTTCCCTGATTTTCTTCTTTTTTTTTTCTTTAACAAAAGATGCATGATGATAAATGAGCCTTGCAGGGTTTTCAGAGCTGGTGTAATATGTAGGCTGCTGAACACTCACCCCATGAGAGGGTCCAGAGCTATTCCTTTAGGATTCAGAAGGTCCAGCTGCAGGATGGTAACACACGTGTCCCCACTACGGTCGCATACGAATATCTTGTCCGTGACGCGGTCCACAAAATAGAAGTTACCCGTCAGCCAGTCAATGGCCAGGTGTTCCACATCTGCAATGGAGATTAAAAGTTTGTGTAAAAGAGTAAAAGGAAAATATATAATGTAATTTACATTTTTCTGCACTTTTCATGGAAACGTATCAAAAAAGATACATATCATAGCAGCAGGATGTTGTTATCCCACATTTTAGTCTTCGGTCCTGCTCCTGCTTAAATGTGTTTTAAGTCAATAGGAAATTCAAAAGCATGTTTTGTGAGATCCTCTCTGCCTGTGAAAATTTAAATGTACAACTCCACGGCCCCAGTTTGGAAATCATTTCAGTTGAAAATATTATTGAAATAACCATAAATACATTACCATAATTTTCTATTAAATCTCAAAAGCTCTGCTGAAACGCAAATACAAGAGCTTTTGGTACATGATCTTGAGGTACAAGATTGATGCAGTGCTCCTTCAAATTATTCCACTTATTCTGACTGATTGGCAAGTTTGCACTTAATTTTTTGAAGGGCAGTATCACCTGACACCTTTGACGCAGGTGTTCTAAATTAATGAACAATTTTTTTAGTTAAGATAGAGTCAAAAAATGCCTTCTTAACTCATTTAGATCATCACTGGTCCTGCACCTTTGAAAGACATTAGACCAATAGTTATAAAAAAAAGGTCCTTATATTCCTGGATAAAAAAAAATATGTTTATTTCTTGGGAGCATGATGTGTGCTGAAAGCCATCCACCCATCAATCACACCTCCAATTTTGCAGCATAGAGCTAGTTTTCATCACATAGCTAGCTTGCGAAAGCATTCACCAACTCAAAACAAATTTCACTTCCCTAAAACATCGTTCTCACAGGTTCACCAAATGGAATTTATTCATTTTGAGAACAGCTGTATCTGTGACAGCTCCAGATGTGCAAAGCATTCTTCAATGAAAGAAGACTTTTTAGCATTTCAATCAAATACTTCCAAACACTTTTTTCCACCTGCCTCTCCTGTTTCATTCAGCAATGCATCCTGATACATTGGAACTGGATCCACTTCTGTTTCATCCAGAGAAACCGGATCAAATCAAGTGAGAGAAATGAAAAGAGCAAAGCTGGTCTGGCCTGCGGGTTCGAAGGACAGCTGTAGGGGAAAGATGAGCGCCCAAAACCACTGAGGCCAACGAGCCTTTAACCACATAGATAATAAATGAATAGAGAGAGAGCTCACATGTGAGAGTGAAAAAAAAGAGAGAGATAGAAAAGGTTGAGCATGTATGTTTCTGAGAGTGCTTTTTGTGATGAGTATCTGAACTGGAAGGACGTGCTGCTATTTTTGTAGCTGAGAACGTCATGATTTGAGAGCAGCTATTCACTTAAATTTATCAGAAAAGTAAGAAGGAGAAGGGAAAATATGGTGAACATGGAAAACTTCCAGTAGCTGACATACGTACGTTGCAAACTTTGTTGTGTTCTTATTTCGTGTTCCCGCGTGAACCCACGCAGATTCCTCGTTTCGGCACAGCGGAGCTGCCCAGAGGACTCTGTAGATAGAACCCAGCACACACTTTCCTGGTTGTGCTGGAAATCTAATGCCAGTGTTCCATTTACACTCAGAGACCTCAGGGGCTGGAGGCCTGTTCCATTTAGCTGGGTGATGACAATCCGATGTGAATCACCAATGAGAAGCATTGGGCGACTGTCACCAGGATCTTGGAAGAGAAAGAAAATAAGGATGGTATCACTGAGTTTCCTTTTTATCAGTGATACATTTGAACCGAAAAAAAAAAACGAGATCAAAGTTAGACAATATTCCACTAAAAAAAAGAAACAATGGCAAATGGTTTTCTTAGCGGGGGAAAAGAAAATTAAATAGAAACAAAGAAAGACAAAAGGTATGTGTTGGTGAGAGATAATCCTTCACTATTGCAGGGATAGATTATACACAGACTCAGAGAAATGAAAGACAGAATGAAAGAAAGAATGAAAGAAAGAACACAATCTTACTGTAACACTGAATGAACAGCACTAAAGCAATCAAATAAAAAGAAAAATGATTGGCAAAGCTATCACACCACATTGAGAAACATAAAAGTAGTCGACTTTCACGAACCCCTTGTCTGCTGCTGGGAGTCAAAGCAAGACAGACCGCGGTGGTAAAACGGAGATAAGCTGCTTTATGGGCTTAATTGACCGTGCACATTCTCTGACATCAGGTTCACCTCCTAAAAAGGACCCTTATTTATCCTGATCTTCCACACAAGTTGGAGTCGAGGGCTACTCTCCTAATATAGCCAATAAGTCAAAATGCCTGGTCACATAACTGCTTCCCCTCATCCCTCTGAACAGACTTTTGCTTGTGAAACATTTCCTCCACACCAGGGGGTAGAAAGGATTTTGATGAGGCTACCTGAGAGAGGTCTGCTTTTACTGTTAATCATGCATGGAAAATGTTAGCTCATTTTGTAATAACGCTTTTCTAGCGCAGACCACCATACAGTTAGGCTCACTTGCTTCAAGTCCCACTGATACGACATTAAGTCATTCGTTTTTGATGTCAAAAAATACCACAAATACTTCTTTTCCTCTCCCTGGAGAGGCATGTCTGCTCTGACAGCAGCTGGCAGGCTGAGGCTCCAGCAGGAGATCGAAAAACAAAGTTAACAAACATGCCTTGTAGCTTAAAAGACATGAACAGACAATGTTTTTTGAGCAGCAGTATTGAAGAGTAAGGACCACACTAGCATCTAGCAGAATATGGACCAAACTGACATTTACAGGTAAGTTTATGTGAGGCTTCCTGTGTGTCAGCTAGCCATGTTTTAAGCTATCTCTAGCCTGTAAGCTGACACTAGCAGTGAACTTTTCCTGTCAGGCTGTTTACAAAGTAACTGCAGCATAGCAACATATAAATATATAGACAGGGGTTTTAATGAAGCCAAAGCATGAAAGGATGTGATTTACAAAGTGAATATGTAAGTTGTAGCAGGAAAACAAACATGGCATTACATTTCCTGCCATGAACAAGCTGGCATGGAAACTATCTGGGTGTTGTTGAGTCAGATTTATGTTAAGAATACAATTTAAAAAGAAAATTACATCTTTCCTTTAAGTCTGAGCAAAATGAGAAAAGATTAAAACAAGATTAAAACCCCAAAAGAGAACATTCATGCTGCAGAGTTTTAACTTCAATCTGACACTCAACACCTTAATATGTTTTTCATTCCCTGCCGCTCCTCATCTCCTGGTCTCAGAGAACTCTGTCTGAAATTTATATTCATGAGCTTTTACAACTAATGGTAACCCCATCGTTATCCCCGCAACACTATCGCTCTCTGCTAAATTAATATTAATGCATGTGAGCATTGGGTTCAGTTAAGTTTATGGGTAATCATATTCAGTTTATTCCTAGTAGGACACAAGTCACATTGATTAAAAGCTGCAACAGTGGTGTTCTCCCCAGCTAGGTGTGTAAGGCCTCCAGCTATTTTCAACCCATATAGTGACAGCATCCTTTACAAAAATGTGTTTCGCTTAATGGTTCAATGCATGATACAAAAAAATAGCGCACAAGGTTGAGCTTGTTTACATGTGGATGGTTGGACCACCAAAAAACAATAGCTCTTCTGGATGTTTTGTTTCTAAGTAGGCTGTTTTAGTCATCATGACAGATTTGTAACCAGCATCAGGCATTAACAATAAATCAAGGTGACGCTGGGCATTGTCTCCACACAAAATACTCCAGACCGTTCCCACTTAAAATCTCATGCTCATTAATTTTATCATTATCCTGGCCTGACCATGTCTGCCCATTCCCACATGGGTGATAGATTGGTCATCGTGAAACCACATTAATCTTGCCCTACCAAAGCAGCGAGGGCCAAGACGATGATATGCTAGAACTCCACTCTGGCTGAACAAAAACTACCTTGTTTATTATTAGAAATGAAACATACATACTATGCAGATTATCCTATTTCACCATGCAAGTGTGCCGCTCACCTTGTCTGGCTTTGCAAGATATCCTGTCAGGCTGCAGGATGTATCCTTCTGTGCAGCTGCATCTGTATGACCCGTAGGTGTTCGTGCAGGTTTGGCTGCATGCGCCATACATGGCACATTCATCATGATCTTACGGAAAGAGGAAAGAGAAAGAGAGTCATTTGTAACAAATTAGGTGTGCTCAAACATGACCCAAATACATAAAGTATACTTAATGTGGCCTCACTCTGGCACCTCCAGCATAATTACTTCTACAACCAATGAGCCTTTTTTGGAGCTTCAGTGCCCTATAAACAGCTCTTTCTCATGTCTTCTCCAAACAGGATCAAATTTCCTAAACCCTTTCCTCCAGCATAATTAAGCAACTTTATGCCATGTTGTTGGTTCTAGTTATGCACAGAGTCCAACTAAGACACTACAACTTTAGAGGCACCTTTGACTGCAAAACCCTGTCTTCCTTCTGGCTGTCAGAAACTAGATATGGAGAGCATAAATAGGGAGAGAAAGAGACAAAGAGGAACTGTGCTCTGTATATAAAGTCTGCGTATGTATGCATTTGTGTCAAGTTATGATGTACTGTACATGAGGCCCCTGCCTGCAGACAGATGGTCTTCATATACGTAGCACAACCTGTTCGTTCATCTGAAGAAAAGTACGGCCGAGGGTAAAGGGAGAAGGGGGGGTCCTACCTCTGCAGCTCGTCCCGTCCTCGCCGACCTCGAAGCCGTCAGCGCAGAAACAGAAGGTGCCGTTTCTGGTCATGACACAGCCGTAGCGGCAGCGTAGCTCATGGCAGGCTGACAGGAGCTCTGCAGAGGGAAGATGAAAGAGAGTTGGTGTGAGATTTGGACAAAAAAAGGAATGTAAAGGTTAGATGTAATGAGAAATATTTTTTGATTGGAGAAATTACTTCTTTTTCCTCGCCTCATGTCATTGCCTTTTCAGACAGTCTTTATCTTGTCATTTAATCATCACAGATGTAGACAAGGGTTTCTATGAATCACATGGAAGTGACAATGGTGTGGAAATTATTAGAAGAAAAAAGCTCTTATGTAGCACTAACCACAGGATCACCACAGGAGGGAATGAACAGATAGCTAAAAGAAATATCACTGTGTCAATTATTAAATATCACAGGATACAGACGGAGAGTAAAAAGTCCTTCTTTTACTGTAAGTTTGAACAACACTAAAATTTAAGTTTCATGAACTTCTTACATATTGTAACCCAGCAGTCTGAGACTTCTGATGAGCATAATTTAAATTCTCTGCCAGTCTTACACTATAAAAGCCATCTTTTGACATACTGATTGACTGATAGCAGCCCCCAACACCGTCATTTCCCCTGTATTTCCTGGATGCTGTGATTGGTGGTGATGCTTTGTATAGCACTAATCTTTATATAGAAAGAAACAAAGAACAGCTTGTTAAGGCAGGATGAATGTACCAGCAGAATGAATACCACAATTGAAAATATAACCCTCAAAACAAAGCTTTAATTGCACCGAGATTGATACGCCACCGCTGAACATTAATTACCGTCAACTTACTGCCCAAAAGATAAAGGCTTGCATTGATCGTCCTTGGTATTTCCTGTGCTAACCATTTCATGACATAATGAAATAGTGCAGCAGCAGCCCAAATCATTTCTTGACAGGGTGTATTTACATTTAACAGTCTAGTGGGTACAGAATGACAATCAAAGCTTCAGCTCTGATTACTTTCTGAATGAAAGCAGAGTCTTGGGTTTTGATCTTTAAGAGCCTAAATTATGTGATGTCAGTGGATCAGACTCTTTTAAACACTTACTGAGTTATCAAAAGTCCTTTTTTTTTTACTACAGTATCTAACTTTCTCACTAGCTCACTGACACATTGAGATGAATGGTGTGCTTGGATTTTTCAGAGAGCAATATATAAATCTCAGTGAAAGCTTGTTGGAAACCAATATGTCAACTAATAATCATAAAAACAGTTTTAAAGAGAGGGGAGAGAAGAATACAATGAAACGTGGTAAGTAGATGTTGACAAACAAGCCTGCAGCATTTTTACAAACCACACTCTTGTGGTGCAGTTTAACTGTATTTATAAAAATCTCAAAGGCCTTTAATTAATTAAATGATTTACATAATGATATAGCATTAGGAAAAATCCTAAAATATACAAAAACCATGTGAACATAATATGGCAATAGCTAAAATATGGGGAGACAATGGCCCTGTTTCCTTTTAGAGCTCCAGAAAGGGCTGAGATGAGCTGAACCTTTTTGTGAATTTGGTTTTCATAAAGCCCTCAGAGGAGTTTTGACTGACAGAGGTTTGAGTGGAAAATGACGGAATTTTCATTTTTGAAGGTGATAGAGGAGAAGTAAACACTAAAGTATTGAAAATGGTAAATGCCCTGTAGCCTTTGCATGCCTGCATGGCCAGAGAGAGCTTGCCAGGATATTTATTTTTACTCCTCACCGGCTCATAGCAGTAAAATGATTCTGGAGGAGCCAAGAGCTGGAGCCCAATGCACTTTTATGTTGTGACATGCAATGTTTGTAGGTCTGTTCAGGTTTAAATGCAAAAACATTTGGTTTTGGAACATGTTTTGCCCTGAAATAAGCTGTTTTAGTTGTCACAGAGCTGAAAAATGTTCCCCCTTCTCATTAAAAACACCTAGTTTTGACAGTAAACCCAGAGAGTAAACAGAGGCTTTAAAGTGGTCACTGCCTGGCAGCCACACTTAGCTGTCATGCCACTGTTACCCCTCATCCCCCGGAAGGTAAGTCATGTACTGTATTGAACTATTCATGCAATCTAAACCACTTCACTTTAATATGTCTTACAGAAACATAGATATGATGTAAGAAAGCCTCATGGCATTTTGTTTAATAGTGAGGAAATTTAATTTGCAAGGCTCATGTACATTAACATGAATTTCTAACATTTTTTGTGGCATGTAGAAAGAACTTCTTCCTGCATCATTTTTTTATTACTGAATGATGCAGTGCATTCATGAGCCAGGCCCGAGGCCATTGAAGGACATTGAAGTGAATGGCATAAAAAGTGCAGGACTTTCATAAGGAATCAAAGGTTCAAGGTATGTTTGTGGTTTTGTTTATGCCACCTCAGCACTTTATTTAAGGTTAGAAAGATAGCTGCCCTAACTGTTCAAAGTTCAAGAAAAACTTTACAATCCCTGAAGGGTAATTTGTTGTAGCAGCAACTCAACCATCAGATAAATAAACACAACAAGAGCATATCAAGGCAATAAACACAACATACAATGCAACATAGTGTCAAGCAGAGGTGCTCCGACTGATCAGCAACCCGATCAGACCTCGTGCTATCAGAATTAATCGTAGTTGTCCTTTATTCAGAACAAAAGAGTGCCTAATACGATGCAAAATGGGCAATATAATTAACGTGAGAAAATTAAAAAGGCGTGGCCGGTCTTGCATGTTGCAGATGATGTGCATGTTGCTATTTTTGTTTTGTTTTGTTTTGTTTTTATTTTTCTAGAAGAGTGTACATGTATTGTTAAGTTGTGTCTCTTAACAGTCTCTAGAAGGAGTGGAATGTTGCACATGGTGGTGCACATAGAGCTTTTTTATTTTATTTTCATAAAATTTTATATATTTTCCCACTGGAAGACAATTGTAAAAGCTGAGTCTTGAGCTAAGCCTCAGGCACATTGAATGTTGCATACTCTTGCACATAAAATAGTTGTCAATTCATGTTACTCTGTAATCTCTAAAATTCAGTAATGCTTAATATACAGTGTTAGGAATAACTTAAACAAATAAATGAATAATTAATGCTACATACTAAAAAGCAAGCTTCAAGTTCAAATAAACGCTTCGTAATCAGCTTAGGAATCGGTATTGGTGATACTGATTTCAGCGATCTGTAGCCCTAAAAACCCTGATCGGAGCACCCACAGAGTCAGGCACTATTTAAAAGGCAAACTTCAGCCCAGGCAAGAGAGTTCCTGAGCCTATTGGTCCTGTAACCAGACAGACAACATCAGGGTCAATAAAACAGATCCAATAAAACAAGGGTGAAACACTTGCATAAATGTGTTGTCCACATTAAACCACAAAGTTTCTAGAAGAAATGCATCCTCTTGTGTGTTTTTTTACATACAGCGCCCACCAAAGGCTAGCTTATCATAATTTAAAGTGCTGAGAGATTTTACTGCTGCACTCGCTCAACAGCCTGATCATTGATTAGCACGGGGAAGATGACTGTAGGATTCTACCTTAAGTCAGTTGTCATCTCCTTGGTTTTGGATACATCGATATTTAAAAAAGACTTCCTCTAAACCATTCCATATAATCTGTCACCACGGGACCATGATCAGGGTCACCAGTGCTAAGGAGACACACAATCACAGAATCACCAGCAAACTTTATGGCATGACACCTCCAGTGCTGGCTACAACACTCATTTGTGCACAGTGCAAATAACCAAGGTGAGAGGATGCACCCCTCTGCCGGGCACATTTTGGAAATCAGCATTTTGTCTCAAGTGATCATTTCGAATAGAAGCCTGTTCAATGCTTGTTCATGTATCAGAAAACATCTTAGGTCAGAGTCAAACATGTACAAACATGTATGCTGCTCTTGCTGAGTGTGAAAAAAGAACCTAATGATGTAGTATGTGTTGCACTGGATTTAATTGCTGTCTGACTGCTAAAACTTTCCTAGCTTTAAATTGCACAGAAATGGACACTTCCAACATTGTATGCAGGAGACTGATTCACACAAACAAACAGACCTAAAGTTACCTTTTGGAGACATGCTGACATCTTTATTTTAGAGGATGTTCATATCTAACAAGTCAGACAGTAAAGCAAGGTGCCAATAATTCAAAATGTCTATATTAAAGCGTGCAAGAAATTCCTTACGTGTTACAATTTGAAAGTTCCAGTTTCTGTTTGGGGGCTCACCGCACTCATAAAACCCTAGGAGCTATAACCCTCCTTTCAAACCATTATGTTCATTATACACCTAATTTGAATTGGCTAGGAGGGTTTGTAATGAATTTTTCAGTGAGGAAATGTGAAGCTGCCAGATTGTCTTTATTAAAGTAAAGACAAAATGTTTATGTGGAAGGGAGGGCTTGTCTCAGCACATAGCATCTGTTGAGTCAGGATGCAAAGGCAGTTCTTCTGATGCAACTTTGTGCAAAGCTCAAACAGAGTACCAGGGTATTCTGGTAATAGCCTGAATTAACTTAGTGC
>JAPZDY010000005.1:17335604-17345973 GCA_029783645.1 Ctenochaetus hawaiiensis
GCCTGAATTAACTTAGTGCGTACAGTTTTACTGCCTTACAACTCTTATTATGTTAAACTGAACACCCAAGTACAGTTAAAAACAACAAAAAAACACATTTCAGGGGTTGTTGTAAAAAACATAGGTATGTCAGATGTGCAGACTTCAGCATGCACACAAACATACATGTTTAGATACACATAGTGTGCCATACATATATACATGCACACAAAAAACACACATCTGTCATTTTGTGACCGCCACAGTTTAAAATGTATTTTTAGCTTCATTTAACAAGAGACCATTAAAGTTTTCCCTTTAAAAAATGAATGCAACAGTCTGTAGATTAGCACTGTTAGAGTTTCTCTCAGGGTGGTCAGCAGTGAGATAACGTGGTGCTAATTATGACATAATATAAAATAACTACATCTGTAATGCTCTGCGTAGTGCTGAAATACTAATGTTTAACTAGCAAATACCCTTGGGAAGCAAACTCAGATTTCTATCAGATCTTTCTGAATACACACTCAATTTTCAGCCAGAACTTGCTCTTTCTATAAAGCCAAACAGGGTCTGAATAATGTTTATTTCAACCTTTGTCATATATACATATACATACATTCATATATATTGAAAGTTCAGGTTACAACCATTAAACCTCATTCAGTGTAGCGGCAGCTAACAATGAGAGATGCCTGCCAGTCATGTCATTATGGCCAAATGAACAACCGCTGTAGAAAAATGTTCCAAGCACATCCTTTCACATAACTTTACTTTAACAGAGCTGCATGCAGTACGGGCTATTTTAAGCATGAGCTAAATGTCACAGAGGTCACTCCATCTGATGTTGCTTTGAAATTACATGTTCTAAAAATATGAGTAACTGACTGGAAAAGCATAGACATCAAACTACAACAGATGACCTGGTGTTTTGGTTCATTTTGAGGTTACAAGGATGGACATGGCTCTGGATATTCTGGCAAAGTGGGACCACATAAGATCTACAGTGAATTGACAAAATGGCAATGGCTGGGGAAAAGGCCCGAAAATACAATCACCAAAATTACACCCACCTACAAAGAGCCACATGCCGGTAAAATGTGTCTGTTAAGATTGACACATAGACGCTGGTGCAATCTTTCTGAGCCATTCAAATATGAATGGCTCAGTGTAAACAGGCTGCAGCTGCTGCTTTTATTCACTGTGACCTACACTGTACTGTAGATCTTACTGTTCAACTGACAATGTCACTGCTAACCTGTTTACTCTTTTTTTTCCCATTCACTGTCATTGTCTGCGATTCCTTCTTCAGCTCCCTTAACCACACACTCATGATGCACACAAAGGAGCTATGCTGCTTTTGTAACAGAGGAAATCAAAAAGGATGGTGCAAGCCACTTTTCAATATCAGCTTGGTTCACTTATCTGAGTAGAATAAGTGAAAATGAATAAAAGGGGGTTGCTGATGCTGGTTGCTTTGTTATTTAAAAATACATGTTTTATGCAGGATGTCTTGTGGTCGTGTGTCGCACAGGTGACATTTCTCCTGATGTGTTTTCAGGTCACTGACTTTGCTTGACTTAGCCTAGTTCTCTTGGAAATTGGAAAGACGACACCAGAAAAGTACAAAGTCATACCATGTGGGTCCTCTCATTGTTGCACACTTTAAATTTGGTGGAAGTCAATCACGTCAAAGAAAAGCAGTGGTTTTGTACAGAGCAGATTCTTGACTTGCTGCCTCTTATGAGGACCCTACAGGGCTGTAAGAGAAAGCTGAATTCTGAGGCCTCTGATAACTTTGGAAAAAATCTCCAGGCTGTTTGCATTTGGATTCTCATGCAGGCCAAAAGCAGGAGACACAAGTGGGAAAAAACGGACCAGATGATTTGTAATAGTAAGCATCAACCTCCAGATAATATTACTGCTTTAGTTCAGATCGAAGCCATATATCAGTGTACAGTTAAGTCTTTGTTCTATATGAGCTTCTGCAAACCTTTTCACACCTAGAGTATAAAAAATATCTGAAAAAAAAAGAAAATAATAAGACAATAATAAAAAAAAAAATGTGTAGTAAAATGCTGAGCTGTGAAAAAAAACAAAAAATGACTTGACAGGTAGGTTAAAAACTGTCAATGCTCTCAAGCGTCCCCGCTTCTCATTTTTTAAGCTTGTGTTTGGACGCCATGTGACCCGTGCATTATTATTCATCTCGTCATACAGTAACTAGCGCGCCTCCCTGTTGTGAAGCAGTGTGAAAATGACTGCATGCTGGGCTGAAGATATTCAAAGCTAATCCTTATATCTGCTCAAAGACGCCAGATGATCAGCTTTTCCTCCTGGCAAACACAGAGTGCTGCAGGGATTGTATATCTGCCGCTGAGCCTGCTTGATGCTTTTCACCTATCTAGAGCCGTGCATCGCTACATCTGAGAACATGAGTCAATAGTAAAGTACATGTCGTGGCCTTTGTGTTATGGCCTGCAAATATACTGTAATTAAAAAAAAAATGCTTAAGTTAGTTGGCAAACACTTTTCATTTTCTGTTATCCTAACACTTTCTGATTTAATAGCAACTAAAACATTCCCTCATATGCCCTCACCTGCAAATGAATGATAATACAGCCGTCATGAAAAAGCCACTGGCAAAGAAAGAAACCCTCAAATTGTAAATTGTAACCTTAAAAAGGATGCGAGAACAGCATACTTAATTTATTTTATCATGCAAAAATAGGACAAACAAATGTAAAAGAGTAAACGCTGTGAGCCATGTCGTCCACAGCCCTTTTTGAGAAGATTTAGAAAACTCTGATTTATGAAATGTTGGAACTACTGGAATATGCAGCTGAATGTGACTCAGTCTGAAACACAGAGGCATATGCATTCACAACAGCAAGCCCTGTCTAATTTGCAGTCTACTGCAGTCTAATTTGCTCTAATCAGATGTATCAACAGAATGATTCTAGCAATTGCACAAAATTAATTCCATCTGTTTTCACATTATGCCTGGTAAAAAAAAAAAAAAAAAAGGAAAGTGTGGTGGGTTGAGAAATGTGAGGCTCAGAAGAGATTCTTCTGCTTTGTTATAAGGGGGTTTTGAGAAGATTATTATTTGCTTAAAATTAATCAGTGATCTGGAAATTTGCAATGTCAATGCGTCGCTGGCAGACCGCACGGTGTGCTTGAATTAACACAAATCATGAGGTCGCTCTCACAAAGGGGAAGGGAACCAGCACAGATACTGCTCAACTGCAGTGTGCAGAGAACAGTGAATTATTCATTTATAATTATATGACAAATAAGTGATTAAAAAAATCAGTAAAGCTACAACATCATTCAGACTGTTGTACTGATTAACCTTTGCAGTCCAGGTAAATATTGTCTAATCGGATAATAAAAAGTGTATGCAGTGAATGGATCAAACTAAAATTAATACTTATTTGAGTACACACTGTTCATTTTGACGGGTTAGAGAGAAGATACAAAATCATGTTTTGTCTTTTTCTGTAGCAACAGTGCCCCCTACATCACTGTCAACTGACTGTATTTTAATTGATGCCAAATCTCTGTGAGCAAACACTCTGTAATATTACCGAAGTTTCCTTGCTGCACAGGCAGTTAACCAGATGTGAGCTGATGTTGTTGGAAGCATTGCTTTGTCCCATCTTTCATTTCAGCACTTGACACATTTCTCTGTTACTCAAATACATTTCTCTGCTTTTCAAATTGCAGGGCAGCATTTAAAACGCAGAGGTCAGTGAGATTGCCTTTTCAGAGCATAAAATTCACCCCACAGCCTCCTTCAAACAAAAAATCACACATCTATCTCACAGACCACTTGAGCAGAAGTTTCTTAGACAGTCCACATTCAGCCACACAGATGGCAGAGTGGGCTCTGAATGGTGAGTGTGGCACTGTCCCTTTGCCAATGCAAACAAGAAGCCTTACCATGGGCAAGAACAGACTAACCCATGGCTAACAGTCAGATTGCCCCATCTGGCCTAATTATGGCTTCCCATTAGGGATGGCCACGGCCTTCTCTGTGAATAGCCAGCCTTTCCCAAAAGTCTGTTTGCAGTCAAGGCCTGTAATTAATGTGGGACCAAATTAAGATGCAAACCATACACAGAAGGTACACCAATGGCTGGCTCAAGGACCTTTAAAGAGTGGGTTTCTCATCCATAAATTAGAAGCTTAACCCAATCTGTAGGTCTGTAGCTGTGTGGTTGGTATCCTCTGGGTGGCAAGAATGACAAGATTGATTCCACAGCGATGAAATTGGGTCATGAATTCCCTCGGGTTCAAATATTCGAGAGTTTCTGGAGTGTGTGCAGGGAAATTTTATTTGTATAAGATGTGCAATGATTGTAGTGACACCATATATTGACAAGGCTTTAGAAAGTTATCTGAAGAAGCTTAAGTGTGTCAGCTTTGATGTGACATGGAGTCGTTTGGATGGTCTAGGAGGTATAATTTTCCCAAGAAATTGAGAGATACATGTGCATATACATGTAGTTTTCAAAAAACTGTAATCCTGTAGCTCAAGCTAGGGCTCAAATGTGACAGTAAATGTTGTTAATCCCTCAAAGCACAATTCACTCAGGGATTTGAGAACTGGTACACTGCCAGCCTTCTGACATGCCCTTAAATATTGGAAGAAACATTATGGGAGTGGGTGTTGAAATCTTCCAGCAAACAATGAAATTTTAATTCTAACCACTCCTGAGGAAGAAAATCCGCTGTAATAGGATTTGATGACACCAGATTGTTTCCTCATATTAGGGAGAGTAATGATATGAGTGACAATATCTTGCCAGATTGTGGAACAACAAAGTAAGATGCATGAAATATTGATTGCCAGTGTCTGCTGTTATTTATATAGTGTGTAGTGGGGCCTGGCAGTCAATCCTAACCAGTGTTACCAGGATAACAAGGCCTGGAACTTCAAGTCCTCAAACAAGAAAAGCAAAAATCTGAGACGGAATTTAAAATTAGATGTCTTTAATGTCACGTAATACTTTGACAAATCCCTTGGAAATTACTTTTTAAATCATCAAATGCATCTCTATCAAAAGGCAAAGGAAGAAATAAAACACTTTTGAAAATTACAGCCTCATTTTATTTTGTAAAGTGACTACAGTGGGGTAGAATAACACAGTAAAGAGCATAACACATTGCAGAGTATCACCAGGGAGAGGAGAGTGATCACTTTGACTACTTACTGTAAATGTATCATCCATTACAGGGGCCAGAAATTTAATAAATATGCTAATATGATACAATCTACAAGGCTGGTTGGCAGCACATTTTCAACCTACTGAGAAACAGTAAAATATCATGAGCTGTATTCATGGCTAGTCATTTCAAAACAAGAGCAACACTTATCACAAGCTCCTTCACCCTGGAGAAAAAGGTTTTGTTTGTTTGAGTTGTCGTAATGAAAAGTTAATCAAGTGAGATAATTGAATGTTGTTCAGAGACAGAGGGTGGGAGGGGAGGTCTACGTTCGACATTGTTTTTGTTTGTTTGGGTTTTTTTTTTTTTTTCAAAAGCTTTATCATAGGGCGACAATGAAAAATGTATACTAATGTTTTCCATGGAAATTTTTTACATCACATAGTCAGAGTAAGAGCCTATTAGAAAAAAAAAAAAAACAATTAAAGTGTGTGTTTTCCAAAGAAGGTGAACCAGAGAAATGACACTTTCTCACTTTCATGTCGGTAATGAGTTTTTTTCTGCTACTTTTCAGCCACTGAGCACAAGAAAGCCAACTATAATATTAATCTTCAAATAGCTTAAACCGGTGCATTCTCTGCAAAGGGCAAATACACAGCGTTTGACAAGTTGTGCTATGACATGGAAATCATTGCTGCATAAAAGTCCAGATTGCCCTGACGTGGCAGAAAAAGATCAAATACATTAGAGCGGCTGTCATCGCAGAGCGCTG
Source organism: Ctenochaetus hawaiiensis (assembly GCA_029783645.1). Taxonomy (NCBI): domain Eukaryota; kingdom Metazoa; phylum Chordata; class Actinopteri; order Acanthuriformes; family Acanthuridae; genus Ctenochaetus; species Ctenochaetus hawaiiensis. The sequence continues at coordinate 17,341,528 of JAPZDY010000005.1, forward strand.
GGAAGGGCAGCTGTGCCTCATCATTGAAACATTTATTTTTGCTGACGATTTGCAACGATTTGGAGAAAGCGGCACTGGGACAGGTCGACACTGAAAGTTTGATCATATATTTAATCACCAACTATGCTTTAGAGAGCAAGTTGTGAGGATGTTTCTTAATCTTTCCTTTTTGTTTTTAAAAACCTTGTTATTAGTTTAAGTCTTTTTTTGTCCTGCTAGGATTATATCGAATTCCCAGTAGATTTTGGGAAAAACAGATGTAATGGTTTGTCTCTTAAAAGTGTCATTGTCCGGATGCACTCCAATTAATAAGAACAATTGTGACTTGAGTTTTGTTTGAAGCAGAAAGTAATTTATTCAGCCTTGTGCAACACCAGTTTATACAACAAAATTAGAGTTTATAGTTCTTCTTTAAAATGCCTTTTAATAGATCAGGGTGAAAGGAGCAAGATATACAGTTATTTATATACACGTATGCATGAATTCACATACATGCAGATCTACTCACCCAAGAAAAAAATCTGTGCGTTTTCATGAATATACATTTCATGTAATGTAAACAACAGCAACAAGCTGGTAAAGAGAATACGACCAACAAATTAATTAATTAATTCAAATTAAAAGTTTGACATGTAAGAAACACTGTCCATCCACTTTAAGTCATTTAAGCATTTAACAAGCAACACTAAGTCTGAGTCAGCCTCTTCCTGTGCTCAGTCAGCTCAAACAACCTGCCTGTTGAGTACAAAAGCTTAACCCAGTATACAGTGGTGGTGAAGATAGGTCTCTGCACAGATGTGGGCACTACAGTCTTACTATTCCCTGATCTGCCAGCAAGAGTCCCATTTAATCTATTTCATACTCCCGCAACCAGACCAGGTAAAGCCAGAGTCCAAGCCGGGCTAATGACTCCTATCCTGGCTGTCTTCCCTCTCCTCCCAGGGTGGTCTGGCTGATCTGGTTGAGTGGTCAGAGGGTGCCGTTGGCAGTGATCGTCTTAGAAATCCACTGCGCTTAATCCAGCCCCTGTGCTTCCTTCTCCAGTTTTGACAGGAACATTTCTCTTGGAGGTTGTACGTGTTTGAGCAATAAAGCCGAAAAAATGATTTCTGAAAAAAAAGCACCACTAATATTGAATTTTCTCTGCTTTGGCAACTAAAAACAACAGATGAATCTATGTGATCTGAAAATGAACTATTAACTTTACCTGTTTGACAGATTTTGTGGCGTAAAAAATGTCCAATATTTGGTTTTGAGATGTAGTGGACTGGAAGTATAAAGTTCCATAAAACAAAAATCCTCAAGTCAAACATAAGAACAGTACTTAGGTGACTTTACTTAGTTTTGCAGCTACTGGTTGATGCAAAAGCCAGCTTTAAACAGCCAGAGAAGCACATGCAGAGAGTACTACTTCATTCAACTCATGTGAACCAAATATAGACAGAGTAGATATTAAATAGTTGATACAGTACATTGATCCATTTTTCCCTTCTAGAATACACTTAAAAGCTTAGCACAAAGAGAAAGGAGACAGATCAGGGAGCAACAAACTTCCCCACTGGGGGAAAAACCTCAGAATCAGAGCCTACATGGGATGAAATGGAATAGTGAGTGCCAGCAATAACTGTGGCAGCTATGCTTGTATTGTGAGCAGTGAAGCAGCTCTTTCATTGGGAATAAGAGACAGTGAGCACATGTGTGACAGCTTAAACAGAACACAAGAGTAGAGCTTTGGATATGTGCATACTGAATGTGAGTCGAGTCACAAAATAACTCGATTTATTTATTTATTTATTTATTTTTTGCAGAGTGACTTGAGGTGTCTGATCTACCTTCACAGGCCTCACTCCTTAAAGGCTGAAAGGTTCACAGAGCAACAATGTATATCTGTTTTATGCTGTTGTGAATATTTAAATTGACCTGTTTTCTGAGTGAGAGGGATTTTTTCTGCTCCATGATTAACCATCCACAAATGACAGTGACTAAATCTGCAGTAAATGTCAAGTAATCATGAGCTATTACTAAATGAGGTTATGAATGATGAATGTAATGGTTTTGGTCGAGATAAGTCAGGGACAAAAATACCAGAGTGCTTATTAGTGTGTTGTCTAAATGTCAGCAGAAGTAAATACATGAACTGCATGTCATTTTCATATTAGCAGACACAGTTCAGACAAATAACTGCTCAACCAGCTCAAAGCAAAGTGAATCAACTGAATTCAGTTCAAAGTGAGAACTGCAGCAGTATTAAATTCCATTCAAAATCACTGATTGAAATGTTTGTTGATTCAGGACTTATGCTATAGCAGATGACTGATAAACTCGTGGCCTGAGGTAGAGGGATTCCATTTGAGGAAACCTATTTTTTTTCAGTATCTACACACTTATTCCAGCAATCATGAAGCATACACAGTAACTGTCTTTGTGAGATGCATGTCTAAGACATCAAGTAAGTGGTCATCATCACTGTCAAAATGGCGACCACAGAGCTCCAACTCCATTTTCTGGAAAATGTGGTACTCTGAAGGTGCCAGTTCAGGTGAACAGGCAGCATGTTGGATAGTTTCAAGTTCACATTCCTGTATGACTGCATCAAGGCTGATGTAATTCATTTTCTCAGAAACTGCTGTCTTGCAATTTTTTGGTCAACAAAATCAGAAATACCACAAAAGTTCAAATTAAGTATGTCACAAGAGCTGTGTAACTCATTTCCTTCTACTTGAGGTCACCAAAGTCACAAGCATCCCATAGACTTCGTGAACAGCTACTTACTTTTTCGTATGATAGTACTTGAAATGATCTGTATCCCAGTCTTGCACTCACACAAATATGATTAAAACTCTTATAGTAGAACTGGTTCTCACTAAAGTTAGCTAGAAAAAATGTATGGAAAAAAATTAAACAATATAGATATTATTTACATTAATATTTTTTCTTTTTTTTTTAGTTCAAAGAGCAGTTCTAGAACATCTTTATTTCCATGACATACAGATGTGTTCTCATTCTGGAGTTGCACACAGCAAGTGCAATAAGGTTTAAAACTTGCATTTCTGCTACCTGCTGCTATCATAACAAGGAACAAGTTTTTAAAAGTGGATCCACATGTAACTACTGGAGAGCACTACAATTTACATGCAACTCCCATTTAAATTTAACTACAAGGAAGTTTCAGCTGGTTAGGGAGCAGTCTCACTTTAATACCAATGCCCCAATATGACCTACATAAGCAAATGAGACCATCAGCAAGAGGATTGACTTTTTCTAAAACATTTTACAGTTGGCAGAGTGCTGAGGATGAATTAAGGTGTCTCAGCCTGAGGAAAGATGGTTTTCTGTAGGAAAGCAGCTATACTTCTGCATTTCCAGACAGACACAGAACAACTGGCTCATAACAGAACATTTAATGTTGGCCTTGAAAATGAGCTATATTCCTGTTGGTGTAATATTATGGAGGGATAAAATTGATTGAATATTTTAACTTTAGCTCAACAAAATTACTATTGCCAAGCAACCAAACCTGCTAGCTGTAAGACTACATGTAACCTGAGAGTAGGAATATTAAAGGGACTACAGTGTTTTTTTATTTCTCTGCTTGATGACACAGTTCAGCACTGTATGCAAACCATAACAAACCAGCACAGGGTCCACACCTCCCCTTTCCCCTTGCCTTTCCCTCACTCTCCATTTACCCCACCCTATCTACCGATGTTTTTTCAGCAGCGAAGCACTAACAGAAATAGTAAACGCAATGCATCACGTGGGAAAATAACCAGCTAGCGACTGTTCTAACTGTTTTTGACACCTAAAATTGATAAAATAACCACAGCAGACCTTTAGGTTTGGATTTATTATAGTAATTGCTATAACAAAGTCTCCAAACAGACACTGAAGTTCTAGAAGACATAATAAAGCCTGTGAAAGCGATACATTTGCAACGAAAGGCTCGTCAGAACCGTGTAGCTGTTAGCTATGGACAAGTAAAAGAAGGAAGTGGATACGTAAAATGGTTTACAAGTTGTTCAGTGTTTCATAAGCGTCTTTTGGCATGTGATCTAAACGGATCTAATCCCTTGGACTTTACTGAGTTAAAAAGGGCCGAAGCATTACATCACCAGTTTGATAACCTCTTTTTTTTGTTTTCAGAATTAAAATACCATATGTTACTGATAGCCAAAGTTTCTGAATTTGCAAGGAATGGTCTTAAGGTCAAAACGTACTATCCCAACAGTGTTACTGTAAGTATGGCAGCCTTATATTTATAGCATTATACAAGCAAATCAAAGAGACTTTCATAGTCACTTATTTCCCTTTTTGCTATAGCAAGATTACTCGCGCACCCTTCAACAAAACCCGAGAGGGAGGCGGAAATGCCCGCATGGCTGAAAACTTCAGCAGAGCCCGGGACGACAGTGCAGGAGCACGCCGGGTTGAAGAGGAGAGTGACGA
>JAPZDY010000005.1:17346073-17356189 GCA_029783645.1 Ctenochaetus hawaiiensis
TATATTTATAGCATTATACAAGCAAATCAAAGAGACTTTCATAGTCACTTATTTCCCTTTTTGCTATAGCAAGATTATGCTGACATGCAATGTGACACCACACAGCACTAATTGTGAAATCTAGTAAGCATGCCCGTTCCTTTGTTGCCACCCTTCAAGGCTTATTGCTAATGTTAGCTATGTCAGCATTTGTAGAGACTGCTTGTTTAGCTAGCACTATGCAACTTTTCCAAATTCTTAAAAAATACGACAATGTGTTGGTCATGTCTAACTTTGTGTTTGAATGCCAGTTCACTCCATGGCCATCTCATCCAGAACAGAGCCAGGTTGGGACACAGGCAGGCTAATGTTATTGAGGCAACAGCTCAAGCCCCAACCATTAGCCCAGGCTAGGATTGTTACATTAAATTCAATTTTCTAGGCCAACAAAAATGGTCTCTTCTTTGGAGTTTAACATTGTGTACAGCTGCTCCTCTCTCTCTGTGGCCTTCAATAAAGGGGGAGTGGGCCACAGTTCCAAAGGGAGGGAGAAGGACAGGTTTCATGTGAACTAACATGAGGGCACAGCTGGACTGGCTACCAAAACAAAGAAACCGAAAGGGCCGAGAACAACACATACAGAGGGAGTGTGAAGTAACTCTCTACTCTAGATGTCATTACGCTAGTTCTTTACATAGCAAAATGTGTTTTTCCTGAATCTAATAAGGCTTCATTTTGCATGTAGCCCCTTTAATGTTACAACAAAAAAATGTACTTGAAAAAAAAAGTACCTATAGCTGCTCTGTGTGCATTTTCACCCCCTACTTTTGCATTGTGTGAACCAAGAATGGCACAAAAATACCACATGAAGGAGAAAATTACTGCATTGCAAGGTCATGAAAACAATTTCATAGCCCTTCTAATGCCAGTGCTGAAACAAAAACTGAGCCCAGGCTATTATATGTTTTTCCCAACCTGTATATGACTCATAAAACCTAATGCTGCTGATCTGTCTGAGCCGCCACTACCAACCACTTTAGTAACTTTGTTTAGTAAAAATGCCAGCCATGATTTTCTCACATCAGAGTGCAAGCTATCAAAGTCATTATGAAGAATCTTTCATGTAAACATTTGAATATAGAAACATTAGACAGCATTAGTTCAAAGAGTTGCAGTCTGTATATCAAGACCATAAGCACATCACTTATTGTAAAAATCAAATTTAGAGGAGCATTATAAGGAGACTTTAATTCATTAAACAGGGCTCAGATGGTTTAGGTAGTTAAAAAACTACTGAATGAAGATCTAAATTTAATCAAACTCACTGAAACCTCAACCTGTTTAAAAACATCAGTTATCATATAATAACTACGTACCCTAAGTAAACTGTGAAAACTCATAGTAAATGAAACATTAAGCAAAACATGACAGCATTTTTATCATTCAGTTATGTAATTTCCTGTGCTATATATAGCTGAGGCTGCATCGCTGACACTTACTTTGAGACAGCAATATGACAGCACAGTGCTGAGTCGGCATCAATCTATCACTGATCTTTGATGACACTGCTGTAAATAAGCTATTATGATACAATTTCCAATCTGATTTCTTCACTGTATCAAACCAGAAGAGCATATCAGCCAGTTTATTACTAACAATTTCAATTTCTGTTTTACTATTTTGGCATGGTTGATTGTTTGTTCTCAAAACAAAAAGCCGATATAGCAATTTAATATATCACACATTTTGGATGAAAAAATGAAAACATTGAATAAACAGTCTGAACAGAAGTGGATTAAGCTTGGCATTAGAATTAATCTTTCATTTCTTAATCGAGGAGAAACCTAATGCCAAGCCATTGACAAAGTCTCCAAATTTCAGTTTTCTAAGCTCCAGGCTGTTCTTCTCCTATCACCATATTCATTTGGAAGAAATTTGTTTATGCTCAATTTTTGGGACTGCTCTCAAGATAACATATGAAGTCTGAAGCTGAATTGTGTTTATTTAAGTCATCCTCAATGCAAGCAGCAGAGACTTAAGAGATCCCTTGGTGCAGCTATAAGGGTGTGATTAAGAATGAGCAAGTTTCCTGAAGGTGAACGAAAGAGTTTGGTGGTTTTTCCATATGGGCACCTTCATATCAAGGCCTCCCGGGATGTTGGGCATGTATATTCATAAGAGGTGGGCAGGAAAGGGAGGGAAAAAGTTTTGTAAGAGACCCAGCTGGTTGCCTAAAACTTCTCTTTGGTGACCTCAATTTCTCCTGCTTTCCAATGAGTTTGGTCTCTCCATGGGGTACTAAGCCTACTGTACAATATATGTCCCTGAGTGAACTTGAGCAGAAGGTTGGCTCCACACAAAATCATAGCATTATCTTTAACATAAAATCAAATAATATGTAGAAAGAAAACAAATCCAAAATTTCATACCAAATTTATTCCTTGTGAAAAAAAATCAATCAATCTATTGCTTAAGGCAAGAATGTCAAAGCAGCTGACTGCAGTGTCGCATTAAGAGACGGATTGTTAGCATTCAGATCACACATTCATACACATCAAAAAGTGCAATTTTAAGGCAATTTAGAGCAAAGAGGGAACATGTTACCCATTCATTGACAAGGAATGTGTGAAATGACATATTTGGCGAGAATAATGTAAATCTCTCAAGAGCTATGCAAGACCATGACTTAACCTTGCATTTTGAAAATAACAGACAACCGTCTCAAATGAAAAAGCAGATGATGTCGGAGTTATCACAGTCATGAAGCCGTAGAGGGCAAAGCTAAACAACACAACTTTTCATTTACAGTCATTCGAGTAGATATTCATCTATGCACAACAGAGCACTCAGTGAAATACAGTATCAGTAACCTTCAACTTCTCAATTTATGAGAAAATTTAGTTGAGCAGAAAGTTGTCCTTCCTGTGAAAGAAAGTATGGAGTTTGACGCAGAATGAAATATGCAGCAGATCTCCTGTTTGGTAGTCTTGGGCTTTGAAACAGCTGACATTCTAACCCTGAAGCGAAAAATTTAAAATGCAAAGTAGTACATCCAAATTAAACTGATGCATAAGAGAGCGTACCTGCTTCTGGAGTTATTGGTAATCCAAGTGTGTCTCTGTCCTTCTTTTAACTAACCACATTTTAAGTTACACAGAAAAATAAACTTTCTTTTAATTGGAGATTGAGAGAAAAGTCTCTAAAACTTCTCTAAGCTTCAGATTTACTTCTAAAAAAGATCAAATGCAGTTTAACAGCATGTAAGTAGTGAGGCAAAAGTGAGGTTTATGAAACTTCTTAGAAAAGTGTACAAAACTTGAAAGGACGGACACTTGAAAAAAAAAAGCAGACCGATCACTCACTGTTTTAAAAAATGAGACACCAAGTAACAACATAACAAGAGCTTTTGAAGAGCTAATTATGAGTTACATGAATTCTATTAACAGTAATGCAGTTGTAAGCTTATTACATTTATTTTTATTGTAAGATGTTAATTTGAAAAAAAATCTTAATCTTTTATTGTTTCGTTTTAATTCTGGTCTTTTTGAGGAGGTTTGAGGACGTGTTTGTGTTGTTTTTCCTCTAAGAAAAAGAAAGATTCAAAAGAACAGAGTTCAATTAATTTTTTACTGATTTATTTTACTTTCTCCTGCACACTATTGATAATTACTCAGTACCACTCTCATTAAGAGAAAGCATGAAAATGCTGACTTTTATTTTATTTCAACTGTATGCATCAATGAATTAGAATTGTTTACAATCAGTTTCATTTTAGAGGCTCTGTCATTTACAATTTACAAGCTCGTTTACAAGTCGTAGGCAGTAGGAATGTTTTACCATAATGAGTACTTAGTAATGCTGTGTGAAGGACTTCTTCCCATGAACATAAAGTTGAATGGCGGATACAGCAGCTGATAATTTAGGCTGTTATTACTGTGTCCTTCCAGCATCGGTGGATTAACTGCCATCGTGTGTCAGTGTCACACACTGCCATATGAATGGGAGAAATGTGAGCTTAAATGTCATCATGTTCGACTGGGCTATCAGTATTTCTTCCAGGTTTGCAGAAATGGAACCAGGCTTGAAGAGCTCCATAGTTAAACTAAAGACCGGAAGCACTGGGAGAAATCCCAGTGGGCTGCTTGAGCAGCCCATTTTACAATAACAAGGGTAAGAGATGTGTCAGTAGTCCACTTTGATTATGAACCAGCACCACTGATGGTCCAGGTCCATTTTTTAGTCCCAGTCTGTCCCTGCAGACCTTTTACCCAGCTTTGTTGCTTACTAGGATGGGCAGACCCTCAAGTATCAATGACCACTCATAGCACAGGCACAGTTTGGAAGGTAGCAACAAATTTATGGAGATAATTATAAGCCTTGATGCCCTTAGAAAGGTTAGGCTAGGAAAGGTTTTACAAATGCTTCATTTAACCTGAAGGTGATCCATGAACTTAAATACCATTTTTTAAATCATAACACACATGCTGCATATTGTTAAAATGTCATTTAATTTCAATTAATATTTATTTAAATCCACCATCTGGTCCAAGGAGATCTACCAAGTAAAGTCATCACTGCAAGCAACAGTGTGAGGAGTGAAACATGGGAGCGAGATTTTTCTGTTCCATGCCAAGTAACAGCAATTTGGGCTCTTAGCAGCTGTGAATCAGAAGCTGCTGTACCCTTACACTAAGCAGCACTCACACAGACAAAACTCAGCGTGACTTTTACTGTCTTACAGGTCAACAAAGGTTGTGGTTTCTGCCAGACGCTGGCCACTGTTGAGCCAAAACTGCAGCAATCAGGAGACAGACGCTGCCTTATCACAGAAGCCAGGTGTCCATAGCAGCTTGGTAGAGTTGGAAAGAATGGAGGCAACAACAGAAACTAGTGTACAACACAACACCTGGTGCTACCGTCCCACTGTGTCTCCTGACAGGAAGGATGATGAGAAGTAACCTTGGCAACCGGTTTGACCACAAAAGTTCAAGAAGTACCAGCTCAAGCTCCAATTTCATGATATAACATTTATAAACTAACGTGCCTTAAGAGATAAAATGTAAGTAATACAAAGTATAAAGTTAACTGTGCTTATCTGAGCAAAAGTGAAAATGATTCCTGAACTCATATAATTAATGAAAAGCACACTTTAGCTTCTATTTACATAACTGAAGTTTGGTGTAATGAATATCTTCTGCAAAGCACATTTAACAGGAAACAAAGTCAAGCCTTTTTCCGCAGCTATATATTTTACAAATGTAATGCAGATTTAATGTGTAAAATAAATTTCACAATCTTAATAATCCAAATAAGACAAGCGTGATCTGATTAATTTACATAATAATGAGAACAGTCATTAAATTATGTATTCTAAACCCAAGGCGAAGAGAGTCAGGATGTGAGAGTATCGTTAACTCTTACCTCGACAGTGAACTCCTTCATCGTAGCCGTCTTCACAGTCCTTAGCTCCATTGCAGAGTTTGTTGAAATGAATACATTTTTTTGTCCCGATACACTGTATGTGATTGAGGGGACATCTGATAACCACCTCCTGTGCGCCTAAAAAAGAAAAACAACAGTTTTAACATTAATAATTCATGGAACGCATCAGTTTAATGCAAAGTTCACTGAGCGTTTTTTTTTTCAGCATGTAGCATTTTACATAAAGTGGAGAGTGAAGACCATGCATGAAATAAATTTGCATATTTTATTGTCTTTAATTGAATGTAATTCTGCTGGTGAGCAATTTCTTTTGGGATTTTTTTTTTTTAAACTGCTGATACAAGGAGACCTCTTTTATAGGAAGTGGAAGATTCTATGCATATGCAAACATATTTATACTCCACAGCATTGTTCTTTACAAACAACAGATGTTCGCCACTCCGCTTTGCAGACACACTGGTGAAATCCTTTAACAAACTGTCCGACTCTTCCAGCCAGCAAGGCAAACAGTGCAGAGCAGCTGTTTAAGGATTCATAAGGCACATAGGTGACCGTCGTACATGTGGCGGCCACAGGAGCACATAAAACACAGCTGACCAGTGCACCAGCACTGTAAATGTGTCCATTCTCCACCGTAACTGCATTGATATCAATTACCAATGTGCCGTTGCAGCCACTTACTGGGAAGATTTATCACCCCTCCTGGAGGAATCTGTAACAACCCCCACCAAGTTCCCCCACCCCTCAGAACTGAGACCCAAGTACACTTGGACCATCTTGACTGCGTGTTTATGTATTCACAACCCCCATTTCTTCTTTGCCAACGTAAGAGCTGCTGCAGTTAATGTGGCTGTTACACTGAGGGCTGCTGTCCCCTGCTGATTTACACAAAGGATATGTGAACAAGAAGGTGCGTGTCTGTATTGACACAATAATGACTCACATCATTTCTCCTCCTGAGCATTTTTATTGCTTTTAAAGGATAGCCAGAAATCTTTTTCTTTAATGAATATTTCTTGGCTTTCTCTTCAAGCCCCAGTGATTCACACCTTTTTTTTATGCCACATTTAGGTAGGTGACCTTGTCCCCGAGAGTTCATATTTCATACATGAGCAAACTGGCAGCCTCATCTGATGGGCTTTAAAATCTGTTTAAAGCACCACTTTCTGCGTTTCTGCCACGGCCCCTGTTTTTTGACTTATTGATATTTGTGTTCCTTTCAAGCTTCATTTACAAAGATGTATTTAGAAATCCATCATACATAGAGTGCATATTAGAAAATACATATACATATAAAGGCCTAACTTGCTTTCTAAATGATAATTACTTACTAGGTATCAAGAATTCCGTCTTCACTATATTGCCAAGAAACTGTCAGTTGCGTGCTGCTTTGACACACTCGACCTTTATGTCAGCAATTTTTATACAAAAAAACCATTTTTAAATAACCTTTAAAAATCAAAGTCAAATAAGTTGTAGATCTCACCACACAAGTGTTACACGATTCAAAAAACACAGGACATTTTCACTCACCACAGATACGAGCAATTCTGTGAGAACATTCAACCCAGTGCCACACCAGAGCACATATCCATTTGGCAAATGTACTATTTAACACACAGCTGTAAGGGTCTCTGACAACGCTGTTGCCTTGTCAGCCTCTCCCTTTGCTTTTTCGCCACATGGGTTCTAATCTAACGTGATAAGGGGAGGGATGGTGCATGAATATTCAGTGGCTCTGATCTGTCATGCAGGGATACACAGATGGTCTCTCAACGGCTGAGGGGCTCAGAATTCCTCCGTCAATTCCCAAACTACTGTACTTTATGTTGGATGATTGCTCAAAGTCGTATACACAGGATGGTACACTACGCCACGTAAAGCATTCTCTGACAGCTATACTGGCTTCTTTATCCATCCTGGTCAGAATGGAGGGGGAGGGATGTATCTTTCTGCACTGCTGTTTACTGCAATGTTCTCTGCATATCACTGAAGAGGTGCAGCCAAAGTCAAATATTTTCAAGTCTCACACACACAGTGGCCTTAATTACTTACTTTGCCACCAAACATACAATAATTCATTATAGTGATATAAAATGAATAGAGGACCCCTGTGGTAGTGGGCAATTCCTGATGTATAAACCTCCAATTATTTAAGATGAAAACTGCCTGGTCTCAGTAATGGTTTGATAAATGAATAATGTCCAGAGATTAAACACGCAAGCACACTTAAATTCCAGTTTAATCATAACACCCCGAGTGGAAGGCAGATGTTCCCCTAGTAAGCTAGAAAAAAATGATACTGATGTGCTTATTCAGGTAAGGTGGAAAACATTAAAGTTCGGCATCAATATTTATTAATGTCTTATTTTACAATAACACAGCTATAAATTAAACAAAACCTCCCTATCTGGTCTAAGTACTGCTCAAATATTACTGGCACTGCTCGAGCATGTATTTGAGTTGTACTTGAATAACCTAAAAAATCATTTGCAATGACAAATTCAAAGAAATAACTTATGTTGTACAGCATTCAAGGGTGAATGCTAGCAAGATTTCAGATTTTAATGAATTAAAAATCATGCTGCTATTTGCCTTCTTTGAGAAGTAATGAGGAGAAATCAGCTGGTCCAAACTAATACCTCTTTTTTAATGTAAAACGAGAGGCTTCTCAGGGATAATTTCAGCAGCTGTGTTCATTATGATTTTCATGTTAATCGAGCCACTGCCAGTTTGTGCAGAATAATGAATTCCTAAAAGAAAATAACAGAGAACCCATCAGCAGGGGAAGCTCCCTGAACTTTTACAAGGATTTATCACTTCCGTAAGAAACGACAATTTCATTTTCTTTATTTATAGTTGACATTGATAATCAAAGCAGCACCCTGATGCATGACCTCAGGCAACACCAGAGCAGACTTCTCATAATGGCTTTACAACAGAAACAGGCTCTCTTCTAGTGAATCCCACTATAACAATGCAATTAGTGACTTTATGCACTCCATTTATCAACCCTAACTTCATTATAATTATTACACAAATCACTGATCTAATCATGAGTGTGATGACAAAATGATTCTGGTTAAAATCAGAGCATCAGAAACAGCACAGACAGCAGTAGCTTTCACTCATAGCACTCTGCTTCTGTGAAGCTACTTTGCCTGCAGGCAAGTAATGATTAACCTTTTGACACTTTGCCTTACACGCCAGAGCAAATTCACCAGGTTAGGTAGCACAGAATGTGTTATTTCTCCCTTTTCACCACAGTGTAGATAGAAATTTACACTACTACACAATTTTATGTTTTTGTCTGTCAGTTTCACAATTAAAATAAGCTGTGAATGTAAAGAATTTATGGTCAAGTTAATATGCATACACTGAAAATTAAACAGCATAAGCAAACGTGTGATTCATTAACTTTTTGGTTTTAAGCAGACAAGCATCATTAACTGGTAAGTAGCAACAACAGTGGTGTTGACTAGGGCAAAATTCAAGGACAAAGCAGTTCATAAAAACAAACCATGACAGAGAAGATGTTCCCAAGAGTTGTGCAAGGCTGTTAACATTAATCTCTCAGCTCATAAACTGTGTCGCTGGTGTGGAAGAATAAATATAAAGTTTAAAAGGCATGAATATTTCAGTCACTCTGCTTGTTTGCATCTTTGTTTATCTGTGTGTATGTGCGTGTGTGTCAGCAAGAGGAGGCATCAGGAACTCATGGAAATAGTGAACTCTTCACCTTAGCATGTTGTCTGTCCAGTAAAGTCATTATTTTTTTGATGTGTCAAGTTAAAGTATGTTTGGATTGTAAAGTGCATTGACCCTGAGATGCCCTACCTTTTACTGAATAACTGATGGACAGGGTTGATATATTTACAGCTGTCATGTAACAGCACTGCTTACAAGATATTTTTCATGAATCTCAGCTTGAGTCGGGTGCATGTGGTGTTTGTAAAAGGCAAACAATCCTTGGAAAAAGTCTGAATGTTTTACGGTGCACTTCTTATCCTGTTACTTGTCATGACACGGTAAATAAATAAATGGATGCATTTATGTAGTGCTTTTAACCAAAGCACTTTTCAAGGTTTTTCATTCATCCACTCAGGCACATACACCACTGGCTGCATGCTACCATGCAGGACACCCGCCTGAGACTACGGCTGCTATTTAGGGTTCAGTGTCTTGTCAAAGGACACTGGGATATGTGAGGAGGAGGAGGAGTTGGGGATTTAACCGCTTGTGATCAGCGAAGGACCTCCTCTACCTGCCCTGTGTACCATGTGTCATCAGGAGCATGAGGCTGAGTTTTCCAGCTGTTTCAGCTCCATGGCAACAAAGTTAACTACCAAAATGTGCTCTGATAATGAACAATGGATAAACAAATGTGCAGTTTAGTGACATGACGGCGGTTTTTCACCAACTGTGAGCCACAGTGCAGCCCAGCAGCTTCGTATTTTAAAAGGTGCAGTGTTCTTAACACAAAGGGCTCTTTAAAGGAATTATTTTCCTCTGTGACCTTTACATCCTTGACATTTAAAATCATGTACTCAGCCAGAAGAGCTTATTCCTTGTATTTGTTTGACTCCGGACAAAGGTAATATTTTCCACAAGTCAGACCCTCCAAAGACTGAGATTCTTTACAGGTCACATTCTGTGTGACCATAGAAATTAACGTATTATATGGAACATTTTTCA